>CM042139.1:31663843-31668843 GCA_023376005.1 Doryteuthis pealeii | reverse complement strand
GAACCGCCTCTATTTCTTGGAAGTTTACTTGTAAATTGTTTTGTAACTTATTGTTCTGTGTATTTGTATGTATCCGTTAGTACCGGATACTGTTCCTGGATAAATATATTAAGCACCCAATTTTTTCTGTGTATTATTTTATCTCGACGATAGAACACAGACATAATAAAATCAGACCAATTGCCTAGTAAAGGTTGGTTGGTTATTTTGTCATATCAACCCGAGCACAGTTGGTAGAACACCAGCACTAGATAATCATAAAATTCCGAGTCCCCGTCAAATCAGCGCATGAGTACCACAGTTTGGGTAAATATGATCTGTACGGTAAATCATTTTGGAGGTGACGGTATATTTGGCGCTCCATCTCAATGAAAATAATCTTCTTGGTCTAGCGCTAGAGAAAAGGGGATAGACTCCTTTGCTGTCTGGCTGATACCGACAATAGACCACTTCACCAACTTTACTTACTTAATGCCGAATCAAGTCATTCTGATAAACAAGGGACTCTGGTTACCTACAGTACCTGTTTTTGCTTTAATGGTCACCCAATTTAGTATTGACCAGGCTCATCACTTCTTGCCTTCCGTGATATAGCGGGAACTGGTGCTTTCAGCGTGACTTTCTAAAAACTCTTCTGTTTGACGAGATGGTCTATGGGTGTCAGAGAAGCGGGGCACCACAGAAGAATTACAGAGTTTTATTTTAGGAGACGTCAGTCGTGTTATGGTTATCATCGTGTGAAATGAACGCAGCGACTCGAGTTTCAATCCTGAACGAGGCTGGTTGCATTTCGCGTAGTGCTCTTGGGAAATTAATCTTCTTTAGCTATGGGTAAATAGTAGGGCAGACTGGACTTATTTATCTTGTTGTGGCTATCAGTCTAGGCGAAGGAAAACTTTGAATTCAAACTTGTTAAACTGACCTGTTGTCGCATCCTGTTTGATCGGAGGGGTTGGGTAAATACGTACTAGGATTCTTTTTAGAATGACACTGATTTCCTGGACAATAGATGTTGCCAACAGACATGATAACATAGAATATATCTATTCATAGTTGATGAAGAAGAAGCAACGCCATAAAACCGCAGCTCTGGTTGCTAGACTTTCTTCAAATGTTGTAGACTAACTTTTCCGTCTTGTTCGTCTTCAATGGACTTGCACTACACATGAAATTCACTCTTAAATTCTCATTTCCAAGCTAAGTCACAATGATGATTATGATGATGATTTTTGTTTGATATATTGGTAGTTACTAGTAGTCACTAGAATATATCAATAATTTTATGGCACATCTTCGCAATTTGTGTTTTGGGTATTACGTTAAACTGGATCTAATGGTGTCGTTCCGATTTTGGATCTCTGGGGAGTGTGGATTACCCCTTCATAGCCATAATTCCCAGGTCCACTCTGACACGGGTAGGTAGCGCCTGTTAGGGTTCCATATATGGATTAAATAGAAAGAATGAGTTTCAAATAATGTGTTAAGAACTGAGTTTTAAAAAAACAATAGACATGAATAGAACAAAACGTCTTCGGCATAAAATAACCCAAACATGCCGTAAAATCCAATAAACAAAACAAACCAAACCATCTCTGTAATTTTGATATGAGATAAAATGTTATGCAACTAGTGTGATTTACTCTTTTAGATCGTAGTGTATTCGGTTAATATTTAAGTTTTAAAGAAATTCCCAATGATGGATGTGCAAAGTTATTCCATATTGCTAATACTTTGACATTTATGTTAGCTGTCTGCAATTAACTTTTGGCAATTTGCAAAGATCTGCGTTTGAATGAAAGCTGAGATTCACTAAAGAGGAATTATATCAAGCATATTTTTAGTGAATGATTGGCATTTAATACCATTTACTATAATTCAGAAGAATTATTAACATTTCAAATGTTGTTCAAACAATTGATCTTCTGTGTTTTTGAAGCTGGGTCCATAACAATTGGACTGATCAATCCGACATGTGTAGGAAATGGAGGGAAACCAGTATTTCTACATAAAATGGTTACAGTAACCAGACCACCATCACCACCACCACCCATGAAACTAGACGATTCCAATATAGGTAATTACCCAATCAGATTGCCATGGGCAGAATGTGACACAAGATCACAAGCATGGAGTATCCAGCAAATATCGAAATTTTCCCCAACCCCTTCACCAAGACAGGGTGTGACACAAAGTCGCAGGTATGGGGCATCCACCGAGGATCGAACATTTTACCCAACCCGTTCCCACTGGTAGGATGTGGGACAAAGTCGCAGGTATATGGCATCCACCGAGGATCGAACTCTTTACCCAACCTGTTCGCAATGGGTGGAATGTGGTGGACAGTGATGTGATAGGTCGACAGTGTGGAGCATCCAGCAAGTAATGAATATATGAGACTAGCTTGTTAACCATTACACCACGATAGGACGACCATACGCGATTCTAATATATATACGGATTGATTGATTACTACTGAATAGCGAGTTAGATCCTCACGGGATTATCCCATACTTGCCACCTTAAGTCACATCCTACACGTGGCGAACATGGCGTCTCATCTTTTTTTAATAGTTAGCACGCTTGCCTCGCAGATACATTATTACTGCATAGAGAATTGAATCCTCCACACTTGCGGCCTTGTGTCACTTCCTACCGGTGGCGAATGTTTCGATAAATATTTACGGATTAATTACCGTATTTGACGGCATATAAGACGCACCCCCATTTCAGCAGGTCAGATTCAGGAAAAAAGTTTTTAGTATATTTAAGCATATATTGTGCATTACACAAGCAAAAACATGCAATAAAAATAAGATGTATGGAGTTTAGGGTAGGTAAAAGTACTGATCGTAAGCTGGGTTAGTGAGCATCATAGAGAAGATTAGCCTAGGCCTACAGAAGGTCTAAAACTTCACCTACGATGTATAGGACGCAGGGCAATCTTTTGAGCCAAAATTTTGGACAAAAGTGCGGCTATATGTCGTCAAATACGGTATTTTTAATGGCGTTTCAGTCGATCTAGGGTTACTTTATGCCGAGATATTAGGAAATCCCTTTCATATTTACATTTTTGTGTAGTTGATTTTTAAGAGTCTTTTTTTTTTTGGGGGGGGGCACATGATCATATTGAATTTGAATGATTTTTAAACAGACTTATTTGACCCATAGATGGGACTGCGGCTCAGAGTGGCGTCGAAATTAATTGCAATAAAGGAGTACACTACACGCCACAGATCTCAAAAACTGGATCCTCATCATCAGATGGAGTTTAGTGTCACCCATATTTTGGTGGGATAGGGGTCATACCCTTCTGCAGAGGATACAATCAGCGTATTATAAACCCCGCCAAAAGGGGGTAATATGCATACAAAGCTTATATCCAATACCTGTGCTAATTATTAGTATATTAACGATCATTCTTTCTGTCGTTCTTTTCAAAGAATATTTTTGATCTTTTCTTATGGACTAAAGTAGGTGTGATCAAAATTTAGCTACGCAGTACCTTCCCACTTTCTTTAAACTTTTACTAAAGAAATGAAATCATAAATTGTCACTTATTTTAATTTTTTCCTTAAGAACAGAATCTAAACCTACACATCGAAAGATGTTTCTATGAATTTCTTAATGAAAACAATGAAATAAATCACGTTAAAAAGAGCTCATTTTCAAGAGAGAAAAACGCGGCAGAAATGCGCCCTTTTGACGGATAAAGATTTTAATTCATGAAATTCTCCCGTTTTAAAGACTGTAAATAAAAAATAATTTTTACATTTGATTTTTTAAAAGATCCTTCCTTTTCATAATACTGCAAAAATCACGTTTCATTCATTTTTCCAAGTTTTGTTGAATCTTAATTTACGAGGTTTAAAAAAGCACTTGAAACATTGACCATACCGAGATTAAATATTTGACGAATGCTGAAAGATTGATCGGCCTAAACGGTACGGTAAGAATATCAAAGTGCTCAAAGAATTGATTGATGCTGAACTTTATTTTTCTTTAATCACTCCTAAATGAGTCATAATTGTATTCGGCAGTATAAGGACAATATCAGTGACAAATGATTTAATGTTTTATTGATAAAGAGCAAATAACTAAGTAATAAAAAAAAATCAAACACTCAATTGAGAGAAAAGCCTTAAATAAGATAATTATACCAACTGATTGGCTTTCCACCGATGGCATAGAGCAATTACCGATCTCAGGTTAAATGTCAAGATTTCGAATGTTGGTCTTCAAGGATGACCTACACAAATTGGAAAGTTGCCATACAATACAGTCTTTATAGCCTTTAGTGTGGCCTTAATTCACTCTCTCTCTAGGCTAATCTTAGGAAACGTTATGAAGTCAGATGATTAGAAACGCTAGACATATATATAAAGGCTGACCCCCCCCCAAAAAAAAAAAAAACAGAACCCAATTTCTGCTTTTAGGGCATCCTGTATATATATTATTACATTACTGATGTAGACTACTAGAACCCACATTCTGTTTTTTGGGCCACTCTCTCTCTCTCTCTCCTCTCTCTCTCTCTATATATATATATATATATATATATATATATATATATATATATATATTATATATATTATATATTATTTTGTTTTGTCAAATTTCTTAATATTGTCGGATTTATTTCCATATTTACTCGCATATATATATATATATATATATATATATATATATATATATATATATATATATATATATATATATGAGTAAATATGGAAATAAATCCGACAATATTAAGAAATTTGAAAAAATAAGTGTTCCAGAAATAAGATGAATTTATTTATCGACGCTTAAAAGTTTCGGTTTCTTTAAACTTTCATCAGGATGTATTATGGGGTGAAGAAATTGATGGATGTTTTATAGATGACAGGAGATAAAAAAATCTTTATAAATTTTTTTTGGTGACTGTATTTCAGCATTATATTTTTGAAAGACGAGTCGCGATCCGCACACGCGAAGATATCATGATGCATGACGTAACTCGAAGA
>CM042139.1:31643843-31661343 GCA_023376005.1 Doryteuthis pealeii | reverse complement strand
AGACAAGAAGCACCTGAAGAAGGTCGAAGGGCACATCGGTCGAAACTTTGTGTATATAACAATACAATTGAGAAAAACAGTAAAAAATCTAAATAATACAAAATATAAAATGATGTTTGCTAGTGCTTAGAAATTGTAAAGAAATGAACTTTTTAAGTAATAAAAATTAATAAAAATATTCAGTAATAAAATGAGAACTACCCTTAAAATATTAACTCTTTACATACTTTAAACCCCAGTAAGGAAAGAACAAAAACTGATGGTTAGTTCATTATAATTGAACAGAAATACATAGATCCCAAATATGATAGGACTTTATTTGAAAAGAATGAGTTCTGAGATGAATAGATAGTAAACTTTGAAATATCCCATCACACAGATAAAAATATCAAGAAAATTTGATACAATCGTGAGGGAAACTTGGTCTGCAAATAGTTAAAACTGTTAATCTACTTGATGTGACGATTGATATCCATTTAATCCTAAAGTAATACCTTGAGACCTTCAGTTTTATTCTATTTCTTTCCACTTTTTGATCTCACTCGTCGGACAATGAATGTTTATCTGTTTGATGTTAGTTTTTTTCACTGAATCTTTCTTTGTGTGAGTTATTTTTGTTTAGCAGTATTACTTAACCCTTTATACACCCTTGAAGAAATTATGTGCTTACATATGTAGATCTTTCATCCGGTCAAAATGAATCGAATTATCAACTTTAACGTAAAGATTTATCTTTCAGCAATAATGTAATTCCTAACTACAATTATCCAGCCTTACTAGTTCTTGGGAGAGACATACGTTTAGTCGTTGATACAGGGAAAATTGTTTATTTTGAGATCGTAATTGTAGTAATAACAATGAGTTTTATTTAGCCTAAAAAGAGAGAGAGAGAGAGAGAAAAAAAAGAAACATTTCAAATTCACATTGATGTTTACCTACTAGAAAGTGAAGACCCGTCTACTGATCGTACAGTTAACGATATCCATTCATTCCAACATATTATGTTATAATATGATTCTCCCAAAGTAGTCTTTCATGTCCAGTAGGGTATACGGCTTTCAAAGGAGGCGTGGCGTGTTGGCTCTGTTGGGATATTTCCATTTATATTCCTCTATATCCTCCCAATCAATACAGATCAATATTTTTACAGATATAATTTGGAGAACAATTAAGATATTTGCAACCAAACCAAAATCGATATTCCATCTCAATTAAGCAATAAATATAGAACGAAAAAAACACCTTCGCATTGATCCCATCTAAATAGAACAGGACAGTACAAACATTGATCACCGACAAGTGTATATGTTATTTAGGTGATAACCTTAACAAGAAGGAATTAGTTTCAGCACGACATAGCTTTACAAGAAACTTTTGAATTATTACAAATTCAAAAATTATCATCTTTCTAATGAAGGAATTATTCAATACAGGCAGAGCTACTCAGCATTGCCCAGGATTTAAAAAGTAAAAAGATAATCTCTTATCTGTTTTATATATAGATTAACAAAAAATTTTTCTATATATTTGTTTTATCTTTTATTCTTTTTACTAAGTACAAAATAAAAAACGCTCTCCGGCGATGTAAAAAAAGATTTTTGAAACATATTTCCTGAGGGTGGAGTAAAAAATTCAATGTCAGCGAGTTTACCCTAAGTAAGTAAAATCATCAAAATCATTAAAGGATTTAAAAGTAAAAACAATTTGAAATGTAAAACTTTAAATATGTATTAAAATAAAACCAAACTATATATAGATATATAATACCAGTCATGATTTATTAAAACTAGTTTTAAAAAACAATGATGATCGTCTAATGTTACATGTTCAAATTTTGAGTGTATTTATTCTATGCTATGACGATTTTGGATAATGTGACGTAAGCAGTGACGTAATTTTTGTTACAGGCAAAAACCGGAAGGAAATCTCCTTTATTAATAGATGTATTCTTGTTTTTGAGTTTATTTTTCTTCTTCTCGATTGAATTTTTTCTTTTTATTTGTCATTTATATGCTTATTATTGCGTTTTATTCTTTATTAATTTGTTTTATTCATTAATCATTCATTTAATTGATTTTTTAATTTATCATTGATTTATACTCTTATTATATTTTTATGTATTTATTTTTTGTAAAATGTAAGGTGAAACATTTATTTAACTGCCTATTGGACAAAAAGAGGGTGTGGATTTTTATTGAACTTTGGTCTTTGCTGGTATTTACTAATTATTTTTATAAAAGACGCACACGCTCGTCGTTGTACAAAAGCATACGACAGACATAATCTTCTAATATATATATATATATATATATATATATATATATATATATATATATATTATAAAGAGAGAGTTTTTTAGATTTCCTCATGAAAAATGAGGATAAAATTTTATCAACTCTCAAGAATAGGTTTGCATTTTAGTGAACTTTGTCTTTACCAGTATCCACCAATTTCCCATTAAAAAAAGACGTGTGGTCGGTCGTTGTACAACCAACCATATGACAGACAGGCGTAGAGCATCTTTATTTTAATATATATATATTATATATAATATATATATTATATATATATAATAATATAATCTGCAGAGTAGCCTATTGTCGGTGTCAGTCGAACAGAAGGGTTTTTTTTATCTCCTTTCGTTAGCGCTACACCAGGGAGACTGTTTTACTGAAGTTGAGAGCCTCAATGATCATCAGTTGCCAGATGCTTTACCGCACATATCAGATTAAGCAATCTGTGTTACTCATGCGCTAAGTTGCCATGGAGCTGTATCGAACTCGAAACTTTACGATTCCTTGGCGGATGCTCTATCGACTGAGCTAAATCGGTTCCTTTTTCTTTCCTTCACTTGAAACAATTTTCAAATGCTTATATAAAACCGTCTATAAAATGATTATATATATATATATATATATATTTATTCCCATTAATCGAATTACCTCTAATAAAAACTTTTTTGGTCTAGGCGATTTTTAAATGTAATATAATTACAAGGAATGAAACCCAAATAACATTGGATTAATAAAAGAATTCATTACACATTAACCATATAATAAGAATGATTTTCTATTTCCTGGAGAGTTCGTTTAATTTCATTCCAAGAATTACAAAAAAAAAAAGCTAATCTATGTGTGTAAAACTGATCTGGGAAAATAATTCTCTAAATTTACACCCATATTTTTTGCGGGGGAAACGGATTCAATGAGTGGAACAAATTATATTCAGATTATCTTCCATCTGAATAAGTATGAAGAGTTGATTTCCTAGAGAGGCTGGCAGTTAACTACTGACTCGATGATCAATGACACTTACTCCAGCTGTTAAGTAGATTGCTTTATGCTTAGCCTAAAGTTTGATACACTTGCCAGTTCAAAGAAGTTTTCCTTTCTTAAATTTCCCTGTCTATCTTTTCAGATCAGAACGTAACATACACTCAGGTTAAGTGGTTATTCCAAGTCCCGAGATGTTATAGCTGAATGTGCTACAGCGTTTAGCCATTGTCACGCAAACAGTATTCTTCACGAATTGAGTGTTGGAGATGAAAATATTCCACGCCACAATCTTTCTCACTCCAACCCTCCCCCTTCCTTTCTTTTTCATACAAATATCACGTATATCATAAACCACTACAGTTATTTATCTATTGTGAGTGATATACGACTATCCAGATAGAAATACGTTTCTTAATCGAATGATTCATGCAAAAGTCTTGAAGCTCGTGACTTGTTTTGAAGGCTTCCCATCGTGGTGTCATTTGTTAGTAAGTTTATCTTGCAGATCATTACTAGTGAAAAGCAAGTTCGACCCTCGCTGGATGCCCCATTCTTACCAACCTCAAAACGTTTCATTTACTCGCGTGTTGACAATTCATAGTTGATTGGTTGCTTTGATTGATTGCTTTACTGCAGCCCTTCAAATCCTTCTATTTTCCAAAGATTTACGCAATCTGACATTTACTCAGACAGATACTGCATATTGAGTCATGCTGTTAAAAGAAATAAGGTGCCCGATCGTTGTTTGATGGTTAGAAAGCTAGTCTACTGAAAAGCGAGTTCAATCCTCACTGGAGGCTCTATACCTTCGACCTTCTGTCAAATACTACTCGTGTTGAACGGGTCGAGTAAATACAGGGTGTCCCACCGTGATGTCATGGTTAGCAAGCTATTCTCAAAGATTGGTCCTTGTTTGATGCTCCATACTTTGGGCCTTGTGTCTCATTCTAGATCCATTACTAGGAGTTTGAGGGGAGATTTGAGGCAAATTAAAGTGCCAATTTAATATCATTTTCTGATAGAGTTCGATGAGGAGTATCACATAATAAAAGATGGTTGAAATCTGTTGTGAATTGGGGAGATATGGGGCTTCAAAGATGCCCCCCAAATGCCATTTTTCAGCAATTATGAGTCCACGTATCTTGGCGAAAATTTAAATTATCGATTTTATTGTCTTTTCTCATGGATTCTGATGCCTAGAATTTACTGATGGAGAAAAACGTGCTCAATTCGAAGTTTTAGGTGAGATTTGAGGCCTGATAACCCCCCTGAGAGTGGGTGAAAATGGCCAATTTCGAGCAAAATTAAAGTGCCAATTTAATATGTTTTCTGATAGAGTTCGATGAGGAGTATCACGTAGTAAAAGATGGTTGAATTCTGTTGAGAATTAGGGGAGATATGAGGCTTGCGAGTGTGATCCTTACTAAATGCCCTATACTTAAAAACTTGTGTCACATCCTACCCCTGACGGACGAGTTTGGTAAATACTTATGAAAGGGCCAAATGGATGTCCCATCGTAGTGTAATGGTTAGCAAGCTATTCTCAAAGATTGATCCTTGTTCGATGCTCCATACTTTGGACGTTGTGTCATCCTACCCGTGGTGAAAGGGTTAGCTAAATACCTAGATGTCTATTTTGCCTCCTTTGGAAATGTAGAGATGTTTCCTCAACGTGGATTTAAAAAGCGTATTTCTAAAGAAACGACGTCACAAACAATGTAAATTTGATGCATAACTTTTGCATCACAGTTTTATATAAGTCAGGATTTTATTGATAAACCTGCGGTTCTTTTAAACAAAGATAGAAATCTGCACTGGTTGCTCCATTAAACAGGGTATAGTTTAAAGATTTGTTTTAGTTCTTTTTTCTCTCGAAGATATTGTTGTTTATCTGATTTTCTACTTAATAACTCAAATTAAAATTGCATTTTGAGAAGATATTTTCATCTAGTTTGAACCGTTTTCTTTTAACTGCCAAAAGTGATAAAGACTGGAAAATATTCTACCTTTGAGTATTGGAAAGACTTAGTGAACTTTTAATCAATGATCTAGAAATGGGCCTCAGGCACGTTCCTTTACATGTTTTATCTTTCAAAACTTTTATTAATATAGTAGTAAAATCGGCGGAGTGAACTATTGTCGATATCAACCGGACAGCGATGAAGTATATCCCCTTTTCGCAAGCGCTACACAAGGGAGTTTTTTTTTTTTGCTGAGAAGAAGTGTCGCACCTACCGTCAGCTTCCCACTTTACAGCACATATTAGATTACCCAATCTGAGCTACTTACGTGCTGAGTTGGTGAGGACCGTTATCGAAACCAAAACCTTGCCATTCCTGGGCGGATGCTCTTCCGACAGCTAAACCGGCTACTACTATTGATAAAAAAGTAAGAAAAGTAAAGAAGGTCGAGTGCCATTGTTGATATAAGCCGAGGGAGTGTATCCCCTTTTCACTAGCACTAGACCAGGGAGATTGTTTTAGCCTCTGAGGTGGAACGCCGCACTTACCATCAGCTCCCCACTTTACTGCACTGATACAAGCTATGCTACTCATATGCTGAATTAGTGAACCCGGGGCCTTAGACTTCCGAAGCGGATGCTCTACCGACTGAGCTAAACTGGTGCACACATACTTAATCCTCATGCAAACATATGTTGTTTGTGGTCTTATTCTAAAGAAATTAGAATTCGGGCGATTTGACATCATACAAATAACTGAATTTAGAAACAGTTAAGTCTGTACTCAATTATAAGACTATAATGATAATTATATGCGATTCCAATAATTAAAGGAATCATTTAATTACTTCTGTGTCTCTACTGATAGATGAAAAGAGTAATTAAAATCTGACCACACTTTTCATTTTGGGGTACGTTGTTAAATATACTAGCAGCTCCCATCAATTTAAAATAATATAATTTTAGGGTGTAGCACAAAATTCATATTTAAGTACATTCCTAATATATTTTCGGTACAGAGTAGAGCTTCATTTAGAGTGTATGGTTCTTTTGAGACTGAAATTATTGACATAACAGTGGGTTTTATTTAGCCTCAACGGTATATATATATATATATATATATATATATATATATATATATATATATTATATATATATATATATATATATATATATATATATTAATCTATTTGGACTAAATATAAAACTCATTTATATATATATAACCTATTTGGACTAATAATATAAAACTCATATATATATATATATATATATATATATATATATACATATATATAATCAATTTGGACTAAATATAAACTATATATATATATATATATATATAATATATATATATAATCTATTTGGACTAAATATAAAACTCATATATATATATATTATTATCTAATAATATAACTCATATTATATATATATATATAATCTATTTGGACTAAATTTAAAACTCATATATATATATATATATATATATATATATATATATATATATATATATATATATGATGAAAACATCTGGTAATATGTTTATTTCGACCAACTGTTTCTATCAAACCTGAATTACAAAATATATAAATAGTACAAAATTTTATTATCTCGTGCAGTTTGTCATAAGTTTTGTCCTATTTATTCACTTTCTAGTTCAGGTTTGCTGAAAATTTATTACCAGAAATCTTCATTATATATTATTATACGTGTGTTTCACGTTGATTATATTTAGGCAAAAAAAGAAGTGAAAGCTCGTCTGTGAACATTAATGATATCCATTCATTACAAATATTATGTTAGACGATGATTCACCCAGAGTAGTCTTTCATGTCCAGTAGGGTAGATTGCTTACAAAAGAGGCGTGGCGAGTAGACACTGTTGGGATATTTCCATCTATATTCCTTTATATCCACCCAATCAATACAGATCAATATTTTTACAGATGTAAGTCGGAGCACAATTAAGATATTTGCAACCAAAATCGATATTCTATCGCAATTAAGCAATAAGTAAATAAATAAGGAAAAGAACAGCAAAAACAAAAGCAACACCTTCGCATTGATCCCATCTAAATAGAACAGGACGGTACAAACATTGATCACAGACAAGTGTACATTGCATATTCTGCTGATGACCTTAAGAGCAAGAAAGAATAAGTTTTAGCACGACACAGCTTCTTAGACAAAATAAATTAAACTAAGAATTACTTGTCATTTTGGATTTTCTGGCTAAAAATCTATAATTCCACCGGTAATCTCGAACTAGAAAACATGCTGTGCTTATTCAAATACTTATCAGCAGTATTTCTTAAAGTGTCAGGATTTCTATAGTTTGGGCAACGAAGGCTCATGCTGTAATGGTTATCTTCGTAAGAAATGGATTCGGTGTCCCGAATTCAAATCCTGGACGAGGCTGTCTGCATGTCACATAGCGCTAATATCATTGGGAAAGTATGCATCCAACTATTCTGCATCCAGCTATGGGTAAATAGTAGGAGAGACTGAGCTATTTAACCCTGGTTAGAGAACTGGCCTAGGAGAAGGAAAACTCTGAATTTAAACCAGTTAAAATCATCTTGATTTGTTGGATTTTACGGCATATCAGCCATTGGGTTATTTTATACCGAAGACATTTTTGTTTTATTCATTCTTGTTGGGTATTTAATTTTTCAAACTCGTTTTCTAAATATATATTTCTAAAACTCAATTTTGACCCATTTAACCCATAGAAGTAACAGGCACTACTAATCTGGGTCAGGGTGAACCACGGAATGATGACAATAAAGGGGTACTCCACATTCTCTAAAGCTCCAGGATTGGAACATCACGACTAAAAGCAGTTTAACGTAATAACCAGGAAACAAGATCCTCTTTAGAAATTGACCTTGACTCACGCGGAGGGGTTGGTATATATAGTTTGGTGAGATTTTACATTATCGGACTAAGGTAGTTACCCATATCATATGCATTTACCCAAATCCTCCGTACAAGGAGGATGTGACACAAGATCAGTTTCTTAAGCGGACTTTAGCAAATTTGAATTCAGAGTTTTCCTTCTCTTAGACTGGTTTCCTAACCAAGGTTAAAGAACCCAGTCTACCCTACTAATACCCTTTCCCAATGGTATTAGTTTTGCTTGTTAATTAGTAGAAATAAGAATTAGTAGAGATAATTTTTATTAACTTCATGTGTATTAATGAATACTGGTGGTTGACACCCAGCAACAGCCTTCAAGCACCCAATTGATAAAAAGATGTGCGTATTTTCAATTAGAGCACTTTGAAGAATACGGTCGGGACAGTCATGTATTTGAACCTGAAAACTCTTAATGATTGTCACTAAGAACTGTATTAAATCAACCTTATATCCGTTGCACCATACAAATTCTGTGTGCCAAGGGTAATAGTGCTATGTGAAATGCAAACAAACGAGGATTTGAACTCGAGCCGACGTGTCCATTTCCTACAACTATAACCATAAGACCACGCCCCTCCAACTCAAAATTCTTCATAATATAGCCATCATATGTATGCAATGGTGAATTATCTCGATAGAGCTTATTGCCTGCAAGTCAGATTAAATAGAACTGATTACATCGGAAAATAATGTCACGTGGCTGCTTTCTTTTCTTATGCACAATTCTGTAAGTGTTCGGATGGCAAATCTAGATACCGTGTGCGTTTTGCTTGTTAATGCACACTATCCCATGATAACATCAGAATAGAAAATCCAACGCCTCCGTCTTAGAAATATTGACAAATAAAATATATAATTCATCTCAAAATTTCCCCTTTATTTCCGGGTATAAAAACAACAGAAAATAACAAAAGAAAATGAAAATAAATTTACATTGTTAACCATTTAATATTAAATAAACTTTTATATTTTTTAATATTGGAATTAATTAATTTCGTAATCAGTCAAAATCTCCACCGTTTATCTTTTGTTTTCTTTTAGTAAAAGTCGGCTGATTATCGGTATCAGCTGCACAAAGAGAGAGTCTATCTCCTTTTTGCTAGCGATATTTTTTTTTGCTGAGGTGGATCGGCAAAGTTACCGACAGCTCTGTGACAATAACTAATGACGTGAAACCATGATGGTGGTTTGATTCATTAGTTAGGGAAAAGTTTGATTGGTAGCGGAAAAGTTTGAGGGATGATGTCAGAGGAGACGTGGCATTGCTTTTTTGATTTGGAAGAGAAATGGTGACGTGGCGAAGGTGAGAAAGGAAGAGTGAGAGGTGATAGTTTGTAAGATTCAGTCTGGCCGGCTAAGGGTGAAGACAGTGAGATTCAGCCTGGTCGCCGAAGGGTGAAGACTTGCTGAGACGTGGTCTGCCCCGTGCGGTGATCATGGATAAAGATAAAATAAAAACTACTTGATCAAGTACCCAAAAGATGTCTTTGTAGTTCATTTAATTTTAAACATGCACAGCCCTTAGTCAGAGGAAACAGCTCTTAGAAGAAATCAACTCCTTTAGTTAGAAGTCAACCCAACTAATCAACTAGCCGAAGCTAGAAGGATTACCAAGAAGCAATTAAGATCTATTATCCAAGTAAGACTAATCTGTAATCTCTAATATCTCTCTAATATCTCTCCCAGAAGAACTTTCTTATCAAAGAACTCTCACTCTCACCAATTATCGATGGCAACGTGCGTATGTGACACGTATCACATTTGGCCAACATAGTATCACATGTGGTACGTGCCCACATATAGTTTTGCAGCTCCCAGATGCTATCCCAAACAGATCAGATCACCCGTACTGCGCTACTCATGCGCTGAGCTGGTGAGGACCGACATCGAACCCAAAACCTTGTGATTTTGTAGTATGTCTCTATTCTAGATTTCTATGCCATTTATTCATAAAATCTTTATGTACGAATCTTATAACACACACACACACACACACACACATATATATATATATATATATATATATATATATATAATATATATATACTTTCTGTTATTCCTAAGCGTTTTTAATGTCGGTGTGTTAGGCTCATTGTCCTCAAGGATTTCTGAAATTAGAAATTATTCAGTTCCTGGAAATGAAAAAACTGTTTGCAAAATATAAATGGCATAACAATTCTTTTGTTTTATTTGCACTGTTTTCTCTTGTGTATAGTCTAAAAATGCTATTTCGTTCCGCGAGAAACATTTTTCTAAATGTATTTCTTTTCCAATTTCGCTTCTATTGTCATGGATATATTGACACATGAATGTAGGAGTGCCGCCTTTGTGAATTCCTGGAAGTGTTTTCAACTGGAACCCAAACAAATACCTAGATTTTAATAAAGGAGAAAAAGTGAAGCCAATCAAAAATGGGGGAAAAAATACCGCGAAATCATAAAATAGATAAGACCATATCTTATCATTTTTACACTCCTCATAGAATGGTTTCTTTTATTCACTCTATTTTTAACATAGGGAACAAAACCACAACAGAAAAGAATTAGAAAGTATAAAATTTAAAAAAGACAGCAGTCCGAATTTGCAGCTCAATTTAGCTAAAACCGGTTTATTCTAGTTATTAAAATGGAGCAAAATGAATTAGGAGGTAGGGGAGGGGGAACTATAAAATTATTCTTGATTAACAAAGGTTGTCATACAAAGGTTAAAGAACCCAGCCTGTCCTACTGTCTACAGTAACCATTACACTACGCGCCTCCAAAAGAGAAAAATTAGCTTTATAAAGCATCAATTTTAACATTTTGGTTGGTTTCTTTATTTAATGTCATATCAAACGTTGTAGGATATTTAATGCCAAAACTACCCTTGCAGAAGAAAAGTAGTGGTAATATATCCATAATTGGGGGATGAGAGGTTCATACCTGTTCTTATGGTATTACCCGAAAGTGAACGTAATAGGTGTCTGTAGTCCAGCACGTTAGTCATTACACTCTGAGGACTCAGCTTAATATTTTAGGGTATACATTTTTATCTGAAGCATTACAACTCGGAAAAATAGTTAATGCAAAAGTAAATACATTGTTTCAGAAATTAATTTTGATATAGATTCTTTACAAATATTCTATACTTTTTTCCATGATTTTTTAGCTACGGGCTTGAGAATTTCCCCAAAGTCTAAATAGCCACCTGTAGTCAAAACGGGGTTTTGGTTGGTGTGTAACGGCATATTAATCCATGCGGGTTATTTAAAGTCAAAACTTGTTTTTTATACATAAGGTTTATTTAAGATCATGTGTTTTAATAAATTAGTAGAAATAAAAATTAGTAGAGATATTTTTTATTAACTTCATGTGTATTAATGAATACTGGTGTCGACACCCAGCATCCGCCTTCAAGCACCTAATTGATAAAAAGGTGTGCGTATTTTCAATTAGAGCACTTTGAAGAATACGGTCGGGACAGTCATGTAGATGATATTTGTTTTTCGCCTGTATTCAAGATTGAACCTGAAACTCTTGATAATTGTCACTAAGAACTGTATTAAATCAACCTTATATCCGTTGCGCCATACAAATTCTGTATGCCATTGTTCTGATGATAGTTGAAATTCCAAGTAGAGTTCCAGACTGATTTCAAGGATTATCTTTATTAATATGGAAGAATATAACACTTTCCATTGATTCCATTAAGTTGACAAGATTTCCTACCGAAGATTTAAAAAATAAAATCTTTAAGAAAAAAAGTAACAGATCTACCCTCGCCGTGTTTGTCAGTGTGAATGGAATTTGCTTGATTTTGTGCTTTCGCAATTTTCCGTTTTGAATTTCGAAGCAACAATTCTACTTTGACCTCATCTGTCATAATATTTACCTCCACATATCTACAAAGCTGGTTGTATGCTTGCTTTTTGCATAATCCACTCTTGCCTAGATTTCTCTATTTTTAGCACCGGCTTCTTTCCAAACATTCAAACTTTCTGGAAATGGTATTAGAGTGTGCCAACTTCATCGATGGATTTATTTTCGGGTGGATTGGCAACACCTGGAATAAGTAAAGTTTTAACTTTGACAAAAAGAAGTGAACTCAAACCAGACTTAGGCAGAAAGTTGGTTTTAAGAATGTGGCTCAGGATTTTTCAATTATTATTTTTTTCATAGCAACTGTTTTCATGTTCCTTTTTAATAATTATACTGTCGTTGATTTATATTGTAGTTATGTTTTTGTTGTTATCTCAGGTTTATCTTAACCAGTATAAATTTATTGACAGCTAGCAGAGCTACCAGGCGTTGCCCGGGATTTCAAAAGTTAAACAATTTATTTCTTATCTATATTCATATATAGATCAATAAAAATTATTTTCTGTATATTTGTCTTATTAACATTTTAATATTCTTCATATTTTCTTGTTTTCAAGTTGTTTATTGTGTTTGTATTTTTTTCTATTTGCTTTTTATCAAATTTTTCCCTTTAATAATTTAAAAAATATTTTAATCATTTTTAATTGGTTTAAAATATATATCATTCATTTATACCTTTATTGTATTTTTATTTAGCTTTTCTCATGGAAAATGAGGGACAAAATTGTTTAACTCCTTCTCGGTCAAAATAGTGAGTGATTCTATTGAAATTTGGTCTTTGCTAGTTTCCACAAATTTTCTTAATAGAAGTGTGTGGTTCGGTTTTTGTACAAACAAACAAACAGTCAGAGAGACATAAATAACATTTCTTTCCTATGTATAGATGCACAGTTAAGATCGAATGCGTGAATGTTATAATAAAAAGTAGTTGTTACGACTCAAAAGAAAGAATGTATTGCCCTGTAAATAAGCACCTTCTAGATTAAAACGAAGTAAAGAGGGAAGGGACTAAATTCTGTGACTGACATCAGATAAGTTGTAGTCTTACAGATTGTTTTTTTAATAAAATTAATTTCAAAAACTAAATTTTCATCCATATTCTTTCCATTATTAATTTTAAAAAAAAGCATCATCATCATCATTATCAGGTCGCGCTGGTAGCACGAATTCCCAAGACTCTCCTCGCCAAGGTCTTCCGCATAGCATCCAGAGTCCGTACAGGGCTGCATGTGTAAGTTTCACTTATCCAGCATGTCAAGCGTGCTTTGGTTGGCTGGCTGTTTCCAGGATTTTTTCAAGGCAGCACGCAACATATTTGTGCAGCTTCCATCTAGATTATTCTCCAAGAGCTTCATTATGGTCCATGTGGTACTGCCGTACAGTATTACTAACACGGTTATGTGTCATTCAATGCAAGTTAATTAAAAAGATTTGTAAGTAGAATTAAATATTTTTCAAATGATTTTCTTTCTGTGGGGTGCAAATTTTTGCAAACCACCATAGATTAAAACTAATGCAAATATATTTTTTATCGTGGAAATATTTTTCTGAACATATGTTAGAGTGGTTTTCGTTTTAAAGCAGAACTGAACATGACTTTATCTTGAAGCTACTTAGTTGTTGAAGTTTATCTTGCACTTCATATTTGTATGCTTCATCTATTTCTAAGTATAAATTCATAACGAGATGAAAAGAGATCATTCGATTTTAAGATAACCGAAGCCTATAAATGTGTACATTCAAAACTGTATGCGTGTCTCTAAGGCAACATCTGTGTGTATATGTATGCGTGTGTGAAGTAAGAATCTGAGAAAACGATTTTAAAGTGGTGATTGTGCTGATTTTTATCATCAGAATTTATATATATTTAATAATATGTATATATGTTGTATAATGTGTATAATGTTGTATATATATATATATATATATATATATATATATATATATATATATATATATATATATATATATATATATATATATATGTGTGTGTGTGTGTGTGTGTGTATGCATATATATGTGTTGTATATATATATATGTGTGTGTGTGTGTATGCATATATATGTGTTGTATATATATATATATATATATATATATATATGTGTGTGTGTGTGTGTGTGTGTGTGTGCGTGTGTATGTTAAGAATTGTGAATTAGAATTCTTCATCCATCTCTATATACAGTTACGCGGCAAAATTAAATAGACAGGTCAGTCTTTATTCAATGAGGTAAAAAATTCAATAACATTTACTTATGTAAATTAAAACTTAGGGAATTTGCCATTATCAGATTAGCATATTTTTACTTATTCTAATATTGAATATATCAGGACTGCTATTTTATAACGAAAGGCCTTACTCGGTAGTATTTTTTTTAAAAAAGCCTAATTTTTATGAAGTTTTCTGAATATGGTTTTTCCTTTTCCTATCCAAAATTAAACAAACATATTCATAGAATGGTTACCAGGAACTTGAATTAGCCAGATGATTTACATTTTGAAACAGCCGTTTACAGATAATTTTCCTTCCGACATCGTGCTCAATCTTTTATAATAAAAAAGAGTCGCCAATAGTGTAATGATTATCGTCGTAGAAAATGGATACAGCGAACCGATTCAAATCTTGGATGATGCTGTTTGCATTTTACATAGCGCTAATACACTGAAGAAAGGTTTGAATACAACTATTCTTCCTCCAGTTACGAGTAAATAGTAGGGTAGACTGGGCCCTTTGACCTTGGTGTGAAATCCAGTCTAGGAAAGGAAAAAAAACTCTTAAATAAAACATGTTAAACTCCGCTTAAGAAATTGACCTTGAGTCACATACTGTCCAGACAGAGCGGTTACGTTAATGCACACACAAATTTGCTGCGTATTTTGAACAGAAACTGGAAACAGCACCCTACAAATCAACAGCTGTATGGCCACTTATCTCCCATCCCACAAACCATTGATGTAAGACGAGCAAGAAATGCTACCAAAGAAATAAATTGAACATATGAATTTTTTTCTAAAATCCAAACCCATTCCCCCTACAACTACCTCATTTTTTTCCAACCAGATCCTTCATTAAGGACACCTGCTCCCTTCTTAGAATAACGGATTGGCATGATTTCGGTCCTTGGAAAATCTGAAAACAATCGACGTTCCCTATGAATATAGCAGAGGGAAGGGGAAACGCAAACTGCCCAAATTTTTTGTTTCTCTATTGTTTTGGGAATTTTTGTTTTTTCTCCCATCCACTGCCGCCTTTCTCATCCGTATCTTTCCTTTTTTTTATTTTTTTTTTATTTTTGTAAATGAATTTGAAACTTTTGCTTTTCACATACGTGGAAATTTCAAGTAGGTTAACAACCACAGAGTGTCCGAGGTATTTTGGTGGAAGCAGGCTTCGATAGGCGGCGAATTACTGTATTTATTAGAATGGATCCGTCGGCTAATGGAACTAACTAGAGTAGAACATGAAACCGCAAAACCACTTTTGCCCCCCTGTCCCCACCAAAAATAGGTTTGTGTGTTTCGCCGCTGTTGATGGTTTTCTATAATTAAGCGGGGAGTTAGTTCATATGGAGAATTGGTTGCAATATATATTAGATTTGAATTTTTGTGACTTTGGATTTCATTTGACGAATACACCATCAGCCGGACAGCGAGAGATTCTATACCCCTTTCGCTTGCACAAGACAAGGGAGATTGCTTTTGATAAGGTGGTGCGCCACACCTACTATCAAATTCCAGATGCTTTACTGTGAAAATCTGATTACCCAAGGAGTGCTAGTCATGCGCTGAGTTGTTGAGAGCTGATACTGAACCCGGAGCTTTATGGTTCCTAGGCGGATGCTCTAACCCCCTCCCGAAAAAAATACATATGTGATTTAGGAGGGAAAAAAGGGAATGGTCTACATACCGCAATTTTCTTCGTCATCCGAATTCGGACAGTCATGCAAAAATTCGCAAACTTTGCTCGCTGATATTTTCTCTCCAGATTGACAAGTAAATTTGGGTTCCAAATAATCAATTGTGTTGGCCGACCAGCAAACACTTACATTCATCAGCTCTGTGCAGACATTTGAAGATTTTTTGAAGATTTTCCAAGAGCGATGACCGATAGAGACGGATGTTTTGAATATAAAAACATCATGTAATCTCTTCAAAAAATGGATTTTTCATTTTCTGAAGTAATATCACCCACCTGCTTCAGAAGTTATGAAATATAAGTGCATTAACATGATATCCATACCAAAATTGAGACTTCACCGTGTATGATGATGATTTGTTTGTTTGTTTGTTTGTTTGTTTGTTTTTTTATTGATTTTAACGGCATATAAACCCGTCTGGGGTTATGTCATGCCTAACGGTTAGGAAGTTATACATATCGTGTATTTATATTTATACTTTTTAGCAATTGGTTTTAACAATGTGTTAGCATTATTGGGGATTATGTTGTATGGTATTGATTTGTTTCATGTCTATATTCTATGGTATAATTTTATTTCCCTCAAAAAAGGTGAGAATATCCTCGATGTTGACATTTTCAAACAGATCTTTCATATGGTTTGCTTTAAAATAACGGTTTCTGATGTGAGCAAAAAACCTGCATTCCATGAATAAGTGTTTAACTCTCAGAGGTGTTTGACATGTTCCACATGATGATGAGTGGCTTTAACCAAATTCTGACTTCATTAAGAAACACACTGGTCTGCTATATCAAAATTGACAGGACTCTGAAAGATAATAGTGTGACAAAAGTCTGTCTATCACTGAAAGTGCCAACTGTTTTCCCACCCTGTCTGCTGGAGCTGTAGAAAACGCCAACTGCACCTCTGCAATGAGACCACCTGTTGCCCCTTGTGACTACCCGGATTAAGGACGTAATCCTGTAGCAATCGGTGTATTCTACAGCCTCAGCCAACCTGGCTGGGATTGATTTGGTTACACACTATCACAGCAACCGTTGTTCTATGAGAATCTTTCAATTTTTCACCTCACTACACACATACAATCTATAATGGTCCTGAACAAGACGTAGTGGTTTACTTTTCTTTATTACGCGGTATTAGGCTGGAGTGAATTAATGTTGATCCTATTTGACGCTGGCACATTCAATCCTTCGGACTGACCAATAAATCTTTGTGTGACAATCCCTGGGGTCTTCGAGTACGAACGCTAGGGGATAAGCGTTCGGCTGTGTATTAAGATCGAATGTTTTCTTAACGCCATCTCATTTAATTGGTTGGTCTAAATTAGAAATAAATTTAATTTTCGTCTCTCGAAGAGGTGGTTCAGTAAGAAAAGCAACCTATTAAAAAAATTAATTAATTTTTAACATATTAATATTTTTATATAAAGGTTAATGAATGGCGAGAATGTGCGTGCACGAGAGTTGAATTAAAATGTTTTTAGGCGGTTTAATTTGCTGTTGAGTCCTTTTGACGTAATATTTTAAGTCTTACTGTTTATAGAACTAGTAGATTAATTACAGCTGTTGATGAA
>CM042139.1:31626343-31638843 GCA_023376005.1 Doryteuthis pealeii | reverse complement strand
CGAGTTTGTACCCTAAGTAAGTAAAATCATCAAATTCATTAAAGGATTAAAAAATAAAACAATTTGAAATGTAAACTTTAAATATGTATTAAAATAAAACAAACTATATATAGATATATAATACCAGTCATGTATTTATTAAAACTTGTTTTAAAAGACAATGAGGACTGTCTAATGTTGCATGTTCAAATTTTGACTGTATTTATTCTATGTTATGACGATTTTGGGTAATGTGACGTAAGCAGTGACGTAGTTTTTGTTACAGACAAAAACTGGGAGCGAATCTTCATTATTAATAGATATTATATTATATTATATTATATTATATTATATATATTATTATAAGTTACTTGATGCTTTACTATTAAATAACCCACAAATGTTGATGTGTCATAAAACAAAGAAAGAAATCAATGAAAGATATCATATAACAATTACTTACATTGTTTAAGGGACTTTACCAAATCGATAAATAGAAATTCAGTGGTTTCAAATGCAGTTTTATTTTTTAAAATTCTATGCCAAGAAGTTTTATCATTGCATTACAATAACTGAGCGCCATCGTGGTTTAATGGTTATCAAGATAGTCTCGAAGATCCAGTACTACTGAATAGCGAGTTGGATCCTCACTGGATGTCCAATACTCTCTGTCACATCCTATACGCGGCGATCGGGTTGGATAAAAGAAAAGGGCGCCCCATCGTGGTGTAATGGTTAGCAAGCTAGTCTCCCAGATTCAGTACTACAGATTAGCGAGTTCGATCCTCGCCGGATGCCTCATACTTTCCACCTAGCCTCCCATACTACCCGTTACCAACAGGTTGCGTAATTATCTAGTTGATGCTATATAACTGTAAATAATTTGTATTAAGAATAGTTACTTGAAGTTATAATTCTTTACTAAAGAATATTATTTGAAACTACATAATTGTTTACTTTTGGATCATGAGAAACGTATGAACCTCCTCATCTCCGAGTTATGGGTTAAATACTGTCGCTGTTCTTTTACAAGGCTTTGGTATTAAATAACTCACAACGGTTGATATGCCATTAAACAAAGAAAGCAAACTAAAATGTTTAAACTGTTGTTTTATAGAGGCTATTTTCTCTTTAGTGGAGGCGCGTGTTTGCTTGTATGAGCTATAATCGAGAATTATATGGAAACACGTGATGTAAATTGACTCGGCGATATGAGTTCAAATCCTGGACGTGGCTGTTCGTATTTCATAGAGCGTTGTTGGGTTCAAAGTTATAATATAATATTAATTGTTGGTTGAACCAATAACTCCGACTAAGTGGTATTAAATACAATAGACTATATATATATGAGCACATGGAGAAGTATTTATAACAGAAATACAAATACAAGATAAATAATATATATAAGTAACACATAAGGGAGACATGCAGAAGATACAATAATGAAGTACAACATAGGTACATAAATGCACTTCTAAATGGTATGCATAGTTCATGAGACAAAGTCACTTACTGACGTAGTCTGTGTGGGGGTAAAAAAAAACACACAAGAAGGGTGTCGACCAAAGTGTCTAACCTATGTGTTCGTTGAGTTGCCGAGAAGCAAAGAGGATTCAAACTTGGCGCTTGCCTGCTAAAATAGGCACGACGGCTGGAGAGAAAAAACAGAAACACGAGGGAAGATAACTCTTCCAGCCAAACAAGGGCAGATAATCCCACAGCGTTAATTTATCGCTCCAACTATTCTCTCTCCAGCTATGGGTAAATAGTAGGATAGACTGGACTCTTTATCCTTGGAATGAAAAATTATGAATATTCAAACCTGTTAAACTCTGCTTAAAAACTTGTCTTTTTTCACATCCTAATCTTGTGTGTGGGGGGGGGCGGTTGGTAAACATATATAATCGAGAATTATTTACTTTTCATATTTGCATTTTTAAACCTAAGTAAAACTCCGAATTTGAAAATCTCCAATATTTCAATATGTTACTGTCCATAGGATTAATTTAATTGCCTTACACGAAATCTGGAAGAGATTAAAATTAATTAATTTCTTATTATAGATGAAATCCGTGGCAACTTTACACATTTCGTTACATTCGAAGCGAATGTGGACATTTTTATTGGACCTTGGATTTTTATTTAATACAGACGTATTAATATCGATTCATTATCCCGAATTGGATCAAATATGAATACGTCATAGAAACGGCGCCGTCAAAGTGCTACCAATATCTTCACAGAGAATGTGACAAGATCAATGAACCAGCATTCAACTCAGTGTCATATCAAATCCTTACTTATTTGGATTTTAGATTCGAATCAAATTACTAATTATCCCACATTCAGCGGTTTACCTCAGTCGGTAGAGCATCCGTCTAGGAACAACAAGATTCCAGGCTCGATACCCGTCCTTGCTAATTCAGCGCATGTTGTTTGCATCTGTGCGGTAAAATGGAGTTGATAGTAGGTGTCGCACTCTCTTGTCTAGCGCTAGTGAAAAGAGGATAGACTCCTTCGGTTTCCGACTGGTGCCGACAATAGGCCACTCCGTCTAATTTACGGTTTGAAATATCTACGCAAAACGTTAATATTTCTAGAGACTGATACACAACACATAATTACATATAAAGATGTTTGAATTATTTAATTTTTTTGCACTGTTGACCTCATCTTTATTATTATATACACATAAACAACGTTTCGGTCGATATGCCCTGCGTCCTTCTTCAGGTGTTTCTTGTAATCCATTCGGTTTGATTGTTCTTATTCTGTCACAAATGATTTAATATTTATCCTAATTTATTAACGAATTGGGCAAAGAATTTGTATAATTTGACTGTTTTGCTAACAAAGCGTTGAAGAATTCATAATGATCTCATTTGAATAAATAATGATGTCATTGTTTTCAATTTGAGGAGCGTTACAAACATTTAAAAAAAAATCAGACAAATATGTTTGATATCAAATAGAACTTAAATGCTTCCTTGTTTCTCTTGCCTGTTTTTTACCCCCCCTCTCTCTCTCTCTCTCTCTCTCTCTCTCTCTCTCTCTCTCTCTCTCTCTCTCTCCAGTGATCAAAGATCATTAATAAAAATAAGCCTTGTTTCTGGAGATTCGTTTCTCAAAAGCGCCTCCTAATTTCACTAAAAGTTGTAGGTGTGGAGTCATTTCCAAACTCCAACAGCAATATGAATGTTTGAATGCACCTTCACACAAATGTATGAAGTCCGGGAATATCAAAACACAACATTTGTGTTAATATACAACACCACAGGTTCTCATTTTCCAGCGAGGAGATTGATTGCGACGTTTGATTTAGCAAATCAAAAACATTACCATGTTTTGTTCCTGTTTTGCAACGTCTTATAATTATTAAGTTATAAAAGATTATCGACAATTCTATTTTAGAAAGGCTGAGTATTAGAAACATTAAAAGAAGATGAAGATTAAAATTATAACAATACAGTAGCTGAGGAAACTGGACAATTTCCACCTCAGATGCCTACGCCGCATTATACGCATACGCTGGCAGGACAAAGTGCCCAACACAGACGTGCTGGGACGTGCCTGCCATCATCTGCGAGAGACACCTGCATTGGCTTGGCCACGTCAGGAGGATGGGAAAAAGGCCGCATCCCCAAAGGCCTGGTATATGGTGAATTAGTAGAGGGCACCCGTCCGGTAGGGAGACCACGCCTGCGCTTTAAAGATGTCTGCAAGAGGGACATGAAGACATGCTACATCGACACCAACACATGGGAGGCTTATGCAGAAGACCGTACGACCTGGCGCCTCCTCGTCAAACAAGGAACGACAAGGAGTGAAAAAGAGACAAGAAGTCGCCACAGAAAAGAGAGCCATAAGGAAAGAGAGAGAACAGCATCCCCAGCAAGCATCACCGTTTGTTTGCAATCACTGCACCAGAGATTGCCATTCAAAATTTGATCTGTTTATCCACTCGCGCAATTGCAGATAAAAAAAAGTGGACACTACGCCATCGTCTTTAGTAGAGGAAGGAGGCCAATAAAAAACAGCAGCTGCCTCATGGTTATGATAGTTGCATATTTCCTAGTTAATAGATTAAGACAAGATTCATAAAACAATCTCTGAATTTTTCCTGCTATGAACCATCATGGAATGAGGGAGTCCCCGTGGTATAGTGGCTAACGTGTTGGACTGTGACATTGAAGTGAGTGAGTTTGAACTCCAGACCGGCTATTATATTCACTTTCGGACTTTTACACTTTGGAAATGTATGAAGCCCTAATCCCCCAGCTATGAGTTCAATAGTACCACTACTGCTCTTCTACAAGGATGGCTTTGGTATTAAATAACCCACAAATGTTGGTGTGTCATAAAACAAAGAAAAAAATCAATGAAAGATATCATATAACAATTACTTACATTATTTAAGGGATTTTACCAAATCGATAAATAGAAATACAGTGGTTTCAAATGTAGTTTTATTTTTTGAAATCTACGCCAAGAAGTTTTATCATTGCATTACAATTGAATTGTAATATATTTTTTCTGATAATCAGATAAAAAAATATTAGATCTATCTAACTATCTACCGTATTTGACGACATATAAGACGCACGGGTGTATAAGACGCATCCCGTTTCAGCTGGTCAGATTCATGAAAAAATTTTTAGTGCATTGTTTTTTCTTTCCCACCATACCCTCCTGTTAACCTTGATTATAACAATACCTGGGTTAGTGAATATCATAGAGAAGATTGCCTAGGCCTATGGGAGATCTCAAACTTGACCTACGATGTACAAGACGCAGGGCAATTTTTTAGCCAAAATTTAGGAAAAAGTGCGTCGTATATGCCGTCAAATACGGTATCTATTGATAAATTGTATATTATAACATAATAGTGAATTATTATCTTTTTTTATTATTTTCTTTGTTTTACACAGTTAACAAGTAAAACTAAAGCCATCTGGATCAGGTAGTGGCTATGTAACTTATCAGTTTCAGCTAGTCATACTGGCATGAAAAGAGTTTATAATAGAAATAAGATCAAATACGCCAGGATTCCGGTTGATACCACATACCTGAGAGGCCAAATCCGCTTATATCTGTTTTGATTATTATATTGACTGAGGGGTAAATTAAATTTCTTATTTCTGATTATAAAAAGTCGCCTTCAACTTACTAATTACAATTGAGGCTTTGCTCGACTTATACGTTGAATTGACGATATTTGAATTATTTCAACTAAGTGGATTGTTATTATTATTATCATTATTATCATTATTATTTTCACTCCTCTTGAGTTTTTCACATCAGCGTTAGCTGATGGTATTTCACTGGAGTCTAAGTGACAACAAGTTTCCTCAGGTCTCAAGGACTCTTCTGAGTATTCTAGCCGATTGCAGCAGTGCAGTAGTCTGGATGGACCGCACAGTTCACCGGTTGACACGTTCTCTTTTTTTTTTTGTTAATCAACACTAGGTCTGGTCTCCTGGCTATTATTATTATTATTATTATTATTATTATTATTATTATTATTATTATTCAATCCTTTTATTATTATTTCTCTCCATGTGAGTTTTTACACCAACGCTAGCTGCTATTATTATACTGCTGTCTAAGTTGTAGCAAGTCTCCTGTGGTTTCTGGGACTCTTCTGAGTATTCTAGCCGATCTTAACAATGTTTTTGGCTCGATTATTGCTCTGATTTCCAATTTCTCCAAGCTTTAAAGGCTGGTAAGGGTCGTTTCGAAGGCACCAGCTATTAGTAGCAACTTCAACCTCATTCGGTTCTCTGTAAGATCCAAATATTTGTCTTTCACTTTTACTATGTGGTCCACTGAAACGGCAAAATCCAATAGATAACATGTTCTTTTTTTTTTTGGTAATTAAGACTAGGTCTGGTCTTCTGGTTAGGATTATATGACCGTTTGTGTTTAAAAGTCTGAGAATTACATGCGTCTCATTCTCAAGGAGAGATTCCGGTCTTTGCATATATCATTTAGTAGTATGATCAAAATTTAATTTCTTGCAAATTTCCCAGTGGATCACCTTTCCGTCCCAGTCGTGCCTCGTCTTGTATTCCTTTTGTGCTGTTTTGTTGTATTCTATTATTATGTGATTAACATTTCTTCTCTGTCTCAAGACATCCTACACTTGCTGTTCAGTTGCGTCTGATCTATTTTTGCTGTGATATAATTGGTTATTATCGTATTTTATGTGCTACAATTATAAGAGATTAAGTTTTTGTTATAGGTGATATAACCTATCTACATAATGGAATGATCCTACTACTACTACTATAAGTAGCAAAGACAATTGTAGCTTGAAGTAAGCGACGCGATTTAGTTCTAGACTGTATTGTTGGACGTAACTTCACCTTCCTTCTGTAAATTCTACTTTCTCTGTTCAATACACTTGTGTCAACTTCCACCAGTTTTTTGTCTTTATTTGTGACCCTTACCAACCCCACAACAGTTTTCTATTGAGGTCTTACTTTCTTAGCAATGTTCAGGTCTTCTCGTGTGCAATCTCTCGAGATTGTTGCTTGAAGTATCCATATAATTGTATTTCTTCCCATTTATTTTTATTTTTTAAAAGATTTTGTCGAGTTTCTGTTTGTCCATAGGTTGCGATTTCTGTTTCTGGTTTCTTTAATTATTATTTCTTTGCTTTTGTTGCTGCATTGTTCAACTCCTCGAATTATTGCATCTACGCAATCCTCAATACTGGCGATTCCTTTTCCTCCTACTTTTGTTGACTCATTGTCATTTCACGGGTGGAATTCCATGTCAGTCGTTATTAATTTCCTTGCCCTGTGTTCCATTTGTAGGAGTTCTTACCACGTTCATTCTAATTTTCTTGTTCTTCTTGTTCTTGTCCTTCTTCTTCTTATTATTATTGTTGTCCTTATTGTTCTTCTTCTTCTTCTTCTTCTTCTTCTTCTTCTTATTATTATTATTATTATTATTATTATTATTATTATTATTATTATTGTTGTTGTTGTTATTGTTATTCTTATTATTATTATTATTATTGTTTTTATTATTATTGTTCTTCTTCTTCTTCTTCTTCTTATTGTTGTTATTGTTCTTTTTCTTCTTATTATTATTATTGTTATTATTATTATTGTTATTATTATTTACTCCTTTTGAGTTTTTCACATCAGCATTAGCTGATGGTATTTCACTGGAGTCTAAGTGACAACAGGACTCTTCTGAGTATTCTAGCCGATTGCAGTAGTCTGGATGGTCTCAATTCTTCCTCTGATTTCCAGATCCTCCAGTCTTTTTTCCAGGTTTATTGGGACCGTTCCAAGTGCAAAAACTACAATTGGTATCACTTTCACTCTCATATTCTTCAAGTTTTGCTTTGATATAATTTATTCTTATAGCATTATTTTGTGCAGAAATTATCAGTGATTCAGTATCTCTCTTGAGGTTTCCTCTTCTTAACCATGTCCGAGTCTTTTTATGTGCAACCTCTCCGGTTTGTCGTTTGAAGTGTCCATATAATTGTTTTTCTTCCCATCTTTGTTTTCTAGTTTTCGTTGTTTTTCTGTTTGTTCGCATATTACATCTGCTGTTGTTGGCTGCCATAAGTAATCTTTCTTTGCTTTTTGTGTATTCTTCGAGTCCTTGGATTATGGCCTCTACACAGTCCTCTATCTTGGCAAGTATTCTAGCCGATCTTAATGTTTTTGGCTCGATTTCTCTGATTTCCAATTTCTCCAAGCTTTAAGGGTTGGTAAGGTTCGTTTCGAAGGCACCAGCTATTAGTATCAACTTCAACCTCATTCGGTTCTCTGTAAAGTCCAAGTATTTGTTATCTTTCACTTTTACTATGTGGTCCACTGAAACGGCAAAATCCAATAGATAACATGTTCTTTTTTTTTTCTTGGTAATTAACACTAGGTCTGGTCTTCTGGTTAGGATTATATGACCATTTATGTCTAAAAGTCTGAGAATTACATGCGTCTCATTCTCCGGTCTTTGCATATATCATTTAGTCATCATCATCATGTCGCGCATGTAGCACGGGTATCGACAACAATCTTGCGCCAACCCTCCCTATCATTCATTGCGCCTGGAAGCTCCTCTGCGGAACAGCCAGCATCTTTACATAGCTGGTCAATGTAGGTCCTTGCTGGGTGCCCCACACTTGCATGTCCATGTGTTGGCTTCCACAGGAGAACGTCGCTTATGAGTTCATCCTTACTTCTCCAGCAGTGTCCAGCGTGCCTTGTCCGTCTCACTCGGATAGTTTGTGAGATGGGGGGCAGGTGACCGTAAAGCTGTTTTCCTTGTGGGGTGCTGTTTCCATGACTTGTTCAACACTGCTCGCAGCATCCTTGTGCAGCATATGATCAAAATTTAATTTCTTGCAAATTTCCCAGTGAATCACCTTTCCCACCCAGTCGTGCCTAGTATTGTATTTCTTTTGTGCTGTTTTGTTGTATTCGCTTATTATGTGATTAACTACCTTCTTTTCTTGAAACATATAGCCTATCTTTATCATCTCTAGGGTGTAGAGCCTTGTGCATCGTTATTAATTTCCTAGTCCTTTGGTCGATCTATCTGAGTTCTTCTTTTGTCCATTTTAAGGTATTATTCCTTTGATATTATTATTATTTATCTATTTAAATAATTGATGATTCTATATGCCAAATGATCCTGTTGATCAGGTAAGTATTTATCTAACCCGTTCCCTACGAGTAGGATGGGACACAGGATTGCAAGTATGAGACGTCCAACGAGAATCGATCTTGTTATTTAGTAGTAATTATTCTTCGGGACTAGCTTGATAACCATTACACCATGGTGGAACACCTCAATTCCGAGGGCAAGTATGTCACAAATATTATTCACAAAAACAGGTGAATTATACACGAGTCAAAATCACTATTATTGACAAAATTGTGTGCGATTTATCTACTAATTCAATGTATATATGAATATATACGATATCTACCTATATATCACGACTTTGAAGATATAGATTGATAGATAGACAGATATCAATAGACAGAGAAAGATAGATTGATGAATAGATAGATAGGAATAGGCGGAGGTGGATAGATAATTAGATAGGAATAGGCTGATTAGATAGATAGATAGATAGGATAGATAGTTATGTAGGAATAGACTGAGATAGATAGGAATAGTCTGAGATAGATAGATAGATAGATAGGAATAGACTGAGATAGATAGATAGATAGATAGATAGATAGGAATAGACCGTGATAGATGGATAGATAGATAGATAGATAGGAATAGACTGGGATAGATAGATAGATACATAGATAGGAGTAGACTGGGATAGATAGATATATAGGAATAGACTGGAATAGATAGATATCTAGAAATAGACTGGGGTAGACATATATATATATATATATATATATATATATATATATATATATATAGGAATAGACTGGGATATATGGATAAATAGACTGAGATATATATCTAGATAGATTGATAAATAGTCTGAGATGGATATATGGTTAAATAGTGTGAGATAGATAGATGGGTAAATAGACTGATAGATAGATGGATAAATAGACTGATAGATTGATAGATAGATGGATAGATAGTTAGATAGATTGAAGCATTCTTTTGTACGTATCGAGAGTTTGGCAGTGATCGGAAGTATAAAAGATATCATCTGACTTTACCGTATTCTTTGTGTCTTTTGTGGTTTCCTTTGTTTCTTTTGCTCACGCTGTGCAAATCGCCACTGTCTTATTTATTCCGTGTAATACGTTTAAGTCACTTTGTTAGATCAGTGACGACCACAACGTAAAAGCCATAGAAGTGAATCGTAAATGCTTATTCGCTAAGAATAGGAAACTCTGTTGGAAATGCCTTTACTGTCATTAAAATCGACCTTGTCATGTGTATGTCCTCTAGACAGCGTTGTGTTCCTTTTGCTCGCTTCGTGGTGAAGTCCATCGGTTCTTGCAAGAATTCGTTAGACGATTCTTCACACGAATTCAAATGCTATCCGAAAAGCCTCTTTTACATTTAAATGTTGTTGAGGCTTTTATTCCTATGAACACGCGGAGGGTTAGCAGCTAAATTTTATCGACCGTCGCTTGTTCGCTAGAAATCAATTCGTTCACAAATCAGATTTGTCCAAAGATAGAAAACTGATTTTCAACTGTCATTTATCTGCAGTTCTATGATTGACTCAACGGGGCGGGGGGGGGGCATCCAAATTATGTTATTGAAACACTTTAGTTGTCTCAATCTTCAGGTTTATATTAATATCGGTCGTGTAAGAGAGTTTCAACATAGTTTAGTGTGTCATGCAACACGGGAATTTATTATCTGGAGAAGCAGTGTGCAACTGCATAACGATATCCTATAACAAATTGAGCATCTGAGGTGGAGCACCACACCTACCATCAGCTCCTTACTTTACCGCACAGATCCCTGTGCTATTCATACGCTGAGTTGGCGGGGGCCAGTATCGAACCAAGAACCTTGAGATTCCTAGCCGAACACTCTACCGACTGAGCTAGCGCTAGTGATAACGTGATAGACTCCCTCGCTGTCTGGCCGATACTGACATTAGGCCACCCCGACGACTTTACTTTACTTATAACAAATACATTTTATGTTTTCACAGCATATTCTGTAATCGTTCAACTCGCATTTTTTTCACTAGGTATTCCATGAGTTCAAATATGTTTACAATTTCGACTTACTTTAGATTCACAGAAACACACATGATGGTTAGTGTATTTGATGTTTTTACAGCATATTCTTTTAGCGTTCAACTCGTAGTTTTTCCTCAGTAAAAATAGTATATTCACAGGAATACACATAATGATCGGCTCATTTTTCAAAAGCTGTCAAATATAAGTTCTTGATTTTTAGGTGTTCTACGAATTCAAATATTTCTGCAATTTTGACTCACTGCAATAAGTCATGCAACATTGAGATTTATGATCTGTAGAAGCAGTTGCAACTGTATAAGGATATTCTATAACAAATATATTTTATATGTTTTTACAGAATATTCTGTTAGCGTCCAACTAGCGATTTATACGTAGTAAAATAAAACAAAAAAACAAAACAAAAACACAACGTAGATTCGCAGAAACACAAATAATAGTTGGTGCAATTTGAAAGCTGTTAAATATAGATTCATAGATTACTAGGTATTCCTTGAATTCAAATGATTTTGGCATTTGGACTTACTTTAATATATCATAAAACTCCGGGATTTATGAATTGTATAAGCGGTTGCAACTGCATAACGTTACCCTATAACAAATACCTTTTTACGTTTTTCAGCATACAATGGTACGTTGGCTTATTAATTATACTTACGAGTTTAATTATTATCATCATATAACAGTTGTCTTCCATGAGAAATTATAATGATCGGAGTGAGTATAAAGAAGATACTCTTAATAAGTTGAAAATTTGAACGGAAAATCTTTTATTCATTAGGCGAATATTAATGCTAATAAAAATCTCACTACTATGTATCATTTTTACAGCATCTAATGTACATACAAACATCGGATAATTATATAACATGAATACTGTAAGAATTCGTTTGTTCAAATAAAGAAATCCTACTAGAAATGCAATGGTACCTTGACTTCCGAATGTGATTCGTTCCGATAGTAACTCAATTCAATCGTATATCAAATTAATTCTCCCCTTGAAATAAACTGAAATGCAATTAATCGGTTCCAGCATCCACCAAAAAAACCCTATTGTTTTTGTTGCATCTTTATAATAAGGAAAACAACACTGTATTGTATTAAAATATAATAAAATAGAATGTAATGTAATGAATTAAAGGCTGTAATATAGTTTAATGTTTATTTCTTTTACGAATAAAAATTTTCTTTGGTGTTATAAATTTGGAAACTATAATGTTTTTTGTGAACATTATCCTAAGCGTAGCTGAAGCTCACCCGTACTTCAGATATTAGCACTCAACACAAAGCAAAAAAATCGACTGAATATCAGCTCGTAGCTAGAAAAACTCGTCATTTGGAGCACTTGTAAGTCAAGGTACCACTGTATTTTTTTAGTGTTCAACTCCCAATTAAAACAAATTTGGGAAGTTTACATAAACACATATATTGATTAGTGCATTTTGAAAGTCGTTGAATATAAGTTCTTATGTTACCAACTGTTCTATGAACTCAAATATTTTTTTAACAGGTTTATTTTAGAACTGCCTAAAACTTCTCAATTTCTAAATATATCAGATCAGCGGTGGTTAATCCCAAATCCCTAAACGTCACACTTGTTCTAAAATTTCTATCCCAGTGATATGAATATCCTAAGAAATAAGACGTTCTAACAGATTATTTATTTCAATCGTTTATTCAGTCAATCGTCTCACTAAAACATCCAGAATTCAATTCTATTTTGTTGTCATGCAACAACAGATGTGGCAAAAGGAATATTATATATTCTAAATAAAGTTATTAAGAATTTCCACTGCGTTGATACGGAGGGGAGATAATATACAATTATTTTGATAGTGTCTGAAATTTATTCAT
>CM042139.1:31603843-31621343 GCA_023376005.1 Doryteuthis pealeii | reverse complement strand
ACTGTTAATATCAGCTGGAATACATAGAAAAGTTCTTGAAACCTGAGGAGACTTGCTGTCACTCAGAATTCAGTGGAAAATCATCAGTACATACTGAGACAAATTTTTAAAGAGTAAAATAATACCGAAATCCGTTTAGACGACTCTTCTTATAGTGTTTGATACTATAAGAGCAATATTTCGACCATTTACTTCTACGATAAACTTTGTAAGCCCATAGTGTCTGAAGTTCAAATCCGACACGAGACTGTTGGCATTTCACATAGCGCTTATATCCCTGAGAAAGGTATGCATCCAGCCATTCTTTCGTCAGGTAAATAGGGGAAATAGAGCAGTAAAAACTTGTGTGAAAAATTTGCAAGCAGTAAAATAATACCAAAATATGTTTAGAACACTTAAAGCTCTTCTTCATCTATATATAATGGACATTCATTGTCTATTTGTCTGCAACCGAAACTACGTCACTTCTTACGTCACACACCCTTAGGAATTGCGTAAGTTTATCAATTATTATTTAATCTATAGTCAGTACAATTAATACATAGAATAAAGAACAACCCTGCATTATATATACTTAGAAATTAAGTATGCAACATTACACCGTCCACATTGTTTGTTAATACATGCCCGGTATTATTGAGTAATATATAGTTGGTTTTATTTTAATATATATAGAGTTATCTAACGTATAGAGTTTTACGAGAAAATTATTTACAAACAAGAAATAGTCACATAATGTTATTTTACATTAGATCTTATATCTTATTATAAGAAAGAAAAACACGTTTATTTTGATAATCATCTGTCGTAAAACAAATTTTCCTGACAAACGATAATAAAAAAGAACGGTTTTAATTAATTGGAATTTAACTGTTAGAAACTTGGTTTTATTTCAGAGAAAACCTATTTATGTGAATTTAGACATTAAAACTATTTGTATGTCTATCATTAAAAAAGTAAGATTTCAAAGATCTGTTTACATTCTTTTACGAATGTGTGTGGCAAAAATTAAACTGTACACCTCCCGAAAGGAAGTTTTTTTTTTGCTTGTGTGTTTGATATTGATAAGAAAATATTTTGTCCGTTTATTTCTCGGATAATCTTTAGGCGTAATGTCTGAATGGAAATAAAGGGTTTCTGTTTACTGCAGAGAAAATGTCGCGAAATAGTAGCAAACATTTTCTTTTCTTTTTGCTTCCAATCATCTAAGCAGCAAAGCTCATGATCTCAGCCGTTCTATTTGCTCAGTTATGTGGGCGGATCTTTTCAACATTCAATTTTCTGAAGAAATTCCGGTATGTTAATGACTCTTCACAAACTTACCGATGATAATGATAATAATTACATCTCGCAGACTACGGTACCGTTCTCGTCTAGACATTCTGAATCCTTCCTCAAATCTTCAATTCAAATATGTTCGACTTTTGTATTTTACCTTATTTTAACTCTTTGCCTAGCAAAATCCTCCCACGGATGTCTCATATTTTCCATATAGCAAAAGGATCTAGTACTAGTGTCAAACTTTCTTCACAGACAAAACAAAAGATGGTAGGAGTGTTCACGTTGTGATTTTTTCAGTGTAAACAGGTGACACGTGCGGGAGCTGCTGTCATGGTAGGATCTCAGAGGTGTGAGAGACGCTGTGAGCGGTTTAAAGTGGTCAAAACGTTAAGACATCAGCAATTATGCGCTACGACATAACCCTCATCATCCGTCGCTTTCAAGTTTCCCGAGAGAGATCCTGGTATGTTTGCAGTTCTTCTTTCTCCTTCTCTTCTTTGATCTGGTTCTCTTTGTGGTCAAACTGGTCGTCTATGTCTGCGGTGGGACAGACCTTCTTTGTTTACAACGATCAGATCCACTGTTCTAGCTTGATATTGATGTTCCATCGAAATCTCGACAATATCTTATTATTTCTTTAGCCTAGCTACTCATAACATCTGTTTACACAGCCAAACCCTGATATATATATATATATATATATATGTAAGAAAGTTTTATAGAAAAACAACAAGATGTTAAACATTTTAGCAAAACATTTGAAAAAGACATATTCATAATGTCGAAACAGATATCTGTCTGCTAAAATGTTTAACATCTTGTTGTTTTTCTATAAAACTTTCTTACATATTGTCGGATTCAATATCCATTTTTACCTCAATATATATATATATATATATATATATATATATATATATATACATACTATATACATATATATATATATATATATACATACATATATATATATATATATATATATATATATATGTATGTGTGTGTGTTTCAGATGGATGGTGGTAAGCTTAAATTTAAGATTTCGAACAGACCTCTGTCCTTTGTCTATAGATTTAATTTAAGATTAAAACTTAAATACTGTTTCTTAAAAAAATATTAATCCGTCATAAGATGATATTCATCATTTTGAGTTTTTTTATTTTTATTTTTATTTTTTAATTTTCCATGTTTTAATATAACCAACAAAGCTTCCTACCATCCATTACATAACAACACACACACACACATACACACACATACAAACACACACACACACATATATATATATATATATATATATATATATATATACCTGTGTATGTGAGTGTGTGTATGTTATTATTAGACCTATATATGTATATTTGAGCATGTACATGAATATGATTTCCTAATACATACATTGTGGATATATCTATATGCGTACGTTATTTGAGCGAATTATACATATAATATGCATATATATATATATATATATATATATATATATATATATATATATATATATAGGGTCATCCACAGACACGTGTTTCGACTTATCAAGTCTCCTCAGTGTGGCTAGACATTTTGTAAGCTACCTACAGCCGGAATTGAAATCCGATCGGTTGGGTGTCAGTCCGGCGCCGTAACCATTAGGCTGTCTTCACTTACAGAATGGGAAGGGGATTTTAACTGTTTTAATACACACATTGCTTTGCGTGTAAAGGCCGTCACAAAGTGCTCCATTCCTTAGAAGAGCGTTGCGTTTACGCTTGAGTTGGCGGCCGTCAGCAAGATCCCCCCAGAGTGCTCAACCCTAGGGGATGGGGAGCATATATAGGGTCATCCACAGACACGTGTTTCGACTTATCAAGTCTCCTCAGTGTGGCTAGACATTTTGTAAGCTACCTACAGCCGGAATTGAAATCCGATCGGTTGGGTGTCAGTCCGGCACCGTAACCATTAGGCTGTCTTCACTTACAGAATGGGAAGGGGATTTTAACTGTTTTAATACACACATTGCTTTGCGTGTAAAGGCCGTCACAAAGTGCTCCATTCCTTAGAAGAGCGTTTGCGTATATATATATATATATATATCATATATATATATATATATGATGTTTGTGTGTTTACAAACAAATAATTTTTAATTTGGCTATCTTTGAAACATTTCCAGGTTACACGTGAAGATAACGGTATAGTTGGATATTTGGGAATACGTAACGACGACCAATAAGTGATAATACATTTTATTCACAACTGTAAATATTTATCACTGACAAATAAGTGAAACAGTCTACGATGATCTATTAGCATTAAAAGTGTCTCTTGTTGACAATTAATGTTAATAATCTGTAGAGTCTGACGGCAACTTAATAGTTGGCCTTTTTTTTTCATCTTCATGAATAACATATTGAAAGCATTTCCCTTGTCCTAAGCTACAGATGACCGACGATTTCACAAGATATTGGTAGGAACAGTGGCTGAGCTTATGTAACTCTAAACACAACGCCTAAGTAAAAAAAAAAAACAACACGTGATATGACTTGACCAATGGGAAATGTTTGGCCAACGTTAAATCTTTCAATCCTTTAGCTTCTTCAAATGGTATTCCATCGTGGTTGTAATCGTTAGTAAGCTAGTCTCGCAGATCCATTATTACTTAATAGCGAGTTCGATCCGTGATGCCCCATACTTGCAACCTTGTGTCACATACTGCCCGTGGCGCAGCAATGGAGTAAATACCTCCTCCTCCTCTCATCATCATCATCATCATACAACTACTACTACTACTACTACTACTACTACTACTACTACTAATAATAATAATAATAATAAATAATAATAAGCGAATACAGCAAATTACAAAAAGTCCGACTGGTTGAGAAAGGGAATCCACTGGGACTAGTGCACTTACTACTGAATAGCGAGTTCGATCCTCGTTGGTTGCTCCGTACTCGTGACCGTATGTCAGATCCTACCAATGGCGAACTGGTCGTGTAAATACCTCCTTTGGCTTCTTCAATTCAGTATTACATATTGTTTTATGGAGGCGCGCAGTATAATACTTCTCGTCGTAGGAAATAGACCCAACGAAACGAGTTCAAATCTTGGACGAGGCTGTTTGAATTTCACATAGCGCTAATACACTTGGGAGATATATGCATCCAACTATTCTCCCTCCAGCTATGGATAAATTGTAGGAAAGACTGGGCGAATTAACCCTGGTTAGGCAGTCAATGTAGTAGAACAAAAACTCTGAATTCAAACTTGTTAAACTTTGCTTAAGAAATAGACCTTATGTCGAATCCTACTCGTTGGTTAAATATGTATTACGTTATGTTTGAAATAGACATTTTTAATATGTAAAAATGGACCGTTCAAATAGAGAGTGTTACATAAACAAAATAGATATCTCTCGATTCACTAATTACCAATTCAATTCGTGCACACACCGCAATAAAAAGATACACACACTCGCCAACAAAACAAAACATAAGTTGCTGACGCCTAACAGGGACCCAAACGGTACTACCACTCCGGGTCAGAGTGGACCAGGGAGCAATGGTGATGAAGAGGTGCTCCACATTCCCCAAAACTCCAAAACTGGAACTTCACCATCAGATATAGTTTAACGTCATTCCCAAAACATGTAGACCCTCAGCCACCGCCTTCTAGCACCCATATGATAAAAAGGGGTTGGGGCTTGCCAGAAAGGCAATAGGGCTATGGCAATGATATAGGTGCTAGGGCTTGACGTGACCAGCTGGTTGATCGGAGGGGGCCTCTCCGACCGACCGTCTAGCCCAAGATAGGGACAAAGTGGAGTATTGCAAGTCATGAACTGCTCATCCACCTGGATTCTATCCTTAAGCATCACAAGTCGCTCCCCACGGCCAAACAGGTGACCCCATTGGGGGAGTCTTACCCCTCTGCAGAGGTGCAGTCGGTGCATTCTAACGCCCCAGCCGACAGGGTGGACTTTGTTTTTCTATTTTCTATATTAACTGAAGTGTATAAGGGAAAGATGCATGTCATCTGCAAATGTGAGGTCGTGAGGATGTGGAATTGATTCAACATGGTGGACGCATATGCATATCAAGAAGCGGTTTCCAGAATGATTACAGAAATGGCTGGCAGATTTCGCACGAAACTCTAAACATCCACAATATTCATCATCTTCGACAGCCTCTCGAATTTCAAGAAAAAGCTCTTGTGTTACTCGAACACACGTTCACAAATTCAAGCATCCTTCCTCATAAAATCCAGTTCACATACGAAGAGGTTCGCTAGTCGTTCTGTTCAATTTCACTCCAAAAATTAAATTGAAGTGTTTATTCTATTTTCGAATTGTCCATTCTTCCGATACGCCAGTCAAAAAAAAAAAAAAAAAAAAAAAAAAGTCTATTTCGAGCGATGTGTAACAGCTGCAACTTGAACTAAACTTTCAGGGGTTGGACAGTGTATATCACGTGGTTCGCGCATGCGCGCAGTGGTTCGACTTACGTAAGCCAAGTCTCATTTATCTAATAGCCGCACCTTATACATCAGTTCAATTGGTTTGCTTCTTCGTGGTGAACAGCGACTTTTCCTCCGGTTAGATAACTAACGACATAATGAACATGGCGTCGATCAAACTGCATCGATGTTACCTGTCTAACTGCCAGATGTTAAGCCTCGTTCAGATTCATCTATTTTTATTTGCAGAAAGTTAAAAGAAATTAGTAAGTTTTCTCTTAAAGTATCATCAAAGAGTCTCACCAACCGGTAATCAGTGCAACTCATTCAAATCCGTAACACTCCTCAACATCAATCAAAAGTAAAATTAACAATGACACAAATGACAAATACATATTTGCGGATAACTATTACGTTAAACTCATTATATATAAGTATACATAATAAGGATATATATATATATATATATATATATATATATATATATATATATCAGCTTGGCAGTCCGGTTTCAAATCACGCACAGGGCGGTCTTCCGATCTATAGCTCTGCTGATGAGGCCTAATAGGCCGAAATGTACATACAGAGATTGATTTTTCTCGATTTGTTTAGCCATACATTTAATAGGTATTCCCGCCTAATTCATTATTAATTAATTAATTTTCAAAATTAGGTACGACTCCAATTAAACACTTATTCTCCAAAATATATATATATATATATATATATATATGAAAGATGGCGATAGCCGACAATTTGGGAGAATAAGTGCTTAATTGAAGTCATACATAATTGAACATTAACTAGTTGATAGTTTACGCCTTTACATTTGAACAGATACGCTCGCCTAATTCATTAATTATCAACTAATTAATTTTCAATTAGGTATCTCCCATATATATATATATATATATATATATATATATAAGAAAATGGCTTAAATACCGATCATATTAGTAGTTGTAAATTTATTTCCACCAACACACATATATATATATATATATATATATTTCCACCAACACACACACACACACACACACAAATATATATATATATATATATATATGTGTGTGTGTGTGTGTGTGTGTGTGTATATAATAGTATTTGATAATTTGCTTTTGAAACATTAAGTAAAGTATATTATTATTTATATTTTTGAAGTCAATTAAAATGCGTATATCGTATAAAATTCGATAATTATTGAAAATAATCATGACAAGCAAACTCGGCGAATATCGAGTTCGACGTGTGGAACACCGTACAGCTGTTTCAACCTTATTACACTCCTGTGTATACCTACGATCTTCCTCCGACAGAGATCGAACCGGAGAACCCAGCACGCAAAGTCAGAGACTCTACCCCTAGGCCACCGACACTTCGCACACGAAACACGCCAAATTAACTTGCCAATGATAAACACGCCACTACTATACAAAACATAGCACAGTTATACACTGCTGATGAGACCTAATAAGGTTGAAACAGCTGTACGGTGTTCCACACGTCGCACTCGTTATTCGCCGAGTTTGCTTGTCATGATTATTTTCAATAATTTTATACGATATACGCATTGTAATTGCCTTCAAAAATGTAAATAATATATATATATATATATATATATATATATATATATGCTTCATCAGACTGCAATATATATGTTCAATCACACATATATAAACGCACACACTTGGGCGTGTAAACAAAGATGCATGCTTACATGTATTAATAGGTACATTCATCAATAGTTCCGTCAGGGGTGTAATGGCTAACTTGTTGAACTGGAGCATCGTAGTAACCGAGTTCAAACTACATTCGCGCTATTACGTCCATTTTCGGACTAATACCATTGGGAAAGGCATGAACTTCCTAATCTCGCTAATATATGGGTTAAATAACCAGACTACTGTTCTTCTACAAGGATGACTTTGTCATCAAATAATCATAGAAAGTTGCCATTAAATGAACAAACAACCATAAATGTTTATAAAATGAATACATTTTCTATCATAAGGATACAGAACTATTGGTTTAGTAATGGCATATCAATCTTCGTGGGGGATTTAATGCTAAAGCAGTCTTCGTAGAACAGTAGTGGAACTATTTAATACATAGCTGGGTGATCATACCTTTCCTAAGCGTATTAGTCTGGATGTGGTTGTAATAGCATAGCGGAAATTCGAAAAATAAATAAAGACTTAGGCCATTGTATTTTTTGATAATAGTACCTACTTTTGTATTCCCTGTAGACAAAGACACACACACACACACACACACACACACAGGGACAGGATCACTAACACAGCAGTCCTAGAGAGAGAGAGCTCAACTCCCCAGCCTGTACTCTCTACTGACACAACGTCGTCTCCGATGGTTGGGTCATGTACGTCGGATGGATGATGGACGAATCCCGAAAGACATCCTGTATGGAGAGCTAACATCTGGTAAAAGACAGATTGGTCGCCCCCTACTGCGATTCAAGGATGTCTGCAAAAATGATCTCAGGTGCTTTGGCATTGTCCCTTCCAGCTGGGAAAATTTGGCTCAAGACCGCCCTCGGTGGCGGCAGAATCTCCATAGAGGCTTGTACACATCAGAATTCACCCTGATACAACATCATGAAGCTAAGAGGTCCATAAGAAAGCAACGGCAACAAAGCATCGGGACATCATCATCTACAGGGACAACCTACAAATGCAAAATCTGTGCTCGAGAATGTTTCTCAAACATAGGACTTCATAGTCACAGGAGGCGCTGCAACCTCAGGGGCACACAAAAACTTTTATCATAGTCTTTCGAGACTGAATTGCCAATGATGACCTACTTTTGTATTCCCTGTAGACAAAGACACACATACACACACACACACAATATATATATAATATATATATATATATATATATATATATATATATATAAAATTCTTCCGATTGAGAATTGTGTTATACACAACGAAACTTGAGTAATATAGTATCACTAATCTTATATAACATGGTCTACTATTATGGAATTAGGCACTATTTCTATGTATAAACTTTTCATTTTTGCGGTCGTTCAGTATATATATATATATATATATATATATATATATAATATATATATATATATATAATTCCCTGAAGAATTGCTACGGCAAGAAACTGCAGTTGGAATATTTTATAACATTCGCTTTTAAAAAAACCTATATATATATATATATATATATATATATATATATATATATATATATATATATATATAGTGTGTGTGTGTGTGTGTGTGTGTGTGTGTGTGTGTCTTTGTCTACAGGGAATACAAAAGTAGGTACTCTTATCAAAAAATACAATGGCCTAAGTCTTTATTTATTTTTATTTTTTCTTATTTATAATTCTCCCAATCATTCTTCTTTACAAAATCTCGATAATCAATCAGTATAAATGATAATGTACTGGTGCCAGGTTGTTATTTCTTACTGTGACACTCTATTTTTTCAAACACAAAATGAGGACAGTCATCAGGTTGTTAAAGGTATTATCTATAAATGATATATCCACAGGCTAATTTCAGCTGTTCTTGAAAATATGGCCTAGAAGCGGGTTAAATGGCTGACAATTTGGTATAGAAAAAGAAGCAAGACCTATTTTAAAGCACTGACTATTTCTTCTGAGACACATCTAAGGGCTATAATTATCTGAAGTGAATGTCCACACACACACACACACACACACACACACACACACACACACACACACACACACACACACGTGTAAATTCACTGTCAGCATTTTTGATGAATGCTCCGGATACTGATGTTTTCATCCAGCGCTGCAAATTTCTTAAGTGAGATTCTTTTTTCCAAAAATAACGAACAGTGGTTGGTTGTTTAGTTTAATGGCATGTCAACCCTTGGCGGTAATTTAATGAATATATATATATATATATATATATATATATATATATATATATATATATATATATATATATAAGTTAAGAGTAAGGAAATTAATCCGACGATATAAGTATAGATAAAAGTATATGAAAACACACAATGCTGTTAAAATGAAAATATCTTATATCATATTCATAGCAAATATTGAACAATATGTCAATTTATAAAAATCATCTTCAGAGCTTGTTTTTAATCCGGACTCATCGAGAGAGAAGCAGAAAATAATTTAAATTCAAAACGAAAAACATTGATGTTCCAAAAAGGATACTTATATATATATATATATATATATATATATATATATATATATATATATATATTGTGGAGATTCGGTTTCTGTGTGTATGTAACCGAAACTACGCCATTTTTCATGAAATAATCCTCTCAGGAATTGCGTATATTCATCAATGAGTATTGATAAATTTATAGTCAGAATTATTACATAGAATAATTTATTGTTATTATTTTTATTGACGATGAAAATCTGAGTTAGATTTGCCCCAAAACAGTCCATGTTTTTAGTGCTTATAAATCCTGCAATTTTTCCTATATATCACTAAGAAATAAAGGTTTGCATAATATATGGTGTGGTTAGTTTACATACTTGTTTGAATAAAACCGTCTTTAATAAATAATTACTTGGCGTAATTGATTTCTAATGTTATTGTTTTATTCTCCAACAAATCAAAATCAATCCTATGAATGACTTTAGATAGAAACCAATTGAAATATAATTAAGATAGGTGTAATCTTTTTGCATGCGTTCTTATTTAATTTCGTTAGTCTTTATATCTAAATATATTTCATTACATTAAAACTTAAATACTTACGTCCGGAGATCGTATATTTTTGCTAGTATATATAATGATTTTTTATAGAAATAACTTTCATTAACGTCATATAATGGGCAAGTCATGCTGAAAGCTCCAGTTACCACTCGATCACCGAAATTAAACAGCAATGAACCTGTTCAATACTTAGTTTGGTGATTACTTAAGCAATAGCAGGTGCTTTAAGCAACCAGTGTCTTTTATCAAAATGACTTGATTCGGTATTAAATGACCCTAAAAGAGTTGATATGCCGAAAAACAAAACAACCAAATATTAACTTTATATGTATTAATGAATACTGGCGGTTGACCCTCAGCTACCGCCTTCTAATACCGATTTCATAAAAAGGGTTGAATGTTTTCCATAAGAGTAATTTGTAGAATATGGCCGAGACAATCATATAGGTGCTAAGGCTTGACATGACCAGCCGATTGATCAGATGGGGCATCCCTGACCACCTGCCTAGCATAGCTTAGGGCCGAAGTGGAGTGTTGCATGTCATGGAACCACTTAGTACCCTGTTCACATACCGCTCAGCCACCACCATCCTGTCCTCAGGCATTAAAGGTCACCACCCACGGCCAACTGGTAGCCACATTAGAGGAAGGGTCTTACCCCTCTGCAGCGGTGTCGTCAGCATATTCTACAGCTCGAGCCGACAAAGTGGAAAACCAAACGTTCTTCAAAAAGACAAGTGAAAATTGTCCAACATTTGTACCACTTGTCGCTCAAATCTAGTTTCGGTTTATAATTAAAGTTTTCAAAAGAAATATTGAAAAAAATGGTTACTGAAGTTATATATTACGTATAAATCAAGTTATTTCTGGAAACAGGAGTCTCAAGAATTGTGCAAACAAGCAATGATTTACTAAAAAAAACATTAGATTTGGGTGGATCAGCCTTTCTTTGTCAGTGTGTTGCAATCCGCAACTAAAAATTATAGTTCTCGTTACGCCTTTCTCCGTGTGTAAATAAAAGCTCATAATATTTTTCTTCAGTAGTAACAAATAAAATAAACATACATACCTAAAATCATAGGCCTCCCATTGTGGTGTAATGGTTAGCAAGTTAGTCTTACAGAGAAATTACAACTGAAAATCGAGTTCGATCCTCGATGGATGCTTTATGTCACATCCTGCACATAGTGAACAGGTTGGATAAATAATATCTACATATTTAAAATCATACATGCATACAATCATAGGCCTCCCATCGTGGTGTAATGGTTAGCAAGCTAATCTAGTTTGCTACTGAAATTGAGTTCGGTCCTTGCTGGATGCTCCATACTTGTGGTCTTGTGTCACATCCTGCACATGGTGAACAGGTTGGATAAATGATTTCTACATATTTAAAATCATACATACCTAAAAGCATAGGCCTCCCATCATGGTGTAATGGTTAGCAAGCTAGTCTTACAGAGAAATTACTACTGAAAATCGAGTTCGATCCTCGATGGATGCTCCATACTTGTGGTCTTGTGTCACATCGTGCACATGATGAAAAGGTTGGATAAATATCTACATATTTAAAATCAGATTAATTATATCAGCTTGAAGATGGACAGCAAAGTAATGGGTCATTTAGCCATTCGTTCTGTTATCAGAATGAATGATGAAATTAACTTAGAAATACTAAGTTAAGATATTTTATTCGCTTAATTACTTCTCATTTTTTTTTCCAGAAAATATACTGATTCTTAAAGTCATCTAAAGCAACAAAAACTATAAAGAACAACTTTGATCTGTTTTACAATTTGAATAAGTGATCGTATTAAACAATTTTTTCAGCAAATTGTTAATTTCATTTGGAATATTGATATCCTCAAATAAAACTCAATAACATCTCTTTCCATATATTAAATAGAATATTTAGATAAATTTGCTTTGTTGCTGCTGTGACTTATATTCAATTATGACCAACTGTATAAGTCACGCTGAAAGCTACGGTTCCCGCTAGTTCACCGAAGTTATGCAGCAATGATCCTGTTAAATACTTAGATGGGTGACAATTTAAGCAAGATCAAATACTGTAAGCGGCCTGATATAAAATTACTTGATTTGGCATTCACCTAAAAAGGGTTTATATGACGTCATACAAAAAACAACCAACCAACATGTATGTAATGGTGAGTAGAACAAGGGAGATGAAGATGGAGGATTATAAAGATTAACGTAGTGCGTGGTCTAATGGTTAAAGTCGTAGGAAATAGACTCGTCGACCCGAGTTCAATTCCTGGACGAAGCTGTCTGCATTTCACATAGCGCTAATACCCTTGGGAAAGGTTTGAATCCAATTCTCCCTCCAGCTATGGGCAAATAGCAGGGCACACTGGGCTCTTTAACCATGGCTAGGTAATAAGTCTGGGAGAAGGAAAACTCTGAATTCAAACCTGTTAAACTCCGCTTAAGAAAGTGACCTTGTGTTACATCCTGTTTGTGCGGAGAGGTTGGTAAATATATATAAAGATTAGCGTAAGATGTAAAGACTCTATCTATCAATGTTAAATATTGCTTTTTATCACTTTTAGCATCTTCTATGTTCCTTTCTTAAATTCTTCTACCTTCAGCTGGGCCGTATCGGAGTTCTCTGGTGGTTCTTCTTCATCGAGATGTTATATCTCTCTTGTTATGTGTTCCATTTCTGTTCTAGTTAAATCAGGAACATGGAGACATACTTTGAGTGCACATAATATTATGTCCCTGATTCCATCTTATCCTCACACACGCGGTAGAACCAGTACAGAGATGGAATCACTGTACTGTCTCTATGGGCTCTAACTCGATTCTAAGTTAACTTTACTTTCCCGATGAGTGGTCTGTTTAGTTGAATCCATAAACCAATTAGAATCCCGTTCAAGGTCAACTTGAGGTTAAGAATGGTCAATTAAACAATTTTCCACTGTATATCGTTGATTTTAAATTTAATTACAATTCATTACAAAAATCATAGACTATGCCTATTCATAATATAACATCTATCTATCTCAATTAGTTAACTAATTCCCTAGGTTTACTGTTATACTTGACAAACTGGATTTGACTCGATTACCTTTTCTCAACCTACACCACTAAAGTGTTACTTGCCAATGTCCCACCCATCTTATATTCCATAATTTTTTTTTCTTTCAAGTCCAAAATTCAATCTTACTAATTTTGTTTATTAATATTACATGTGTAAATATGGAGGCGCGTAGTCTAATGGTTAGAGTAATAGGAAATGGACTCGTCGACCGAGTTCAATTCCTGAACGAAGCTGTTGGCATTTCACATAGCGCTAATACCCTTGGGAAAGGTATGAATCCAATTCTCCCTCCAGCTATGGGTAAATAACAGAGCAGACTGGACTCTTTAACCATGGTTAGGTAACCAGTCTAGGAGAAGGAAAACTCTGAATTCAAACCTGTTAAACTCCGTTTAAGAAATTGACATGCTCGTGCGGAGGGGTTGGTAAATATAAAAGTAAAAAAGTAAAGTCGTCGGGGCGATATAGATAATGTCGGTATCAGCCAGACAGCGAGGGAGTCTATCCCCTTTTCAATAGCGCTAGACCAAGGAAATTATTTTAGCGTTTGAGGTGGAGCGCCACACCTACCATCAGCTCCTTACTTTACCGCACAGATCCATGTGCTACTCATACGCTGAGATGGCGAGGGCCGGTAGCGAACCAGGAACCTTGGGATTCCTAGACGAACGCTCTACCGACTGAGCTAAACCGGCCCTATTGGGGATGGTAAATAGATATATATGTGTAAATGTAGACATAATCTGCATATAATAGATTTACTTTGTCAGTACCCGTGGAATTTCTACGGGTCATGCTACCTTTAATAAATGTAATTTATTTCTTCGGTGTAACTTAATATTTAAAGTGAACATCCAAGGAAAAAAAAAAGAAATCAAAGTTGATTTCTTGATTATAAGATCAATGCGTCTTATCGGATTAATCATGATAACAAAATTACAGTGATTAGTGTTGTGAAATGCTAAATCCGGATTAAGATGAAGATTAAAAAAAGTGTTTGAGAGAAAGAAACAATGAATTGCTTGGACGTTAACAAAGCATAAGAAAAAAAAGTTTTGGTAATGACGTGATCGGGAGAATTAAGAATACAAAGTTTAAAAAGTGATCGGAATGAAAGAAAAAAAATGGAGAAAAGTGTATGAATGTGAATGGGAGGAAATGAAAGTGAAGAAAATCAAGAAGGAGATATAAAAAAAAAGGATGGAAGAATCGGAAAGAAAAAGTGAAAAAATAAAACAGTGAAGAGAAGGAAAAATATAATGGACAAAGAAAAAAGACATGAAAGTAGGGCCAGTAGATTAATGATCAATGAAAGTATAAGTAAAAAATGAAAAAAAAAATGAAATCCATAATGTTGATTAAGGGAAAGACATTAGAATAGAAATCACGAACTCTTTTTGAAAAAACGAAAGAGAGAGAGAGAGAGAGAGAGAGAGAGAGAGAGAGAGAGAGAGAGAGAGAGAGAGAGAGAGAGATAGATAGATAGCTATATCTATCTATCTATCTATATATAATATATATATATATATATATATATATATATATGAGAGAGAGAGAGAGAGAGAGAGAGAGAGGGGGAGAGAGAGAAATACATTAGTATAGAAATCACGAACTCTGCTTGAAAAAAACAAGAGGAGGAAGAGGGAGAGATTGGGATATATATATATATATATATATATATATATATATATATAGAGAGAGAGAGAGAGAGAGAGGAGAGAGAGAGAGGGAGAGAGAGAGAGAGAGATACATTAGTATAGAAATCACGAACTCTGCTTGAAAAAAATAGAGGAGAGCGAGGGAGAGATTGGGTATATATGATATATATAGAGAGAGAGAAAGAGAGGGGCAAGTTTGCGATATATATATATATATATATATATATATATATATATATATATATATGAGAGTGAGTAAATAAACAATGTGTTTATTTGATATGGCTTTTTTAGCCAACAATTTTTGGAGGATATGTGCTTAATTGAAGTCATACCTAATTTTGAAAATTAATTAGTTAATAATTAATGAATTTTAGGCGGGCATATATGTTCAAATGTAAGGCTAAACAAATCGAGAAAATGTCAGTCCCTATATATATATATAGAGAGAGAGAGAGAGAGAGAGAGAGAGAGAGAGAGAGAGAGAGAGAGAGAGAGAGAGAGAAATATATTAGAATAGAATTCACGAACACTGCTTGAGAGACAGAGACAGAAAGAGAAAAACATAATAAAAATCCTGAACGATGTTCGAAAAAAAAAAGATAGAGATTTGGAGATATAGAAAGAAACATTAGAATAGAAATCACAAATACTTCTTGAATAAAAAAGAAGAGATCTATAGATTGGGATAGTGGAAACGTGGGAGGGAGAGTACAATAAGAAAAATATTCAGTGTGTGGCTGAAGTGTCTCGCACTGTAATCTGGCCATGGATATATTCTGTTACAAATTGGCGTCAACTACCGGGTGTGAGGAGACTGGAATAACAATGATGCTGAAATGTGCTTGACAAAATTATAATACCTAATCACATCGACGACTCTGGCAAGTGATGTTTCCTCTCATGGCGAGATCTGTGATCTGGCTGGGTTTTATTAACTCGGTCTTCAGGGTCTACTTGATTATAAGAGAGAGAGAGAGAGAGAGAGAGAGAGAGAGAGAGAGAGAGAGAGAGAGAGAGAGTGTGTGTGTGTGAGAGAGAGAGACAGAGAGAGTTGAGGGGAAGGAAAGGGAAAGAAAAAAAGCTAGATAGAAAAAGTATCTCTAGAATATTGGCAACATTGGCTGACATTTAAATTGAATAAAAATCTCAGCCGCCGAGAAAAATCACACTTCAAATTTGTTTTTTGTTTTTTTCTTCATGACAGCTGACATGATTTTCTTGGTGTTGATGAGTGGGGGAAAAAAGTGATTAGATTTAAACGAAATGGAATATAATTACATAAAATTATTTTACATTTTTATCAATGTTAGATATCATTGTTGCATATGAATGTTTATTCTGTCTTGAATGATAATCTTCTGGTGTATTAGAATATCTTAGAACGACTTAGAGAAACTTATATCGGTTTGGTCGTGGAGGGGTTACTTCTGTAGCTACTTCTTGGACAGGAATAACCTTGACAAACCCATCCCTCTGCAGATCTGGGTTGAATTCAGTTTTCCTTGTCTGATTGGTACTACTGTTACTGTTAGTACCGCGGCATTCACCCTTGTTAATTGGGGGTTTTACACCTCTACAAAGGAACAGTCGGCGTATTCAACAGCTTCAGCCGACAGGGCCTCTCTTAGTTTGGCTGCATAACAACGTTAAAGTGCCCAATATGACGTACTATTTGCTCATAGCTGAAGGGAGACTAGTTTCACAGTAGATTCATAGTACCTTCCCTGATGGTGTTTACGCTACATGAAATGCAAACAGCCTTGTTCCGGATTTGAACTCGGATAGTCGAATCTACTTGTAAAAGCGATAACCGTTACGTTACGATAACCGTTACATAATATATTTTAGGCATATGATTATTGATTCTAGGTATTATTACATACATTTCATTTTAAATTCTAAGGCGCCCGTCTTGTAATGGTTATCGTCGAAGGAAATAGACACGACGACATGATTTCAAATCCTGAACGAGGCCGGTAATATTTCAAATCGGGAAAGGTATGCATTATTCTTTTATTCCTCCAGCTAAGCGTAAATAGTAGGACAGACTAGGCTATTTACCCTTGGTATTGCAACCAGTCTAGGAGAAGGAAAACTGTGAATTCAAACCTGTTAAACTCCGTTTAAGAAATTAATATTTTGTCACACACTGCTCGCTCTTTGGTTTGGTAAATACATACTTTTAATGCAAACAGCCTTGTAGTCAAATCCACTTCCTACGACGATAATCGTTACGCCACGAGCGTCGCCAGAAATGTCTTACAGTCATATAGTACCTAAATAATGAGAATGGAATCGTATGTTTTTTCCTATAAATAATGTCTGACGAAACCTCGGAAGAGCAACGAGA
>CM042139.1:31591343-31598843 GCA_023376005.1 Doryteuthis pealeii | reverse complement strand
TAGATAAAGACTGAAATTGAGCGCTCTTTATTCACATATATAAAAAGTCTCTCTCTCTCTCTCTCTCTCTCTCTCTCTCTCTCTCTCTCTCTCTCTCTCTCTGTATATTTATATATATATATATATATATATAAAATCGTCGGGTGGCCTAAAGTGAGTATCAGCCAATCAGCAAGGGATTCTATCCCCTTTTCAATAGCGCTAGACCAAGGAGATTGTTTTTTGCGTCTAAGCTGGAGCGCCACACCTACGATCAAGTCCTTACTTTACCGCACATATACCCGTACTATTCATACGCTGTGTTGGCGAGGGCTGGTATCGAACTAGGAACCTTGTGGTTTCTAACCGAACGCTCTACCGACTGAGCTATATATATATATATATATATATATATATATATATATATATATATATATATATATATATAATCAAAGACAATAGTGTTTTTTTTAAAGGTCCATGACAGTTGTTTCATGTTCAATGCAATTATTGAAGTTGATATTTTTGCTTTTTCCGTGATTCCTATTTTTTGATAACATAGTAACCTCTCATATGATATTGTCATCATCTCTCTTCTATTCTTTCTAATTGGTTTTACGTTTTTTTTCGCGAATTTGTTTTCCTCTTTACATTTTGATATTAGTTAATTTATTTTGTTCAAAATTTTTTCTTTTTCTTTATATTATATTATTGATATTTTTTTTTCTCTTGGCAAAGTTGTCATCTCTTCAAATCTACTCTGTGTAGAATTTTGAGTTGTTTTCCTAATCATTTCCATTCCACCTCTCGTCTTTTTTCCCTCATCTCTCTTTTTTTTCCAGATATTTTTGATATACTACTGTTATTTTCATATTTTATTTTAGATTATCCATTGATATCGTATAGTTGTATTTTTTCTTACATTATGTTTGCTTCGACAAAATATACTTCTTTTTATATATATTTATATGAAACAAAAGAAATAGAATCGGAAATAGTCATTTAACAACCTTACGAAATGGAAAAGCAAACATTGATCTATCTTTTCCTCAATGGAAAAATATCAAGACATAAAGATGTGATGAAAATCTGAGAAAAAACATCTTGAAACCATAAAACTTGAAACCTTATATCAAATAGTGATATTAGTGATTAGGAAACGCGTGGTGTAATGGTTAAAGTCATGGGAAATGGACTCGTCGCCCCGAGTTCAAATCCTGGACGTGCTAATTGCATTTCACTTAGCGCTAATACCCTTGGGAAAGGTATGAATCCTACTCTCCCTCCAGCTATGGGTAAACAGTAGGGCAGACTGGGCTCTTTAACCTTGGTTAGGCAACCGGTCTAGAAGAAGGAAAACTCTGAATTCAAACCTGTTGAACTCCGTTTAAGAAATTGACCTTGTGTCGCATCCTGCTCGTGCGGAGGGGTTGGTAAATATATATATTAAATAGTGATGATAAACTGTGCTATATTTATAAGTAAATAGTACTCAATTTGGTAGATAGATCATATATATCTAAGTTAGGGTAGCATGGTGATAAATTCAACGGCGCTTGGATACTAGAGTTTCTCGCCTATGCGATTCTCAAACCAAGTTGAGTAAACATCTGTAATAACTAACGCACAAAACAATAGCCCCCACACCTACAATATACCTTCCTAAATGAATATACCTGCAACCATAAAATAAAACTCAATAAGCACCCCCAATCGAATAAAAATCGCACAAAAAATAACAAATCTAACATCTGGACTCCGATATAAGGAAAACGACAAGAAGACTTGAACGTAAACAATTAAGGATAACAAATATTCTGTGGCATTCAACAAAATATGTTTGAATAATATCTTGCTTCTAATTTATATATATATATATATATATATATATATATATATATATATATATATATATATATATATATATATACATGGTGTGTCTAGTTCTCTGTGTATATATTATATTTGTATATACGTTATATATAACGTATATCGGAAATAGTCATTTATTGTCTATGATATATATTTTGGGGGATTTTGTGTGAAGCATGGGTGTGAAATAAATAAGAAAGTCCGTTAGATGTTATGTGTTGAGTTTCATTTTATTTCATTCAATATTTCGAAGTTATGAGCCTTCTTTTTCAAGAATGTGTCTCTCTCTCTCTCTCTCTCTCTCTCTCTCTATATATATATATATATATATATATATATATATATATATATATATATATATGTAAACAAATATGGCTATTTTCAGCCGACAATATTTGGGAGAATATGTGCTTAATTGAAGTCAAACCTAATTTTTTTGAAAGTTAATTCATTAATGATTAATTAGGCGGGATTTAACTACTTAAATGTAAGGCTAAACAAATTTTCTCGATTTGTTTAGCCTTACATTTAAGTAGTTAAATCCCTCTTTCAAAAAAATTAGGTTTGACTTCAATTAAGCACATATTCTCCATATATATATATATATATATATATATATATATATATATATAATGTTTGTGTGAGTGTGGAAACCTTAATTCATCAGAAATGAATTTATGTTGGCTAGTTTATACATCCAAATAAAAATATGTTTAATACCGATAAGTAGAGCAGGATGAAGCCTATCCCCACTATGGCAGCTTCATTACTGTCAGTTACATGTCTAAAAAAATACCATTCTCAGATAAGTCTATACTACGTTGCAAAAAGCAGGTAAAGTAAAAAGATATGTTGGGCGTAATCCTAAAATGTGCAATCCATGTCAAAAGGACCCCCTCCCCCCAATAGATTTCTTCTGTTTAATTTATCTTGTGATAGTCATACAATGGGAAAGATTCTAAGATTCGTCTGATTAGCGATACTGAAAGACTCGTTAGCATGTACGAAGGATTAGGGCCACTTCGTGTTGACAATCAATCAAACATCCATTCATTGTAGAAACAGTGAGCGTAAGTATCGTTAACCTGATCGGCAAATCTCACCAGATATATACACTATAGTTGATTGGAGAGAAAATGGATTCTGATTTATCCATGCTGTTGGAGACCAGCATCCCTGTAGTCAATCACGTGAAACGTCTGTTACTTTGTGTGCCGGCAACGCACAATTCATCAGGAAGAGAAATCCATGATAATAGGATCGCTGTTGTTAACTATGATAATAAACAGCTACGTAAAATACTTTGAGGAAATCTTCTTAACAATAGCATCAGTGAAGGTAACACATTCAACTGAGGTAAAGCTTTGTCTTATGGTTATACCAACATGCACGGTGAGCCTGTTCAAACTTAGTGACCACTTAGGTAACGGTAGGTACTGTAAGCAACCATTTATCAAACATGACTTGATTCGGCATTAAAAGGCCCGTAAAGGGTTGATATGCCGTAAAACAAACCAACCAACCCAACCAATAAACCAACCAGGATTTATAAGTGCTGTTAGGACATTTGAACATTAAGGCCGCTAATAAAATAATTTTTAAAGAAAAAAGCCAACAACCAAATACTATGAATGGTATATTGCACAGTACATACGTTTAACAGCTACTTATACTATGAGCTAATATTTATCAGTCAGTATCGAAATTATGTGTGTTCATTAAGAGAAGGGGAATAATAGAAAACTCAGCTTCCAATAAGAATATACCATTTCGAAAGCTTTGAAAACCTCACTGTGAACCCATGCACGCTTCTCAATTGAAAGGGGTCAATGACAGGTCACTCTCTTGATAAGGATAGACAATAGTCTTTCAATCTAAAGACTGTACTTGTGTTAACATAAGGTCTTACCATTGAGTGTGAGGACTTTGTTAATCTCTATGTTCCAGCTTGAGGAGATTGAAAAAAGAAAGAAAGAAAGGCGTACTAAGAGTTCTCTAAAGAAAACTGTGGGTGAATATATTGGTTGAATTATTATGTTACAAACCCAAACCATGGCGTAGTGGCTACCTTGCTAGACTGCAACATCGTAGGAAGCGAGTTTGAACTCAATCCAGCTACTAAATACAATTTCGAATACGTTTGGGAAATGTATGAACCCCTTCATCCCTCAACGATGGGTTAAATACTATCACTACTGTTTTTTTACTAGTATGGTTTGAGTATTGAATAACCCACGATGGTTGATCTGTCATTAAACAAAGAAACCAAACCCAACCCAAGCAAGAAACAAATTAAAATGATAAAATCATGAACACTAAATTTTCTTGCCTTCTAATTTATTTTTGCTCACATTTTCTTACTGTTCAACTTAATACATTCAGATTTTACTGCGTGTTTATATTCACCCTATTATGATATATATGTATACCTAGGTGAAAGACAATGAAATTCATCTCTACTTAAAAAATTGAATGTGGCATATTTAGTTAAAAGATTGTATTAACAGACTTTTAATAACTAGAAGATAACTTGCTACAAATCCGTCAGGTCTTGCAAAGTTTATCCATTATGTTATCAGTTTCACTGGGCGAGGTAATCATTAGTCACTTAGTTGGGCTTCACTTCTGTCTGGAAAACCATATAAAGATATCAATAACCATATAAAGATATCAATAATCAGTAGAGTTTAACATTTCTTTAAAAGAAAAAGTGCGTCTATATTACATATGAAAACCAGTGAGTCGGAATCAGTACTTGTGTATACTTGGTTTGGTTTCTTTTCTTTACTGGCACATCAATCTTCCTGGGTTATTTAATGCTAAACCCATTCTTGCAAGAAAACAGTTCCGACTGTTGGTATTTAAAAAAAAAGGACTTATCTATTCGCACCTACGACAAATCGCTTACATTTAAGTAGGTATTTACCCAACCCGTTCGTTATGGGTAGTATGTGACACGAGCTCACAAGTATGGGACCTCTGGCGGGGATCGAACTCCTTATTCAATAGTAAAGATCTTCGAGACCAGCTTGCTTAGCATTACACACCACTATGGGACACCCTACATACATACATTGGCATTTCAGTCTCGGAAGACTATGATAAAGTTTTTCTGTGCCCCTGAAGTTACAGCGCCTCCTGTGACTGTGAAGTCCGATGTTTGAAAAACATTCGCGACCACAGATTTTGCATTTGAAGGCTGTCCCTGAAGATGTTGATGTTCCGATGCTTTGTTGCCGCTGTTTTCTTCTGGACCTCTGTTGTGACAGGGTGACTTCTGACATGAACAGTCCTCTACGGAGATTCTGCCGCCACCGAGGGCGGTCCTGGGGCCAAATTTTCCCAGCTGGAAGGGGCAATGCCAAAGCACCTGAGATCATTCTTGCAGACATCCTTGAAACGCAGCTGGGGGGCGACCAATCTGTCTTTTACCAGACGTAAGCTCTCCAAGTGTTACAAGTATAATCATATTGTGAAAAATAAATGTTTTGATTTTTGGTTTGGTTTGTTGTTTTAGGGCATATCAACCTCAGTGGGTCATTTAATGCCGATAAAGTTTTTAAATAAAGTAATTCTTAATGGATACTCAATTTTGTTTATAAACTCATGTTTTTCTATTTAACCCATAGATGGGTAACCTCTTTTGAAAGTTTGATTTTGCACTCTATTATTATTGAATGACCTATATCCTAAACAATGTTAACAAATTCGTAAATACTATGAAAATGAGATAAAAACGACAAAGGGTATTGTTGAGAGTCGAGGTTTTCTTAAATGAATATATTGAGAAATATCAAATATTCATGACGCCCTGTCTAATTACATACATAAGTACACACAAACTTATAAATTTAGAGATTACTACTACTACTACTACTTTTCTTATGATTTAATTAATTTTCATTTTTCACAACTATTTATTATAGCTGATACTATAAAATGCAAACTTGGCGCTTTATTGGTAAGCTGCCCGTCATTATGTCTCTATTCATAGAAAATGGCGCCCAACAAGTCGTTATATGCTCTTTTTATTTAATTTGATGATCTTTCTCTAATTGTATTATCTGTCATAAGTAGTTATGATTTTCAAGTTCTAGAATTTTCTCTACTTTTATGATCGTTTCCAGTTCTTTGTTTAATGGCATATCAACCTTAATGGGTTATCTAATGCCAAATCCATCATTGGAGGAGAACATTTGTGGTACTATTTACCATATAGCTGGGGGTATGAGAAGGGTATTAGTCCGAAATTGAACGTAATAAATGTCGCAGTCCTGGGTATGAAGTTAGACTGAATCTAGTGGTGAGGTTACAATTCTGGAGCTCTGGGAGTGTAGAGTACCTCTCCATTGCTATTACTCCCAGGTCCACTCTGACCCGGGGTGTTAGTACATTTTAGCGTCATATCTATGGGTTAAATAGATTATAAATTGGTTTATAAAAATGAGTTTAAGAGACTTGATGATTAGTATTATCTGTGTTATTCGGACTATTGCCGTGATGGCTCCCGATTACGACAAAAAGGTTCCCAACTATGACCTGAAAGTTCCCAAATTCGAAAAGAAGGTTCCCGATTCCGACAAGTTTCCCGAGTCCGACAAGAAATACCTGAAGAAGGCCGGAGGGCATATCGACCGAAACGTTGTACAGACAACAATAAAGATGGGGACAATAGTCCGAATAACACAGATAATACTGAGTTTAAGAGAATTTGAATGTCCCCCCCCCCAAAAAAAATGAATAAAACAAAAGTCTTCGGTATAACATAACCTACAGGTGTTACATAATCATTAGACACCTAATGATTATGACAATAGTGTAGAAATCATATTAGTGCAGCTGATGGTCTTGAGGGTGAGTGACAGCGTTTGACCTCGATCTCACCTTGCGTTCTGGGGATGGAACGTGAGAACCAGAAGGCCCCTTCCGGTTTAAGGGGTAAGCAACTCAGTTAGTTAGAGTTAGAACTTAGAAGCGAAGCTAGCAAGATGTGAGTCTCACTGCGTGATTGTCTGGTCTGGGGTTTGTACGAATAAAGTAACATCATCGTAAATCGAAGTCTTGTGGTTATTACTAAAAGCTATCAATGACACAGGGCTTCTGATAAGGAACGATCCCCAACAGAAACCAGACCCGGAATCCCAAGAAGACCAGACCATAGAAGATGATAGACGATCAGAACCAAGCCGGCCAGAAGAGAAGTATATAACATATAGATATTTAGTGCCGGTAAAGAGACTATGCAATACAGGATGACATACCGAAAATCCCAAACAGCCAACCAATACGCTGCAAGGACTCCCCCAGATTGTTTCCAGATGTTGAGGTTGAACATTACTCCTTATTGTCTCATTTCTATTCACCTTTACATTTATTCTGATAATCTCCTTCTGATCATTTGGCATTTTCATAAGAATATGATTAGTAATTCTAAGTATTTTCTGTTTATATCTACTTTCATTCTTTTCCAGACCATTCTTCGAAATATGCTTTCATTGCCTGTAGTGATTAATTCAAAGTCTTATCAACCGATTGATCGGTGGGGGCCTCTCCGATCACCCGTCTAGCCAAAGATAGGGCTCAAGTGGAATTTTGCAAGTCATGGACTGCTTATCCACCTGGGTTCTATCCTTGGGCATCATGGGTGGC
>CM042139.1:31571343-31583843 GCA_023376005.1 Doryteuthis pealeii | reverse complement strand
CCTTCTTCAGGTGCCTTTAGTCGTACTCGGTAAACTTCATGGAATTCAGAACTTGACCCTTTATCCTAGCAGACTACCACCCAGAACTTGTGAGTTGAATCCTTGGTTCCGGATCCAATAGCCGTGAATACGGCAAACGGTGGTTGATGCGAGATACCCCTAAGACATGGACGGCGAAATGAGAACAGTGTACCAGCCACCGTGATTCAAATTAAAAGTTAAGTTCTGAATTCCTGGAAGTTTACCGAGTACAACAAAATGGCACCCGAAGAAGGCCGGAGAATACAGCGATAGAAACGTTGTCAGTATAGCAACCAAGATGAGTATAGCAGTAGAGAATAATGTAGAGAATAAGAATATTTAGGGAGATCTTAGTCAGGTCGACAAGGTGATTGATTTGTTGTAACATGGGGAATCTGAATAAATGTTCATAGAAGAAATATCACAGCCATTTTTCTTTTTAAATAATTAATAAGTTATCGGCTCCATTCAAATAGTTTGTTGAATTTTTATCAACATTTTGATTGGATAAATTTTCGCTCTTCTCCAGGTGAAATTTTGTTCCGTGCTGAATTTTTTGTTGGTCTGCTAGTCGTATTACCTCTTATAGAAGCTGTGTTCCCTCTTACAAAACTATCGGGCTCTCTATCCTCCATTAAGAAACTATATTTCAATTGATATACGAGAACCATCTCTGTTTCATCGAACGATTTCATTGGCGTTATCTTCGCGCCGTTCGCCAAGGTCAATGAAGTGTGACTTCATCATCAAAAATTAATTCAGTCATTAATAGGGGCCGGATTAGCTCAGTCGGTAGAGCATTCGGCTAGAAACCACAAGGTTCCTAGTTCGATACCGGTCCTCGCCAATTCAGCGTATGAGTAGCACAGGGATCTGTGCGGTAAAGTAAGAAGCTGATGGTAGGTGTGGTATTCCACCTCAGACGCCAAAACAATCTCCTTGGTCTAGCGCTATTGAAAAGGGGATAGACTCCCTCGTTGACTGGCTGATACCGACTTTAGGCCGCCCCGACGACTTTACTTTATTTTACCAATTATTGAAGCTATACTATAAAAGACTGATCTACATAGGTCAGGCCATGTGAATTTAGTAGTCTCTCTATTTAGTTTAATCTTTTTATTGGTGCATTCTCATCTACAGAACGTGATGTCAATGTACGCATAGGAAAGGCATGAACCCCTATAGATAAATTATCAGTCATATGGAAATATGATCTTTCTGAAGAGATAAAGCCATAATTCTTCCAGCTTGTAGCCGTGTTGGAGCTGGTGTATAGCTGCACTACTTAGACTCGAAAACGCCGAGAGAAAAAGCTAAATGTGAACTAAACAATGATGCTGCCTGCTATCCTAAACAAATCCTGGAATTCTCACCCACAAAAAGCAGCTGTACGGCCATTTACCTCTCCTCGCACTTTCTGTGAACCTAAAAATCAAATTAGTCACCAGTCAACTATTAAGCATGATTTTAAATAAATAAATAAATATACACACACACACACACACACACACACACACACACACACATATATATATATATATATATATATATATATATGTATATATATATTGAATTTAGGAGGTATATGGTGTGCTGACGACAACGACTTATATCTATAGACTGCTCCAAAACAGCGGGGGTTGATTCGTCCAATCAAAAACACCCAAACATGTTTAATTTACTATTTAAAGCCATTGATTAATTGTTCTAAAATTACTCGCTGGAAGCACAAACCAATAGACGAAGATTATACAGCTTTCTACTTCAAGACATCCAAAACAAACAAGACATGTTGGACACTGCTAAGTGATGTTCTCCAATAAACATCTACCCCTGGTGTAAGCGGACTAGCATACAACGTTCAGCTGTGTATGGATACTTGATACCGTGCGGAGAACCTAACAGGAGCGATGATCGATAAGGAGGAGTGGCGGGAGAGTGTCATGGAAACCCGTGCTACTAGCGCAACTTGACGATGAATTTGATATGCCCAATTTTGACTATAACTTCAAATATTTTATCTAGATGATTTTTATCTCAGTGGCGCCGTACGAACACTTACGTGTAAGATCGCCTAAAAAATGCTTTTGAATGATCTGATGGAAAGAAGGAAAGATAGTTTTATTTTTTAATCATCGTATATTAACACAAATACACTTCAAAATCTAAAACAATATAAAATTTTTCATTTGATTATAACATATATGCAATTAGAATGTTAGAAAGTAAAGGAATCTTTTTTTATGAATTTGTTTAACTTTTTCTAAAAAAAAAAAAAAAATTTGGTCGACTTGGAAATTTAATCATGTATGTTAAAAGCGAAAGGTTTGCTTATAGATTAAAATATATTTTGTCTTCTTCCTTCTATTTTGCGTTGCAGTTTTCTCATTATGTTTTATGCTGATGATAAAACAAATAAATAATAACGAATTGCCATCCAATTTTCGCTTCCGCTACTTGAAGAATTTTCGAAAATAATGCTGTCTAGTTTATGTGAAAACCGGAACAAGCACTACTCAAATAAAGTTTGCCCGGAACTAATAAAACATTAATGTTTTCTATTAGGAACATCAATTTCGGGAAAAAGGAAAAAACAAAAAAAGATATATTGTTTTGTTCGTCCTATTTGTAAAGATCATTCCTTTTCTTCTCGCCGGGGTCATTAGCGACCATTATAGAAAATTTTTGTGATATTTTTTTAATTAATTCTCTTTAGTTTAACCTCATAAAGACCTACAGTAATCTCGTCATATCCCGTTCGTATGAAATCAATATGTACATCAAGAGCTTAAGAAACTAACATTTATTTTAATCATTTTTCTAAATAGACAGATTATTGATCATAAGGAAATCTGATCCCTCTGATAAAATAAAGCGAGAATTCTTCCTAGCTATAGCCGTGTCAGTGCTACTGTATGGCTGCACCAATTGGACTTACGGTAAAACCTAGATGGGAACAACAAAAGCATGCTGTGTGTTGTCTTGAACAATCTTGGAAGCAACACCCCACTAAAAGTAAATGTAAGGTTACTTACCTCGTATCATACAAGCCATTTGAGTAAGACGAATAAGACATACTGGGTATTGCTTGAGTAGTAAAGACGAACTCATAAGTGATGTTCTCTTGTGGACATCTACACATGGACACACCAGTGTAGGCTAACCAACAAAAACCTACATCAACTAGCCCTGTGCGGATTCTGGGTGCCGTGTGGGATGACAGATAAGGATGGATGGAGAGAGAGAGAGAGAGAGAGAGAGAGAGAGAGAGAGAGAGAGAGAGATGTGAATCCGTGCTGTCTGTGCCATATGAGATGATGATGATGATGATGATGATTAAATTTTCATTTTATTTTATCAAACATATTTCAATATTTGATAGACATTTCCGTTTTAAGAGCTGTCAATGATTGAAATCTTTCGCAGATTAGAAAATGTTCAAATGTAACCAGTTCGATATTTTGTCGTTATCACTGATTTTACTTTTGCTCTGGGAAAAAAAAAGAAAAAAGAATCAAAATGAAAAAAAAGTCTGAATTAGTAAATTTTCACATCAAAGCACCGATTCCCCTCAGCTCATTCTATCGAAATATTGGATGAATTAAAATGTAACTTCGCACATAACATCCAACTCAGTTTCTTGTTTATTTTACACTTTACCCATATTTCACACTAAATCCCTGAAGTGTATATTATAGATACACACACACACAAACACACACACAAACACACACACATATATATATATATATATATATATATATATATATATATATATATATATATATATATAACACGTATATACAGATATAATATATACATTGAAAACTAGACTCATCAAATATACCAACAAAGAAGCATACGTGGACTCTACAACGACTATATATATATATATATATATATATATATATATATAATTTTTATATATATATATATATATATATATATATATACACAAATGTTAAAATTATAAAATTATAAATTACACACACACACACTCACAGACACACACACACACACACACACACACACACACACACACACATATATATATATATATATATATATATATATATATATATATTCAAAGGCAGAAGAAGCGGAATTCAATATTCCAGAGAAATATACTACACATTTTTGTCTGAGTTTTGTTCTTTCATTTCTTATCTTACCTCATTCTGTCGGATTCATTCCAACCCCCCTTTTCTTCATATATATATATATATATATATATATATATATATATATAATTCAGAATTTTATGATAATGTTTGTCAAAGAAAATATGATCATATCTAAGCCAAAATTGAATACAAAATGATATCAGTGTTGCAATGTTCGTTTATATATTAATATACATAATATTTATACATATATCCTTTTACTTTGGTAATGAGTAAATGGTATGCTCCCCTATGGAGTGCATTTTAGAGGCACCATTAAGTCTATTATTTCGTCCATCTTGCTTGAACATTGAAAACCTTGCTAATCCCGATATTTTGCCTTTACTATTACAACTTCTACTGTATGAATGTGTCGTGCTTCGGCATAAAGACGTTAGTGCACTTACGAGTTGGATTGATCTAAACTTGGCACATGGCTATACCCATCATTCTTTTATGGAGTGCGAGAAAGAAAATAATAAGCTGTACGGGTTTTGGCGAGCAACTTCCGGTATGAAGCCTGATAAGCAGAAAAAGCAGAGAAAAAAAAAAGAAAAAGAATAGAAATAAGGAAAGAAAACGATATGCATGCATACCCGTTTAGCAGTTTGAGATAGAAATACTGGCAAGCAGCTGGGTAATCAGACAGATGCGCTGGCATATTCATCATCTAACGTGAGATAAGTCGTATATAGGGATGGGCAGAACAAACAGAATGTAAATAAAAGAAGACAAAGAAGGACAGAGTAGTTTGAGATGCAATTAGGATGTTAAAAGATTAGAAAGAAAGATGTCAAGAGAAACCATTCAAATAAATGTACAATAAATAGAGAAGAAAAGTAAATTGAAAAACAAGAATGAATAGAGATAGATTGAAAAGCGAAAAGTCAATAAAAGAGCGGGAAATATACCGATGTACAAAATCAAGTTAGTAAAATGCCAAAATAAAGTAAATATACACGTATACGTACATGTGTGGATATATATATATATATATATATATATATATATATATATATATATATATATATATATGTATATATATATATATATATTGTGTGCGTGTGCTGTTTTTCATGAGGTACTAGATTTTACATAGTTGTTATCTAATTTTATTAGAATATTGAAAAAGGTTTTTATAGTAGTTTTATAGTTGGCTCTTCTATCGTTTAAAGATACTTATATTTTTTATACCTCAAACGCAGCTGTTTACGCATGTGTACAAATCAATTGTCAGAAAAAAAACTAGAAAACAATTATAAGAAAGATTCACATTAGAACAATATATTTCTGATTGGCACAAGTTCCTTCTGTCCGTTTTTTTTCTTTTTTTTTTTTTTTTGCCAGCAACATTTTGGCTAACATGAGGTTCGTTCCTGTTTGGCTAACTCTTTTGCTTTCATTTTTGCCGTTCCTTATTTTTCGCTATTGCGTGCATCTATAGATGTTCAAAGAGTGTTTCGATTTCTTTAGCTATACGTAGATTTTTCTCTTGAAACTAGCTGGCAAAAATGCCTGACTAAAGTTTTTAGCATACTCTATTGAACTCACTTATCAATAGTAGTTCATAACGGTTTCTTTTATTTCACTATTTTTTATATTTACTTAATTTGGTACGACAAAAAGCCATAATAACACAATGGGATTATGGCGATTTTTTTAAGACACGGTTTAAAGTGAAAGGTTATATCGTATCTTAACCATCAGCCTTAAACATCCTGGGTTTTTGCTCAGACCCGAATACTGATAATTAGCTCCAGTGATGAATACAATGCTAAGCAGAATACAATTTAACTAATCTCTCCAGCACGGTTAGAATTGAACACATGGTGTAGTTTTTAGTGTAATAAAATGAGTTTGAATTCATCATTTTCCTTCTCCTAGATCGGCTGCGTACCAAGGCTAAATAGTCCATTGTATCCTATCATATATATTTACAATCTCATCAACATGGACTGGATGCAACGCAAAATCAATTTCTTAAGCGGTGTTTAACATGTTTGAATTTGGTGTTATCCTTCCTAGACTGGTCGCCTAACCATTTTGTTCCACTTATTTTCTGTTGTAATTAAAATAAGTTCTTGGTTCCGACGAAACGAAAACTTTTTGTCTTTTGTTTTCAGCAATAAATGCTCTAGATACTTTATGCAGCCTTTTATAAATCAAAATTATTGATTATTTTATAATTACTGTAAATCTAAACTCAGTAGCTATATATATATATATATATATATATATATATATATATATATATATATATATATATATAATCATGTCGCGCAAGCAGCACAGATGTCCGTGAAAATCTGTCGCCAACCTTCCCTATTTGAGAGGTCTTCTGCGCAGCAACCAGCATCCTCGCATAGTTGGTCAATGTAGGTCCTTGGTGGGGACCCACACTATTATGTCCATGTGTTTGCTTCCACAGGAGAACGTCACTTATGAGCTCATCCTTACTTGTCCAGCAGTGTCCTGCATGCCTAGTCCGTCTGTCTCAGATGGTTTGTGAATGGTGGGCAGATGACCATACAGCTGCTTCCTTGTGGGGTGCTGTTTCCATGACTTGTTCATATATATATATATATATTAAATTTTGATAGAGGAATTATATATATAATTGATAATTGAATCATATTACCACGACCAGACAACTTGGCAAACACCATTTGCAACATCCGGAGTACTAAACAGCTGTTTCGACCTCCTTTGGTCTCATCAGCAGAGCATACCACAATCTGCGCCACTAGAGATTGAACCAGCGGACCACAGCGTGAAGAGCGGGGACTCAACGCACTGGGCCTCCAGCCATGCCACAAACGGAGAATGCCAAATCATCTAGTCAATGGTAACATTAATTCAAACTGCGCAGCCACCTAACCTGTATTGAGATTGTGGTATGCACTGCTGATGAGACCAAAGGAGGTCGAAACAGCTGTTTAGTGCTCCGGATGTCGCAAATGGTGTTTGCCGAGTTGTCTGGCCGTGGTAATATGATTCAATTATCATATATATATATATATATATATATATATATATATATATATATATATATATATATATATATATATATATATATATATATATATATATATATATATATATATATATATATATATATATATATATATATATATATATATATATATATATCATCGGCTCCGCATGCGTAGGATGTGACACATGGTTAATTTTTAAGCACAGTTATACGGGACTGAATTAGGAGTTTTAATTCTCCTAGACTGGTTACCTAAGAGTCTAGTGTATCCTACTATTTATCTATAACTGAAGGAAGTATAGTTGGCTGCATACTTTTCCTTGGGGACAAAGTAGAACACAAGCATAAATCTGAACTTGGCTTGTGAAATCTGTTTCCAACGATGATAACCGTTATATTAGGAAAACTATAACCTTGTACCAAACACGGCTAAGTGTCTGGTACAAGGCCATGCACGCGGTGATAAATAGTACTTGAAGCTAACTTGTTATCCATGGTGATACATTTTTTGTATCTTTTTCGTTTTTCTTTTTTTGTTTACTTTTTCTAATAATCCATCTTTGTCTAATTTTCTCGGTTTCAATTTCTTTATATCTTTTCTCTCCATACCGAGACAGACAGATACCCTGACCCTCATAAGCACATGGGATTACTATAATAATATATTTATATATAATGAAAGACCAACAAAATAAATATACATATGCACAAAAGCCTATCAGTGCTGGCATACTTTCAAGTATTTAGATTGCGAACACTCAGTCGATAAAATGAGTGGTTGTGAGGCGTGTAGAAGGCATGAGCTGCTCAAGGATCATATCTTTTCTTTAGATATAATCTTGTAAGATCTATTGGTTATAGACACTTTGACTCCAAGACAATGATACCAGTTTTTGTTTTTTTTTCATTTTTTTGCTTTGTTGTTTGTGAAAGTGAGCGTGCCAAGAATGCAAGCCGAAATGTTACTGTGGAAACTAGAAAAAATATATGATCGTCCATGATTCTATTTTTATGGATATCGTTATTAATGACATTATTATGCAGTAGAAAGGAAATTCATACACATAAAGTCTTAAAACGCTTCACCATTACAAGATATTTTGTTGCTGATATAAAACAAAATAAAAGGTTTTATTCATCGTGTTCTCTGCTAAAAAGTATCTGGCGTTATCTTACTTCTTTTTTTCTTTCTTTCAAATGTAAAACAAGTGTTGTCTCGGAAATTTATAGCTCGATGCAAATCCCTTTGCATATTGTTAAATAAACCAACATGTATATTTTTCTTATAAAAATTCCGAATTTGAACGGGTGAAAAGATTGATATTCTCTGTTAATGCTTTTCTAAGTGAAAATTTGCTCTTGGAATACATATCTATCTATCTATTAATAATGGAGATTGGTTGTATTTCTGTCTGTAACAAAAACTACGTCACAGCTTACGTCACAATATTCTCTATTCATAATAGTCTATTATTGAGTATTTAATTTATAGTCAAAATCATTGATGCATAGAATAAAAATATGCCCATATTATATACACTCAAAATTTGAGTAAGCAATTTTAAAAATTGTTTTTTTTACTCCCCCCCCTTTTTTTTTAGTAAGAAGAATTTTACTAAAAAGTTTACAAATGAATAAATACCTACGATTTTGTTTAAAATTTATGTGCAAAATATTCAAAATAATTATTTAATTAATAATAATAATAAGAGCTAAGTTTTCATTTCAAATTGTTTTCTTTTTTTTTATTCCTTTAATGAATTTGATGATTTTACTTACTTATGATAAAACCTCTCTGACATTGAATTTTTATCCACCCTCCCCTCTGGTAATTTCTTCAAAAATTATTTTTACACCGCCCATAGGGCATTTTATTGTTACTAGTATTCATAATGGAGATTGTCTGTATTTATGTCTGTAACAAAAACTACGTCATAGCTCTACTTCACAGATTACGTCACAATATTCTTATGCTATATACACCCAAAATTTGAGTAAACAATTTTAAAAATTGTTTTTTACTCTCGTCCTTTTTTTTTACAGTAACAAGAAGTTAACTAAAAAGTTTACAAATAAATAAATACCTACGATTTTGCGTAAGATTGATATGGAAAATATTCAAAATAATTGTTTGATTATTACATATACGCAAGATTTTATTTGAGAGGGACAGGGTTCAGTTTTCATTTCAAATTGTTTTTGTTTTTTGTTTTTTTAAATACAGACTCTCTGACATCGAATTTTTAACTCCCACCCTCTCAGGCAATGTCTTTCAAAAATTAACTTTTACGACGCCCAGGGGGTGTTTTCTGTTGCTAGTATTCATAAATTAGCTTGGCTTCATGAGTGAAGCCTACATTTCATCACAATGAAATCCTATATGACTGATCAGTACTTATAAATTAATCAATTGTAATAGCAACTAATGAAACTTTTGGAGATACAGGTGACCTAACTGTTAAAAGTACAAGTTCAATTTCCAGCTGTGGTAATGAATTTGCTTTCACCTGAACGCAATTAGTTAACAGGCATTCTAAGAACTTATTCTAGGGTATTGAATGCCATAAAACTGTCTGTTACAGTTTCTTCAAGTTCTGTTATAAACATTAATGGTTGTTACTATGTTACATAATTCATATCAATCAATCTATATATCTCTGTTCCTTTGTTTGTTTCTTTGTTTCTTTCTTTCTTTCTTTTCTACCCATCTATGTTCATATCTATCTATCGATCTATCCATTGGTCAAAAAAAGTCATCACCAGCAGATATGACGTCATCGTATGAACTTTTCAGCTGACTATCTTAAAATAGGCTGTAAAATTAACTGAAATTTCCGAAACTATTTCAGTACCGGATTATTTTTACGAAACAAAATATTCATTAATACGTGTTCGACGTGGAGCGGTGTGTAACGGATATCGTCGTATGAAATGGATTCAGTGAGCAGCGTTCAAATCATGGATAAGACTGATTATATATTTCATAGCGCTGATACAGTTGAGAACGATATGCATCTAACTATTCTCCCCCCAGCTATGGGCTAATAGGACAGACTGGACTCTTTAATTTTGGTTAAGCAACTAATCTAGGAGAATTAACACTCTGAATTGAAATTTCTTAAACACCGCTAAAGAAATTAACCTTGTGTTATATCCTACCCTTGTGAAGGAGGGAAGGAGTTTTTTACTAACCAGAAGGGATCCCCTTTGATTTGAATCCAAACTTTTCCTTCTGCTAGAACGGTCATCATACTAAGGTTAAAGAGCCCAGTTTGCCCTACTATTTACCCAGAGCTAGAGCGAATAATTGAATCCATACCTTTTCCTAAGGTATTAGCGATATTTGAATTTGAAATTAAAACAGTTTTATCCAGGATTTGAACGCGGGTCACCGTGTCCATTTCATACAACGGTAACCATTACATCACTTACCTCCTTGCGATGAAGAGATAGTAAATATATATCAGGAGGTTGGCGAATGAAGACCCGAGAAAATTGGTAGCGGGTTTTGCTAATGTTACCAGATTTAAATCCAATTAAGCACATGTGGAATGTATTTAAACGGAAGGAGGACAATCATAGGAAATAGATGCGGCGAGTCGCATTCAAATCCTGGATGATTTGACCATGTGTCGCATTCTACTCGGAAGGAGGCGTTGGTATTCGACATCAGTTCCTTACAAAGGCTAATATAAAATAAACTATTGTATAAAATCTATTGTATAAAAATCCAAATCGTTTATTTTCACATATTACATTTTTTTACAAAAAACCCCAAAAAAACACAACAATTAATTAATTAATGTATTAATATGTGGAGGATGATCTCTAATAAGTAGTGAGCCTATTCTAGTAGTGACCACCTCTGCTATTTCATAATTTTTCTGATTTAAATTTGAAGAGATCGAAAGCAGTTTTAAAATGTTTTAAAAGAATCGAATGTTTGGTTTGGTTTGTTTTGTTTTACGGCATATCAACCTCAGTGGGTCATTTAATGTCGATAAAATTTTGAAATAAATCAATTCTTAATGGATAATACAATTATTTTATAAATGCATTTTTCTATTTAACCCATGGATGGGACCCTAACAGGTACTACCACTCCGGGTCAGAGTGGACCAGGGAGCAATGGTGGTGAAGGGGTGCTCCACATTCCCCAAACCTCCAAAACTGGAACCATCAGATAGAGTTTAACGTAATTCCCAGGACATGTAGACACTCAGTTACCGCCTTCTAGCACCCATATGATAAAAAGGGGTCGGGGCTTGCTATAAGGGCAATAGGGTTGGGAAAACCATATAGGTGCTAGGGCTTGACGTGACCAGCCGATTGATCGGAGGGGGCCTCTCCGACCGCCCGTCTAGCCCAAGATAGGGCCAAAGTGGAGTATTGCATGTCATGAACTGCTCATCCACCTGAGCTCTATTCTTAAGCATCACGGGTTGCCACCCACGGCCAACAGGCGGCCCCATTGGCCGAGTCTTACCCCTCTGCAGAGGTGCAGTCGGTGCATTCTAACGCCCCAGCCGACAGGGCGGAGAATCGAATGTCTTAGAATAAATAAAATTAAATGTATTATTGTTGTTTTTTGTTTTTTTCGATCTATATCCATTTTTTTTCGATCTATATCCATTTTGATGATTTATTTATGAATTTGAAACGAATGCAACGGTTTCAAGTCCAATATGCATTCACTCTATTTATCTAGTGCTAATATTCATTTTTGTTTTTTTCAAAAATAAAAAACCTGACAAAAAATAAAACAAAAACGGAATGATTCTCATTATCATTAGCAGCTTATGAATAATCCGAGGAAAAAAACTAAACCAAGATAATAGACTTTTTTTATAAGCGCCTCATTTACTTTACTGAATTAATGTCTGCAGATGTCAAATTTTTAACACTGAAATATTAAGAGCAAATGCATTAATTAAGTTAATTAAGAACGCGTACATTTTCCGATGTTTCATCAGGTGGCATTGGCAACTGTTATCATTTTCAAATCTCATTATAGCGAGAAAGGAAAAATACAAAAAAACAAAAAACAAAAAAAAATATGTAAATGTATGGCAGTCGCGAAAAATGATGCGTATTTTCCCCAGCGGTAAGATATAATTTGTATGTCCAATCTGATGAAAGTCTGGCAAAGAATTTGACTTGAATATGACATTTATGAGCCAGATATCTTGTTTTGACATCTATTCGGGCTCCATATTTGGTACATGCGCAGTAGATGTCAGCATACTCATTGGAAAAGAAATTAACTTCTTGTGATATGAAGTGAATGAGAATAGAAAATAAGATCTGGGTATTTTGCAATT
>CM042139.1:31548843-31568843 GCA_023376005.1 Doryteuthis pealeii | reverse complement strand
ACAATAAATATTTAATCATTTATGAAATACAGAACTTAAAATAAAAATGAAAAAATAAAAAATAATTAATCGTAAAAAAATTCCTTTTCTAAAAATCTTTTGAATTCCAACCGTCACATTTTTTAATACCCATCCCCTTCCGTTTAAATTGTTTCGTCTTGTTGCCAACATCTCAAAATCTGCTCAATTTAGATATGTTTTACCGACAAAAAGGTATACATAGCGACATGACCGACATATATATGGCGCGAATGCCCACATTGGTAAATAATGTAACAACTTTCGTTCTTTTTTGGCAGTATTAAGGTTTTTTGTTTGTGAACTTATTTGACATTCTTCTCCGACACAAACAACTACGGAGTGAATGAGCTCTGATGATAATTTTTGTAAAATCGAAATATTGATCAGTATCAGCTATGTTTATATTATAAATTATTTTCTCTTTAACAGCATTGTGTGATGTTTTCATTCTACCTTTTCATACACACACACACACACACACACACACACACACACACACACACACATATATATATATATATATATATATATATATATATATATATATATATAATGCTTTATTGTTCTGTAAATTATAGTATCCTAATTGCCTCTTATTCTTTATTAAATTAATCTAGCAAATAACACTGTTTCTCATTTATACATTCGCTCTGATGATTATCTACTTGATTTTCCTTCCTAAATTATTTAAAGCAGTCGATGAGAACAAAAGGTGCAGATAATTTTGAAAGGATTTTTTTTATAAAGAAATTTTTCCTCATCCTTTTCATGTGAAGTGTAAATATATCTTCAGTAAATTGACCTCGAACTTTACCATATTCCAAACGGGTGAAATAGACAGGCTTTCCCTTTAGAATACTAAATGTCTAAATCATTCTTTAGATTGAGATCTGAGCTTGTCTCAGGAGTGCAGAAAGCAATCTCAAGCTGTCAAAATCATTTTCTTTTTATAGCTCAAAGATTGTGACTGCTTTAGTTAGATACTAGCAGCGGCTACCCGGCGAGGCCCGGGTAGAGGGGAAGAAATATGGTTCAATAATCATTTGTAGATCTATTACTACTGAATAGCGAGCTTGACCCTCGCAGGGTGACCCATAAAAATCACCACGTAAAAAAGATCTCATTTTAATCCGGCCTGGTGGGGGGTCAGGGAATTTTTTTGTCAGAGTAGAGGGAATGACATCACATAAGAAATTTTAATTCAATGATTAACTATATTTTTTAAATTGCTAAATTTCAAATAAATATTTCAAAGCAAAAAATAATTAAATAAAATAATCAAATTAATGTAAAACGATAAATAATCTTTAAAAAAAATAACATTATTAATTCAAAGCATAGCCGATCGAATATCAAATTATTATAGTATACTATACTATAAATTTGATAACAATTTGATAAAAATAATATACTATACTAAGTATAGTATATTATTTTTTAAATCGAAAAGTGCACTGACTTGAAAACTTTACGAAAAGAAAACTAAATGCAAAAAAAAAAAAAAAAAATGAAACATACTTTTTTAAATAGAATTTTGAATCTCCTTAAAAGTTAAATATCAAATTACAGTTCTGATTTTGGTACAAATACAGAATAACGCGCAATAGATAATATCATTAGAATCGTATTTTACGAATAAATAACATTAGATTACGGAAACCCTCGAAGGCGCCTAATTCTAACCTACTTACTCGAGTGTCTCAAAGTTTTTAGGTATTTCCGTGAAATGTAATAGGTAATCTAAAAGTATTATCTCTTGCGCACTATTCTGCATTAGTATCATGATTTTATTTGTATTTCTATTATAAAAATGAATACATTAACGCGATTATTTTATAAACAATAGCTAACATGAAAAATAAAAGAGGGTTTGTTTACATTACATTGACGAATATTGATAGTACATAAATATGTAAATTTTAATGTTTAAATAAAAAAAAGTGCACAGGTATGAAACCTCGGTGGAAAATTAATGTCTCCTATTTAAAATATTAAATGCAAAAAAAAAAACAATCTAAAAATCACACATCTTCTTAGAAAGAATTTTGTATTTGTTAAAAGTTAAATATCAACTCACCGTAATGTCAAAAGTGTAACTAAGGGATTAATTTTTAAACTGTCCATAAAAATTGTATAATGAAAAATAGATTGTTTATCTTGTACATTGAAATATTTACCACAACTTTGAATCAGTAAAAATGTAGATTTAATATGAAAAGAAAAAAATGATTGAGCTTCCATTTGTTTACTTTTTAGTAAGAAACGCTGAAACTTGCCGAGTAGAATTTTAACGTTATTTTATAATACTATTTAATTTTTAAATGTATTCGATAATATAAATAAAATCTTCATTATTTTTGCTCAAAAACCAAGCCCTGGTGATATCTAATGTGTATATATTTACTTTGTCCTTAATTGTTTTATTTTCGAAGTTTCCCCCGAACATACAGATTCACACAACTGCCCTTTATATATGTACTAGCAGCGGCTACCCGGCGTCGCCTGAGAGGGATTTTTTAAGTTAGTCCCGCAGATCCATTATTACTTAATCATGAGTTGAATCCTTGTGGGATGCCACATTTAAATTCCTAAGTAAAAAATAGACCTTGCATTGATACAGCTACTCTGACAAGAAGAGTTAATGTCTACTATCTAAAATATTAAATGAAAAAAAAAATCCATGCTGTTATCATTTAAATTTTATTTTTTAATTATCTTCACGAATATAAATCAAATCTCTATTAGTATTATTAGTGTTATTCGGACTATTGTCCCCATCTTCATTGTTATTTGTACAACGTTTCGGCCGATATACCCTCCGGCCTTCTTCAGGTATTTCTTGTCGGACTCGGGAACCTTCTCGGACTCGGGAACCTTCTTTTCGAACTCGGGAACTTTCTTGTCGTATTCAAAAAGATGAAGAAGGCCGGAGGGTATATCGGCCGAAACGTTGTACAAATAACAATGAAGATGGGGACAATAGTCCGAATAACACTAATAATACTAATCTTCAAGCCTCATCTCAAACATTCAGAGAAACAAATCTCTATTATTTTTGCTCAAAAACCAAGCCCTGGTGATATTTAATATGTATATATATACTTTGACGTTAATTGTTTTATTCTCGAAGTTTCCTCCGGACATACAGATTCACACAACTGCCCTTTATATATGTATAAATAGATAACCAGAAAAGAACGGAGACTTTTCCAAAACCCCGAACAGTTGAAATTTGTTTACTATTAGCTGTGATACACAGATCATTTAGAGTGTTACTAAACACTAAACACATTTAGAGTGTTACTAAACACTAAACACATTTAGAGTGTTACTAGTCACTACCGTAGAGAAATACTGTATCCAAGTTTGCTTGATCATTAAGGTCGAAATGTTAAATGAAAGAAAGCCTGTTTAGAAAATTACTGCGCTCATCATCAGTAAATTAAACGAAAAACAATTTTAATATGCAAAAGGTTTGGTTTGGCTCAGTCGGTAGAGCGTTCGCCTGGGAACCACAAGATTCCTGGTTCGATACCGGCTCTCGCCAACTCAGCGTATGAGTATAACAGGTAAAGTGAGGAGCTGGTGGTAGGTGTGGCCCTCCACCCGAGACGCTAAAAACAATCTCCTTGGTCTAGCGCTAGTGAAAAGGAGATAGACTTCCTCGCTGTCTGGCTGATACCGACTTTAGGCCACCCCGACGACTTTACTTATTACTACTGAAAAATTTGCAGTGAACTATATTATCAACTAAATTTGGTGATGTTTATTTTAAACCTGCAATAATGAAGAACCGATTATACGTATTACGAAACAAAAAGAAGAAAGTCACTTATGAATTAACCTAACCCTTCCTCCACAGACGGAATGCAACAAAAGATAATTTTAAAGCGGAGTTTAACAAATTTGAATTCAGAGTTTTCCTACTCCTAGACCTATTGCCATACCAAAAGGCAAAGAGGCCAGTGTGCTTTACTATTTACCCATGGCTGAAGGGAGAATATATTCCCACCTTTCCTATTGTGTATTAGCGTTATATTAAATGCTCTCGCCCAGTTTAAAATGAACGAGAAATTCTGGGGAAGCCAGCTAGTGTAGTGGTTAGAATGTCCACCTGTCAGCCTGACAGGTAGGGTTCGAATCACGCACAAAGCACTGCCCTGTCTATAGCTCGGCTGATGAGGCCTAATGGGCTGAAATGTACATACAGAGATGACTTTTTCTCGATTTGTTTACGCTTTACATTTAAACCGATATGCACGCCTAATTCATTTAGTTATAATTAATTAATTAACAAAATTAGGTATGACTTTAATTAAGCACATAATCTCCCACAAATTGTCGGCCTTCGCCATTTTCAAACACATTGTTTGACACTTCATATATATATATATATATATATATATATATATGCGTGATTTGAAACCGGACTGCCAAGCTGACAGGCCGATCTCATAACCCCTACACTAAACGAACTTCTTAGATTTTATGATTTGTTTAGAGTAGGTTAATATTCCTCTTCTAGTGACTTTTATATATATATATATATATATATATATATATATATATATATATATATATATCACATGGTGTAATGATTATCGTCATGGGAAAGGACTCGGCCAATCGAGTCAAATCCTGGACGAGGCTGGTTGCATTTCCCATAGCGCTAATACGCTTGGTAAAGGTATGCATCAAATTATTCTCCCTCTAGATATTGATAAATAGTAGGGCAGACAATGTCCTTGGTTAGGTAACCTGGTTAGAAGAAGGAAAACTCTGAATTTAAACCTGTTAAACTCCGCTTAAGGAAATTACCCTTTGTCATATTCTACCCGTGCTGAGGGGTTGGTATACGAACATTTTGTTTACTAAAATGTTATATAAAAATACACACACACACACACACACACACACACACACATATATATATATATATATATATATATATATATATATATATATATATATATACTGTAGTGTGAGATGGTCACTATTTCAGCTTTTGCTGGAATGATGTACCAAAGGCAGTATTAATTGGTAGAGTGCTCAATATAAAAGTTGTTATATAATATAATAAGATAAATATATAGAGGTTTTACATATCTATTTAATAGGTGACAAAGGTACATTCACAACCATATTGGTTTCATGCGATGCATTCATCAGGTGAAGATGTTTCAAAACCTCTATATATTTATCTGATTATATTATACATATATATATATTTGTGTGTGTGTGTATGTGTCTTTGTATGTAACATTTTAGTCATAAAAACGTTCATAGAAAATATTAGATATCCCTAAGTAATAAAGTCTACAGAAATTAAATGGAAATGAGACTCCTCACAGTTTGATATGAAGTTGTTCATTAAAGACAAAGATTTAGTCATTGTTGAATGTGAAACTAACTGCTGTGCGTTTGATTGTCCGTGTTTCTTCAATAAATCTCTATCTCTTCCTCACAGGAGGTTTGCCTGGCGAAGAATTTTGTTTGTACATGAACGTCTCAGTGTCTTTTCAAAATTATCAGTCGCTGAATCAGCTTTCTTTAGTCGAATCAAATGAAAGTCGTTTGTTTTTTTTGTTTGTTTAATTCTTTTAAAACGACTGATAAGAAAATATTTGATCACATGGATTATTCTGTACTACGTCCACTTTGAGTAGATCACACATGCAAACTGTTTTCTGTTTCTTCACGTAACCAGCCTTATTAATATTTTAGTGTTACTCGGGTATATAATGGCGAGAGAGAGACAGACAGACAGAGACAGAGACAGACAGACAGACAGAATGACAGACAGAGACAGAGAGAGAGAGAGAGAGAGAGAGAGAGAGAGACAGTGAGACAGACAGATAGAGTAGGAGAGACTATGATGAGGAGATAATAGATTTGTACTTACTTGTTCTGCTTACTTGTTCCCAGGATTTTCCTTTTTGGGCTTCTTCTGTGGGTTGTTTCACCGGCATGATTTCTTCGGGCTGGATATCTGTGCATTTTTACTGTTAATTAATAAAGCAAGACTTCTAAACAACCCCAGCCCAAACCACACGGATTGAGAAGCGGCATCTCGAAAAAAGCTCTTCTTTCGATGAGCAACTGGTCGCAACTAATTTAAAAACTAAAACTTCTGTCTCACGCTTCCACTGGTGCGTTTCCGGATGTCATTTCTTGTCAATTATAACTATAACAGTTAAGGTCATTTTCCTCTCAACACTCGTTTTTTAAATCTAACAAACTCTGGTTCAAAAGGTATACTAGCTACAGTACTTACATAATTTATTGGCTATCTATGAATTATGTAACATTAAATGTCAAATATTTAGTTTTTCTAATAAGACTGACACGTTCTTAAATCACATATTTCGCTTCATTGTGGCAAGTATTGAAGTGGTAATTGAATTTTAACCAGTGAAATTTGTTTAAGATATTGACTTCCATTAAACACTTGGATTTTCTTAATTGGCCCTTTGACTGGCTCTGATAAAAACAAGGACCTTCTCTTTTCAATCTTGATTACTTAGCACCCTCTCTCTCTCTCCCCTCTCTCTCTCTCTCTCTCTCTCTCTCTCTCTCTCTCTCTCTCTCTAAAGTACCATTTGCTGCTCCTGGTCATGGTAACAAATTCACTCTCAGTATTATGCATTGCTTTTACCACAGAGGTAACTAAATGTTGCCTTTAATTTTGTCAATTAGCAAATTTGTCAAAATGATGTCAATCTTATCACTTGGGATTCATTGATATACAGGTATTGTTAAGGATTCGCTAAGAAATGCGACTTGAGTATTTATTTTAGATTGACACGTGCTTAAATTACATAGTGTGGCTAGTAAAAACTTTATATTTGCCCTAGATTGAATTTTAACCAGAGAAATGTTTTTAAGATGTTGACTCTCATGAAATACAATTTTGTAGAGAAACATTTGGATTTACTTTAACTGCAACTTACATTCAACTCATTGCTGGAAGTCCCATAAACACAAATGCGCAATGTCTTCAAAATTCTGTACAAAAATCTTGTATGATTACCTAGAATATTTTGTCATTTGGAGTTGTTGTGTGTTTTTATTTTTTTTAAAAAGCTGATAAAATCAATGTTTTCGTCGTGCTTAAAATAAAACAGACTACAACTCCAACTCAGAAAAAATTACTAGATAATCATACAATTTTTTTTTAATCCACAAATACCCATTAATCAACTCAAAACAAAGATGAACAAACTAATCATGGCCCAAATGGACAGTCTAAAACTTCCAAAAACTATTGGTGACTACAAACCTGAATACATACACAGAATTGTAAAACCCCTTAAACAACAACAAAGATGAGAACAACAGTTCGAAAAATCTAAGTAATACAATTATCAAGCCCCATCTCAAAAATAATGACAAATAGTTTTCCTTCTTTTAGTATAAAAATGAAAGGAATCTGCTATTTTTATTGATTTAAGTTTTAAATTAAACCAGGCGTTAGTTTGGCAGGAAGTTTTAAAAGTTAGCACGCGGCGTTTCAGTAAACCTGGATATCTTTGTTATATACACAATGTTTCGGACGATATACTTTCTTCAGGTGTTTCTTGTCGGACTTGGGAACCTTCTTGTTGAATTCGGGAGCTTTCATCTCGTAATCGGGAGTCTTCGCGGAACTTTGAACCGAACCCTTTTATTTAATCCATTGGGAGTAGATAGTTCTCATTCCGTTAACCATGATCGGATACAAGTAATCTATGTTATTATCGCCTGTAATCAGGATTGAACCTGAAATCTCCAGATGGTTGTCGCTTAGAATTGTTTCAACTTAACCATTATATCCATTGCGCCGTGTCCAACTGAAGGCTACCGATTATGACAAGAAACACTTGAAGAAGACAGGAGAGTAAATCGGCTGAAATGTTGTGAACAATAGAGATGAGTAAAACAGTCTGAAAAATCTAAATAAAGCAGGAAGAAAACTATGTGATAAGTTCAACGATATTCAGGCTGTTCATTAACAGGAATTTATCTTTGAAATCTCAATCGGAAAAGACATCTTTTCTTCGCATGAAGACTGGGTGAGGTTTTATCAAAACATCTCAAGATGTTTAGAAATGTTTCAAGGTCTCATGTTATTCAACAAAAGGTCATTTCGTTCTGATTGACGAGTGTATTGAAGACAAAAAATATCAAAATTTGTTTGATCTAACGTACGTTGCCGTATTCATCATAACATGATATTTCAGTGCAATAGAAGGGTGCTCACGCTTTACTTCAACCCAGCGCTACTCACCCTAGTTATTATAAGTACACCATTTAAAAAGAATATATTAGCGGGTTAGCTCAGTCGGTAGAGCGTTCGGCTAGAAACCACAAGGTTCCTAGTTCGAAACCGGCCCTCGCCAACTCAGCGTATGAGTAGCACAGGGATCTGTGCGGTAAAGTAAGGAGCTGATGGTAGGTGAGGCGCTTCACTTCAGACGCAAAACCATCTCCTTGGTCTAGCGCTATTAAAAAGGGGATAGACTCCCTCGCTGATTGGCTGATACCGACTTTAGGCCACCGACTATATATATATATATATATATTCATTCATTCATTGGCATTGGAGTCTCGGAAAACTATATAGTTACAGCGCCTCCTGTCACTGTGAAGTCCAATGTTCGAAAAACATTCTCGATCACAGATGTCGCATATGAAGTCTGTCCCTGAATATATCGATGTGCCGGTGCTTTATTGCCGCCGCTTTCTTCTGGACATCTTGGCTTAATGGTGTTGCATTAGTTTGGTTTCTTTGTTTAATGGCATATCAAACTTTGTGGATTATTTAATGCCAAAGCCATACTTGTAGAAGAACAGCTGTGGTATTAGTTGGGCGATGAGGGTGTACATACCTTTCCTAAGGGTATTAATCCGAAAGTGAACGTAATATCGTAACTGGTGTTGAACTCGCTTACTACGATGTCACAGTCCCACACGTTAGCCACTACGCCTAGGGGTCCCCTCCCACATACACACTTAGAAATATATTAAAGAGAATAGAAAAAAGTGGTAAACGTGATAAAAAGTAACAGAAATAGAATTAAAGAAATATGAGTCAAAACATAAATTACAATACTTCGTCTAAATGGTTCTGATAATACTAAGATAAATATTATTATAGAAATTATAAATTAGTAATTGTCTTGAGAGCAGAGTTTAAGTCGTGTCTCTCACTCCAAGTTATCTTTGTGTAATGGGGAAGTGGTGTATTTAACATGGATCTCCGGCCACGAGGCTACGTTTGGTTTACGACTGACCAGCAAATGCACAGTCATGTAAATACAGAGGAAAAGAACAAAAATATTAAAAAAATTTTTTTTTAAATAAATGTAGTCATTGTATATAGATAGGATCAATATTAAGTAGTTTGTTATAGTTTTGTTTTCTCATAATGTATCCTCCGACCTGTGCACCTCACGTTGTGTCATTACACCACGTGAGGTGCCCACGCCGTTAGATACGTTCGAAACTAGATTAGCAGACCATTGTTAGTAAATTCGATAATCACTATATTCCCCATACTTATGTCCCTGTGCAACAACTAAGCTAAGCTAAACTTAATAAATAACATCGTCCGTTTTTTTTCGAGTGCTTGTTGTGTTCTCCGCCATATCGGCAGTAGAATACGCCGATTGCACCTCTGCAGAGAGGTAAATTCCCCCCAATGGGTCCACCTGTAGGTCGTTGATGGCGACCTCTGATGCTTAAGGCCGGAATCTTGGTGGCCGAGCAGTCCATGAAATGTAACGCTCCACTTTGGCCCTTACTTGGGCAGTCGGATAGACCCCCCCCCCACTGATCAATCAGTTGGTCACGTCAAACCCTAGCACCTATATGATTACATAACCGTACTGTTCTTCTGGAAACCGCAAACCTTTTTTAATCATATATGTGATAGAAGGCGGTCACTGAGGGTCTTAGTCCTGGACATGACGTTGAACTGTATCTAGTGATAAGGTTCCAATTCTGGGGAGTGTGGAGTACCCCTTCATCGCCATTACTCGCAGGTCCACTCTGATCTGGAGTGTTAGTACTTATTAGGGTTCCATCTATGGGTTAAATAGATTTTAAAAATTAGTTTAAAAATTGAATACCCAACAAGAATGAATAAAACAAAAACGTATTTGGCATAAAATAACCCAACATGGGTTGATATGTCGTAAAATCCAATCAACCATCTATTCATCCTAATAATAATGTCGAACCTTGATCTGGGAGTTTACGTTCGTCCATTTTGGCGTTACGTCATCTGCATGCACCTGCATGTGGTTAACCTTATCTTCTGATACACTAAATAAACCCATTACTCATTATTGGACTTGTTGAACTTTGCAGTACACCACCCTCCCATCACACACCTGGGTCCTACTTCTGGAACATCAAATTAATCGCTCGTTCCTCGGTGATTAATGAGTAATTCAGCCAGGAATTTTTATCTTGTTATCGACATTTCAGCAATATTACCATCACGCTAGAGTATGTTTGGTGCTATCAAATAGTAAATACTAAATATGAGATATTTATTCGCGTGATAAAATGGGGTTTAAAATTGGCATTAATTTAAGAGACATGGAAATTCGACATGTTCACATTCTGAATTTGGCAATATCTATCATTTCCGAATCTATGCTCTGAGGGAAGGCGAATTTCGCTTGTTCTTGTACTGAAATTTATTTTCTTCTTAATTTAGATCCACAGGAATAAATATAATTAAAAGCGACTGAAAATGTACACATTTCCTTCTTTCTAAAAAATATATGAGCAGACCTGTCCAAAATTTGAGAATACCGTAATTGTTAATCTTTCTATTATCAGATTTAATTAGGTTGATTGTATCTATTTATCTAACCCATTCACCATGTAGAAGGTGACACAAGGTCGTAAGTATGAGGCATCCTGAGAGGATTAACTCGCAATTCAGTAGTAACGAATCTGCGAGACTAGATTCCTAACAATTATACCACAATGGGACGCCTTTCTTACAAAACTCGTTCGCCACGGGTAGGATGAAACACAAGGTCACAAATAAGAGGCATCCAACGATAAACGAACTCGCTATTCAGTTGTAATTAATTTGCGAGATAAGCCTGCTAACCATTACACCACGATGGGACGCCTAAGTAGGTATTTACCAAATCCGTTGGCCATGGATAGGATGTGACATAACGTTGCAAGTATGGGGCATCCAGCGACGATGGAATTCGCCATTCAGTTGTAATGGATATTTAGACTTTAGAATAAAAAAATTAAATCTGAATTGAGAATTATTTAATTTCCTGAACCATCGCAAGATTTATCTATCGTAAACATTTTTTTTACTGTTTTTCCTATTAATATGGACACGTGAATGCACCACCAAGAAATCCACATTTTAATGAGGATAAAAGCATTTATTTTACACAACAAATATTTATTTTTCAATACAACCAATACATGTGATCACCAAGATTATAATATATCTATATCTATATATATATATCTATATATATATCTATATAACTATATATCTATCTATCTATATATATATATATATATATATATAATATATATAAAGTCATCCACAGACACCGTGTTTCGACGTATCACGTTTCGTCAGTAAGGCTAGACATTTGTAAGCTACCTACAGTCGGATTAGAAACCCGATCGATTCAGCATCAATCGGACAACTTAACCCCACGGCTATCGTCATCTACATAATTGGAAGGGGATTTTAACTGTTTTAATACTCACATCTGTATGTATGTAAAGGCCGCCATAGAGTGCTCCATCCCTTTTATAGGAGAGCGTTGCGTTTACACTTTAATTGGCGGTCGTCAGCGAAACCCCCTCCAAAGTGCTCAACCCTCTGGGGATGTGGAGCATTTATAGTCATCCACAGACACCGTGTTTCGACGTATCACGTCTCTTCGGTGTGGCTAGACATTTGTAAGCTACCTACAGCCGGGATAGAAACCCGATCGATTCAGCATCAGTCGGACAGCTTAACCGCTCGGCTATCGTCATCTACATAATAGGAAGGAGATTTTAATTGTTTCAATACTCACATCTGTATGTATGTATGTAAAGGCCGCCATAGAGTGCTCTATCCCTTTTATAGGAGACCGTTGCGTTTACGCTTTAATTGGCCGTCGTCAGCGAAACCCCCTCCAAAGTGCTAAACCCTCTGGGGATGTGGAGCATTTATAGTCATCCACAGACACCGTGTTTCGACGTATCACGTCTCTTCGGTGTGGCTAGACATTTGTAAGCTACCTACAGCCGGGATAGAAACCCGATTGATTCAGCATCAGTCGGACAGCTTAACCGCTCGGCTATGGTATTTTTCACTTTATTTCTTCTGGATTCATTATCCAACATATTTCTCCATCGAATTCTCGTAATAATAATTATATCAACATCAATGCTATGTTCGAATATCTTAAGAAAGTTGTTCACAATTATTGTATATTATGATGCGACGAAAATTTTGAAGCTAATCCAAATTTTATGCAATATCGGTTTTATATCGTTGTTTATTCTTTCAATGAACACGCACCTAAAACACGTTTTGCGTTTAATCAAGGAAAGTAGATTCATTTAGAACACACTTCGTTTTTATATTTGTCTGCGCGATTTAATTTATTAAAGACGCAAAGACATCAGAGTAAACAATCACATGACGAAAATAGCATAAACTTCTCAAATAAATGTGATCATCTTTTCATCGCAAAATTCGCGCGTACCAACAACAACAACAACAACAACAACAACCTGGAAGATCAATGGCAGCACAAAAGGAATGAAAAATAATTACCAGCAGTTTTCTTTCATCGAACACATCAACAACAATATCACTGCCAATAGCATTTTGCTTGAGATATTTATCAATACATAGTAGTATCCCTTTTTTGTACAAAAACAAAAACATATTCGTCGAAAGTTCCGCTACTAAATTCAAGCAAGGGCCCAGTCGACGCCACATGACAAGAATTCAAATACGCACAGACGTGACAGTAAGCAGCTCACATAACTTGTCTTTTGTGTCTATTAAACAACCAGGGAGAGCTTTGATCAATTTTTTAAAAAAGAATCTTTATCGGGACACTTCTCTCCTAAATAAAGGCGATCGAAAATCCATTTCTTACATACGGATTCAGTTTTTATCAAAGACAAAGCTGTTCACATCTCTTCATATATATGTATTTACCAAAAGGAAGCGCGTGGTGTAATGGTTAAAGTCATAGGAAATGGACTCGTCGCCCCGAGTTCAAATCCGGGACGTGGTAATTGCATTTCACTTAGCGCTAATATCCTTGGGAAAGGTATGAATCCTACTCTTCCTCCAGCTATGGATAAATAGTAGGTCAGACTGGGCTCTTTAACCTTGGTTGGGCAGCCGGTCTAGGAGGAGGAAAACTCTAAATTAAAACCTGTTAAACTCCGCTTAAGAAATTTACCTTGTGTTACATCCTGCTCGTGCGGAGGAGTTGGTAAATATATATATGTATTTACCAACCCCATCCGCTCGAGCGGGACTAAACCCACGATCAATGTTTAAGGAGAGTTTAACAGGTTTTAATTCAGAGTTTTTTCCTCCTAGAAAAGTTGCCAAACTAAAGTCACAGTATGTCCTACTATTTACCGGAACTAAATGGAGAATAGTGGGATTCATACATTCCCTACGTGTATTAACGCAATGTGAAATGCAACCAGCCTCGTCCAGAATTTTAACTCGTGTCGTCTTGTCCATTTCTGTGTTACGATTTTTGTGGCCATCCTTTAGAGCGTTGTCCAGCAGAGACCATTTGTGTTAAGCTGGGCGTGATCCTTAGTGAAGAATCCTTGTGTTCCTCCTTAGGGTCCCTTAATATCGGGTATCCTTTGGTTGTTCCTTGGTGCTCCTCAGTCTGGCAGGTCGTTTGTCAATGAGTGCAAATGGTTGTCTGTCAATACCAGCCGATTAACTAGTTAACCAACCACGTATTCGGGCTGTTGATTGGCCGAGGTTTAAACCACGGGACCTCGGTTAGTCTATAAATTTAAGTAATAAATTGCAGCACGGCTTATATACTACAAATAATTCATGGAGAATAGTGGGATTCATACATTCTCTAAGTGTATTAATGAAATGTGAAATGCAACCATCCCCGTCCAGGATTTTAACTCGTGTCTTCACGTCCATTCCTGCGACGATAACCATTACAACACGGGCACTTCGATATATGTAAGACTAAGTTGCAATGTGCACTCCTGGGTGTATTAAGAGGCTAATAGTTTTCTCATTAAAATCAACTTTTCAATACTTTAGTAGACTACAGAATGATAAATGTAATTTTCATTCTATAGTAAGATCAATTCCGCTATATATTCAGCTCCTTTGTATTCACCGTTTCCCACTAGATCACCGAAGTTAAGCAGCGATGAGCCTGTTCAATGCTTAGCTGGGTAATCACTTAAACACTAGCAGGTACTGAAAGCAACCTGAAGCCTGTGTGTTATATCTAAGCAAATGCACACGAATTTAAAGAAATCATTTATGAAAAATAACTTGATTCGGCATTAAATGAGCCGAAAAGGGTTGATATGCCGTTAAACAAAAGAATCACCTTTTTAATCGGGGTTTTCTCAAAGAGATGTCCTAGTTCATTTATATATGAATTTATCTTGCCATCGACGATATTTTCGGTATAAAACTAAAACACATGTTATGTAATAAGATGGCGTTTTTGCCATTAAGAACATAGTGATTGCGAGCAGACAGTACGGGTGTTCAGAAAAATAGTCCACACCTGCGCAGGAAGTCCATTGTATTTGTTTATCGGGAAAGAAGCTGATATATATGTGAAGTCGTGTAAAATAGGATGTGTAAAGTAAGCAGATTTATGTAATTAATGAAGACAAATCACGTGATAGAAAAATACAGTAAGAGAGAAACAGAGGCATGGAATCAGTTTGGGTATCGACACACAGCGGTAGATTTATAGAACAGCCGCTCACGGTGTATAATTTCTAGTCAATAGAGTTTGATGTAGGTAGAGATTTATGCTTCTTTCAAATGGCAGAGGGGGTGGGCGTGAAAGCTATTTTTAAACCCGCATCATCTGGGACGACTAAAAGATGGAATAAAGTAGACTAATAATTACCAGAGGTGTTTGCCATTGATCTTTCTATGATACGGTAAAATCAATGGCGTTACCACTACCATTCACGAATTTGGTATCCTGCCTGGTACATGGTACATCAAGCAGCAGACAATGTAGCACAAACGTGTAATTAACTAGAAGCCCAGCACTAAAATCTTGCGTAAATTAAACATTTTCCAGGCTGATACCTTAATTCTAATAAACATAGTTGCGTAAAGACAACTTGTTCTCTTGCCAAAAAGAAGAGACAACAAATATTAAAGACTCAGCAATTTGAAAAGGTCTCTGAGTCATAAAACCTTGTAGTAAGTAAAATCGATTATGTATACGGCTATCTATCTAGTGATGAACTTGTTCATAAAACACACTGCGTCTATTACCTATGTATACATTACTAAAAATGTTCAATACATCTGTCTGTGTATGTATATATATATATATATATTATATATATATTATATGTGTGTGTGTGTGTGTGTGTGTGTGTGTGTGTGAATGTATGTATATGTATGTATCTGTGTGTGTCTATAAAGTTTTAATAGCGTAAACACTGAATCAACGACCTTATTGACTCAGTTTCTCGTCTATGTGTCTATTGGATCATCATCAGTAAAAGAATTCTATTACACACACACACACACACATATATATATATATATATATATATATAGAGAGATATAGAGAGAGAGAGAGAGAGAGAGAGAGAGAGAGAGAGAGAATTAAATCCGACTGTAGGTAAATATAGAAATCTGAAGAAAACAAATATTTCATAGGATGTATTTTTATATACGATAGTATGCCAAAGTTTTTGTTGACAAAACTAAAACGATGGTTTATTATCATATATAAAAATAAATTCTCGGAATATTTTTATTTTTCATATCTATTTATGGACACACACACACACACACACACACACACACATATATATATATATATATATATATATATATCATCATGTCACACAATTTGCACGGATATCCATGACGGTCTCTCGCCAACCCTCCCTATCACTCATCGATTCTGGGAGCTCCTCCGCGCAGCATCCAGTATCTTTACATAGTTGGTCAATGTAGGTTCTGGCTGGGCGGCCTACGTTAGCATGTCCATGTGTTGGCCTCCACAGTAATACGTCGCTTACGAGCTCATCCCTACTTCTCCAGCAGTGCCCCGCATGCCTAGCCCTCCTTACTCGTATGACCTGCCTCCCATATATATATATATATATATATATATATATATATATATAATTATTGATAAATCCAACGTTAGATAAAATCTAAGATAGCAGTAAATCTATGACAGTAAAATTATGACAGCGTTCAATAGACAAAATAATTAAATACAACGAAAGTACGATCAAATATAACAATAATACCGTATTTTAAGATAGAAAAATGACAGCTGACGAGGTAACTAATTTGAAGATCAACGTCATGAAATCCCGAATCGCTGGTTATTTTATATTATATATATATATATATATATATATATATATATATATCTTAAAACATTTTATTACTGTATTACTGAATGAGTCCAGGGGACCCTATGGCAATCCACACAGACAGTAGTAGGATTTTTGTACTTATTACTCGCATACATCTTTAAAAGAGCTAGAAAGGGGTCGGCAACCCATCTAGGAAAAGGAAAAGTCCGATACAAAATCTCCGCTGACTAGTGGCTTCACCTCATCCCAAGGAAAGGCTAAGGGGTGTAAACCCTGAAAACAAATGCGGAGCCGGAGTCCCTAAGGTCGTGTGATGCTGAATTCCAGTGTTACCCAGCAACTCCTGCGACACTACCGCTGCCAAATTGCATTGGCACATTAACTCTCCATTGCATCACAGTAGCAGTGTGAGGAGGGGGGATTTTCTGCTTGGGCAACAACTTATCCTCCATGTCAACCCGTAGTTCCAATAAAAAAATGGGACACTACTCCATCGTCTCTCGGAAGGATGCTAACACAACACTGAATTAGTCACAATAGCAATAGATATTGAAAAGTGCTCAGTACGTACACAAAGCCGGCTTAGGGAACCAAATCAGTAACTTTAATATATATATATATATATATATATATATATATATATATTTTTTGGTATATTTATAAGTAATGAGGGCTCAATATCGATGAAAAAGTATACGTATTAAAGTTTGAATAGCGTTGAAACAGAGTCAACGGTGCTGAGTGACTGTAGGTTTCTCATTAGACAAAGCATTTTATTTATTATCAGAGAAATAAATTCTTATAGTCCAACTTGAAATCGAATGATAATTTTGTGGGTCTTCACAACACTGAACGTCATTTTTTAATCAGCTAACTTTTTGAAATCAAGAGATAGATTCCTAAATCTGAACGTTAGCATAATAATATACCGCCGTTACAAACAATAGGAATCCGATGGCTTTCTAGCTTGTCTAGGCATCAGTAACATTATCCACGGATTAAGTATTTCAATGTAAAAACAAATGAAAACAAATCTTCCGGGTTGAAAGTTTTGAAAAAGTTGGAATACAATAATATTGCGATAAGGACAAACTTCTTCAGATTTTACGACAACCAGAGAATTAACACAATTTGAATAAATGATAGTATATATATTTACCCAATTCACATACCTAGGTAGTAATATCTCATCCACAGAGAGCGATGTTAATACACGAATAGGAAAGGTATGGTTGGCCACAAATAAATTATCAGTCATATGGAAATCCGATCTCCCTGACAAGCTAAAGAGACAATTTTCCCAGGCTGTGGTTATATCGATACTGCTGTATGGCTGCACCACCTGGACCCTAACGAAGCGCCTTGAGAATAAGCTAGATGGGACCTGCAGAAGAATGCTGCGAGCAGTCTTGAACAAGTCGTGGAAACAGCACCCTACAAGGAAGCAGCTGTATGGCCACCTACCCCCCATCTCAAAAACCACCCGAGTAAGACGGACTAGGCATGCAGGACACTGCTGGAGAAGCTAGAACGAGCTCATAAGCGATGTTCTCCTATGGAAGCCAACACATGGACATGCTAATGTGGGCCGCCCAGCAAGGACCTACATTGACCAACTATGTGAGGATGCTGGCTGCTGCGCAGAAGAACTCCCAGTGGCAATGAATGATAGGGAAGGTTGGCGAGAGATTGTCATGGATATTCGTGCTGCTTGCGCGACATGATGATGATGATGATGATATATTTACCCAATCTCTCCGCACGAGCTGGATGCGACACAAGGTTATTTTTAACCGAAGTTTCATTGGTATATATCTTAGCACCTCAAAACAGAATCGATTATAACTACATTGTTTAATGTATTCGTGACACCTAAAAATGATGAATATGAATGTTATTATAAATATTCCTTTAAAAGCTAATGTATTTACCAACCCCTCCTAAATAGCAGGATTTCTAAGCTGAGTTTAACCGATTTGAATTTAGAGATTTATTCCTCCTTGACTGTTTGCTTAATGTTAAAGATTTCAGTCTGCCCTCTTATTTACCCATAGCAAGCGAGGGAATAGTAGAGTTCATACCTTTCCCAAGGGTATCAGTGGATGTGAAATGCAAACAGCCTCGTCCAGGATTTAGACTCAGTTCGCTGTATCCACTTTATATGATGATAACCATTACACTACCAATGCCTTTTAGGAATTGATACTATCGAACAGAAAAGATTTATTTCATACAAGAAGAGCAATATGTTTCATAATTGGTAATGAGTTTAAATTGATGATGCCATGATCTGATGCAGACTGAATAAATCGAATGTCCTGAACAATAATGAAAAGATGGTAAGAAATAGAAAAGTTTGGTCATCATCTTTTGTAGAGTTGAAAATAAGGATAGTTATGTTTTTTTAATAATTATTTATAATTTTGTAAATTAATAATTTATTTTGTACAAATTTAATTCTTTGTATTTCCAAAATATATGAATTCCGTAGTATTACTTGTATTACAAAAACGAGCTCTTAGATTTCTATGAGTATTACTACTTATTGTCGTTCGTACAATATAAAATTTCCCATTATTTGTCTGGATGTTAAAAATGAGGCTTTATTATTTGTATTATTTGGATTTTCGGACTGTTGTCCTCATCTTTAGTGTTATATACATAACGTTTCGGTCGATGTACCCTATGGCCTTCTTCAGGTGAAACACTTGAAGAAAGCCGGAGGTCGAAATGTTGTGTATATAACAATAAAAATGGGGACAACAATCCGCAAAAATCTAGATGATACAAATATTTTACCAGAATTTTTTAAAATGATGATACTTTGGAAGATTCAAGAATGTTGAGACTCATTGTAGAAAAATATTCGAAGAAAGAAAATTTAATTCACTTTAAATGCGATTGATTTTCCTCCAGTCGGTCCTAATCCCCAAGAGTTAAAAAGCAATTTCCTATGATATAATGACAATGTAAACAGTTTTAGAAAGAGTTACTGACTTCTTAATCTACTCTTACGATTTTAGTTTTTTTTTTTTACTTGTACACACACCGAAACATTTCGCTCCCTTATCTATTGAGTCATAAGAATTTTCCTGTAAATAAAATTTGATTTTATTTTTTTAATGAGAAAACTATTGAAATTACTAATATTTCAAAATATCTTTCTTTATGAAACAAATGCGTATTTCCCTGTATTTTTATGGTTTGGCTTGTTATCTTTGTTTAATGGCATATCAACCTTCGTGGGTTATTTAATGCCAAGGTATTTGTAGATGAACATTAGTGGTATGGTTTAGCTCAGTTAGTAGAGAATCTGTTTGGAACCACAAGGTTCCGCGTTCGATACATGCCCTTATCAACTCAGCGCATGAGTAACACAACTAGGATCTGTG
>CM042139.1:31506343-31543843 GCA_023376005.1 Doryteuthis pealeii | reverse complement strand
GTGGCTTGTTTAGCGTTTATATAACGTGAAGCCACCATTTTTTTTAGATTTTGACATTTTGACCGTCTGATGATTGCAAGTAAGCATGAAACTTTAGTTACGGGATATTATATCCATAATATATAATATTTGATTGTAAGACTGTTCTGCTATTTTAGCATTGAGCACCTTCATATGCCAATATTTTTCTCATTCATTCTCCATTTATTATATATATATATATATATATATATATATATATATATATATACTTAAGTTCTCTGAATCTCTTTGATTGAAGGTGATTGTTGTTTTTGGTAATGTTTTGCTTATTCTAATTATTTAATTAAGCAACATTAATCAGAAATATTGAATAAACGTCTGTTGAGATATGAAATCTTTGAGATAAACCGATAAAGTATTCAAGTTTTATTATTATTATTTACTCCTTTTGAGTTTTCACATCAGTGTTAGCTGATGGTCTTTCACTGGAGTCTGAGTGACAGCAAGTCTCCCCAGGTCTCCAGGACTCAGAAGAGTCCTGGAGACCTGGGGAGAGTATTCTGGCAGATTCCAGCAGTGCAGTGTTCTTAATGGTTTCAATCCTTCCTCTGATATCCAAACTTTCAAAGCCCTTTTCCAATCCTTTTGGGACTGTTCCAAGTGCACCAACTACAATCGGTATCACTTTCACTTTCATATTCCATAACTTTTTCAGTTCTCTGGCAAGGTCCTGATATTTGTCTATTTTTTCATTTTCCTTTAACTTCACCCTGTGATCTGCTGGAACTGCAAAATCCACTAGTTGACAAGTTCTTTCTTTTTTGTTTATCAACACTAGGTCTGGCCTTCTTGCTGGGATAAGGTGATCCGTTTTTATATCAAAGTCCCAGAGAATTTTGTGCGTTTCGTTTTCAAGAACAGATTCTAGTTTATGCATATACCATTTTGTTGTGTGGTCAAAATGTAATTTTTTGCATAATTCCCAGTGGATCACCTTCCCAACCCAGTCGTGTCTAGTTTTGTATTCTCGTTATTATTATTATTATTGTTATTATCATTATTATTATTATTATTATAACAACAACAACGACAGCATCATTATCAGCAGCAGCAACAACAATAACAACAACAAGCATGAACAATAAAAAATTTGGAATCAACAATAAATGAAAATGGATAATTAAAGGGTGAATCTTAATTTTTTTAAATCACAGCTATATGACAACCAACTAGCTGAACCTTACAGTCATCATCATCATCATCATCATCATCATCATCATCATCATCATCATCATCATTTTTTGTATCCTTGATTCCTCGTTGCAAATAGTAGGCATTTGTTGAATGCCATTCCTGTTGAATATTTTGTGGGGCATAGGGCTTCAGCCATACAATATCATACAGTGTCAGTGATAGTATCTTCTGTATTTCCGATTCACATTTCTGGCTTAATGGTCATAGAATGAATGTAAATACAAGTGTTGCGATTAATTGCAATAAAATATGAAAAAATATTCAGAATATTTATTTTTCCATATATGTTAACATGCTATGTTTCGTTTTTTATTAAACCATCTTCAAGGCGATTAAAAGCAGATGTTAAATGCTTCATTCAAAAAATATTTTACCTAGAACATTTTTTTCGGATGAAGCATTTAACATCTTGTATCAAGCGCCCTGAAGATGCTTTTACACAAAACCTAAACATTAGTATATATACAGAAAATACATCCTTTTGAATATTTTGCTTTGCACACACACACACACACACACACACACACACACACACACACGTATAAGGATTGTTGTAGATCCAACGGGAGAAAAGTAAATATTTTATAAAGAAAAAGTCCGCCAGCAGTTTCTTTCTTGGTATTTTTTCAATTTATTTCTAAATAAAATTAAAATAAATAAATGAAAAACCGACTTGGGCTAAACCGGCCCCATATATATATATATATATATATATATATATATATATATATATATATATATATATATAAATTAAAAAAGTAAAGTCATCGGGGCGGCCTAATGTCGATATCGGCCAGACAGCGAGGGAGTCTATCCACTTTTCACTAGTGCTAGACCAAAGAGATTATTTTAGCATCTGAGGTTGAGCGCCACACCTACCATCAGCTCCTCACTTTACTGCACAGATCCCTGTGCTACTCATACGCTGAGTTGGCGAGGGCCGGTATCGACCCAAGAACCTTGAGATTCCTAGCCGAACACTCTACCGACTGAGCTAAACCGGTCCTAATTTTCACTTAAACAGATGAAAACAATTTTGACTATTTCCACAAAGTGAAAAATATTCGTTTCATACAAATCTAAAATTCAAACCGTAGTTATCCTTTAATATTTATTTTTATCTTTTTACATATTTCCAAAAAATGCTTCGTTTTGGGGTGGAAATTCAATGTCTTTAATAATAAACGGCCACGTCATTGAAGATCCATCTTCGTTTCAAGTTCCCATTGCGTCAAAAGGAACAAAAAAAACAAAAAACAATTATTTTCTCTCGTACGTGCCAATACACTAATCTCATGTACCTGTTTCCTTAATTATTTCATTTCTCTCTTTGCTTAGGATTTATTCGCTGGGTGCTTATATACCACCATTTCCCTTTCCTTCTGGTTCCTATCCAGATCCTATTCTTGAGTTCATAAGTATTATTTCGGAGAATCACTATAGCTCTAGGCCACCATAGTTTATCACGAACAGGGTTGTTATAGATAGATGATCTGCAGCTAACACGTTATATGATATACACACATTGTTAATTCGACATGCATTTGTATATGACATTTAATAAGCTATCGCCTAAGAAAATAGATGTGATTAAGGTATGTACTTATAGTGTGAGTGTGTGTTCCAAACATTAGTGATTGGCGTGACGGTCACTGTAATGCCAGCTTAGATCCTCCCTCTTGTTCATTAACTCGGCAAGATTGTGAACGAGTGTCTCTAAATCTTGTTCATTGCTGTACACTCATCTACACTTTATCTCATCCTACTCTCGTTGGGTGGTTCCCAGCCTCACTTGCACTATAATCAGTTCTCGGTAGCCATGGCGCCTTTCAGGGTCGGACTTGGCATTTGTTGAGTCGTATGGGCATGGCGAGTGACGACTGGCATCTCTTGTGGTCAATGGCTACGGGCCAATCAGACATCTATGCAGTAAACACACCCTGCGGAGAGAACAGGAACGTGGGCGAACATCGCACACAAAATATTGATTGCTATTTTTTATGTTTCTCTTTTTATAGTCGAATCACGCCAGGAAAGTTCAGTAAAATATTCACGATAGTCGTTAACTATCAATGGCCTCCAGTTTGTTACAAATAATTGAACTCAACTTTCGATTTTTTGCTTTCTTTAGAAACCTGAAAGTAATTAAAATTTGTTTTTTAACACTAGGTGTGCGATGTTGTTGTTTTTTTTTTTACAAGTGTTTGAAACAATGCGTGAAGAATTTTTTTGTATATATATATATATATATAAGACTCCATTTTCTCTTGATTAGTTTGTGGCAACCAGCCGAAAGAGAGTAGCATTTAGGCTTCGATCTTAAACCACATAATTTATTTTATCTCATCATTAACAGGCTAGATAAAGGCTTACCATGAGGCTATTATTATTATCGTCGTTGGGGGTGCAATGGCTATCGGTGACGTAGATGGTATCTGTGAGCCGAGTTCAAATTCCGACTGTGGCTGTTTGTGTCCAATTCTTACTTGGAAAGACATGAGCTAATTTCTTATATGTCACTTATTAATAAAAATAGAATACACTTAGCTCTTTACTCTTGATGGGAAACCCGTCTAGGAGAACGACAACAGTGAACTCAAACCCAAAACGTCATCCTTGTTGTGGCAGCTTATGCAGCTGTTGCGTCTTGAGGTCTCGAAGACAGCAGAGAAAAAGATGAGATGACGGCGAATTCAGATCATGAAAAAAGAAAGAAAATTAATCAGACACGTGGTCACAGAAAAGATACCACTCACTTTGTTATTGGTGTTTAGACCTCCCTCTGAACCGGTCTCAAAACAGGGAGGGGTGAACTGGCATTCTCGAGTAGATAAAGGAATTTCTAAATTGTAGTTCATGCCCAATGGTTTGTTCACCATGAAATTTAAGTCGTTCCTTGTCGCTCTGCCAGTTACTAACAAACTGACTCTTTAAAAAAACAAAAAACAACTCTTGTTTGACCTTTTCTAATACATACCACGTGGTCGACCTTTTGTTGATGGTCACATTGCCGGTGATCATGTTCACTGGTGATGGGAGGTGATCGCTCCACAGTCGGACACCGAGTTCACTGGTGGTGGGAGGTGATCGCTCCACAGTCGGACACCGAGTTCACTGGTGATGGGAGGTGATCGCTCCACAGTCGAACACTGAGTTCACTGGTGGTTGAGGTGGCCACTATGTTACACAACACCACTGATTACAAGCTGTACTGGCCCTCAATCTTACCTTGAAAAACATGGATGGCATAGAAAAAGGAGTCTTGATTTGGTTTCCTTTAGTTTAACGACATATCAACCCTCGTTGGTAATTTAATACCGAATCCATCCTATAGTAGGAACTATCTAACCCATACCTGGGGGATGAGAGGCTTTATATCTTTTCCAAACTTATTAGTCCAAAAGTTAATGTAACAGCATGAATGGAGTTCGAACTCGATTATTGCGATATCGTAGTCAAAACGTTACTTACTACACCACGGGGAATCACCCAAAAGGGAGTCTTGGTGAATGTGTAACTGCTAGTTTTCTCAATGATAATGTCAGGTGCAAATAAATAGTCTTTCTTTGAATTGTTTCTTAATTTGTCAATTCTGTTCTCTTTTTCTTTCCATTCTTTTTTAAAAGCTTATGTTAGGACATGTACCATGTAAGAACCAAATTCTACCAATTCTGCACTGTTTCTCTCACATTAGAATATACAACTGTTTATAATCCCCCCCCTCTCTCTCTCTCTCTCTCTCTCTCTCTCTCTCTCTCTCTCTCTCTCTCTCTCTCTCTCTCTTTCTGTCTCTCTCTCCATTTTACCAAGTATTTTGGAGTTAACTATCTATACATATATAAAGGGCAGTTTGCGTGTATGTATGTCCGGTGGAAACTATGAAAATATAACAATTAATGACAAAGTATATATATATATATATATATATATATATATATATATATACCTTCGCTATCAGCAGATCTTGCTTTTTGAACAAAAATAATGAAAATTTGATTTATATTCGTGAAGATAATTAAAAAATAAAACTTAAATGATAATAGCATGGAATTTTTTGCATTTAGTATTTTAGATAAGAGACATTAATTTTTCTTTCAGATTGTTTGATAACGCATTTTTACATACGGGTTTTAATGGGGCATTTTGTGAGGATCCAACTCGCGATTCAACAATAATGGATCTGCGAGACTACCTTTTTTACCCACCCCACTCATCCTCTACCCAGGCGACGCTGGGTAGCCACTTCTAGTGTTTACTTAAACCACGAAATAGAATTGAATGTACCACATTTTTGCGCGTTACAGAGACTAGCCGTATTATTAGCGGCAAATTATTGTATTTTACCTCTTTGACATTCGTACTCTTCTCTAAGCACTGATACAACAATCAATTGTTCGGCTAAAAATAGTAATCTTTCTCTGACCATCGATCTAAAATTGTGATGTTATCAATTCCATGTGAGATTTTCATATTTCCTCTACAAAAAATAAATCCACTGTTATCCAGCAAGGCATTTTTAGAGTTTGAAAACTATATTTGTCGTGTTCAAATAACTAAACATAGGAATTCGTATTTTAAATACAGACCTTGTAAATCCAAGGGCTTCTAAATAAAGGTTAATAAAACAGTACAGGATATATGGCTTTGCTGTTAAAGTCCTGATGTTGTGTTCATTTAATATTTTAAATAATCCAGTGGTTGGCCAATGCTCGGTTGGATTTTACGGTATGTCAAACTTGTTGGGTTAGTTTATGCCGAAGACATTTAGTTTTACTCATTCATGTTAAGTATGCAATTTCTTTCTCACACTCAATTTTTTAAAACACATTTTTCATACTCATTTTTAAAAATCTATTTAAACCATAAGATGGGACCCTAATAAGTACTACCACTCCGGTTCAGTGTGTACCTAGGAATAATGGTGATACAGGAGTACTCCACATTCCCCAGAATTTTTGAATTGGAACTTCAACACTATATACAATTTAACATCATACACAGGACACTAAAACCCTCGGTCACCACCCTCTAGCACATATATGATAAAAGGCTTGGGGTTGATATAAAGGCAATAGGGTTGAGACAATCACATAGGTACAAGGACTTGACGTGACCAACATATTGATAGGAGAGGGCCTCTCTGACCGCCCGTCTCGCCTAAGTAAGGGCAAAATGGAGTGTTGCATGTCATTGACTGCTCAGCCACCAGGATTCCGTCGTTAAGCATCACGGTTCGCCACCCATGGTCAACAGGTGGTGCCATTGGGTGATTTTACCCATCTGCAGAGGTGCAGTCGGTGTATTCTATAGCCCCACCGACAGGGCGGACAATCCACCGACTTATCTTATTTGTTATTATATTATTAAAATAAATGTATTTCGATGCACAGATATGAATTTACAGTAATACCTTGAATTACGAGTGCCCACAAGTACGAGTTTTTCAAGTCATGATCTGTCACTTTGTGTTCAGAGCTAAAATCTGGGGTACAAGTGAGCTTCAGTTTACTAAAAACATTTAAGTTTCCAATTTTATTACGCCAAAGAAAAATATTATTCATCTATATATTAATACTCGTGTTCCTTACGACCCTTATCATCTTGCAACTTCCTTTGATTAAAAATGAGACCGTCCAAATTGTCCAAGATGAAATACAAAAATGTAAATCCTGATTATCTGGTGTTGTTTATCCGCCGAATTCTTATTTCTTATGACTGTCGTCACCCCAGCTAAATAATAGACCATTCCGTTTTAATTGTAAAATAAGAAAGGGACGAAAAAGGACATGCTACATAGAAAAATATAATAAGAAATAATCAGAAAGATAGAGAGAGGGGGTAGTCACAGAAAAATATACCCTCACTATAACAGAAAATTACGATGTTTGGAGGTGGGCCTGGGACGGATTAATGGGATTTCATTTTATTTCAATGAAGAAAATTGAATTGATATACGAGCGAATTGAGTTACGAGCGTAATGAATTAAACTCCTAAGTCAAGGTACCACTGTACATATAAATAAAAGAATTAAACCGTGTATGTGTCATGGAATTCTTTAAATATTTCTGATTAGGTTTTCAGCACAAAATGTTACGTTTTCGCTCAAAAGAGTATTAAAAGTACATTGAAAAAAGCTCATTTCAACTTGTTTCATGACATAATTACTTTGTCAACGCAGAAATAAATTAAATTCCAACATATCTTATTCTGAGGATTTATTTTAAAAAGACTGATAACTTAGAAGCTATCAATGCATAGATTTCTAGGTTACATGGTACAAACAAACAATTCGCTTCGATGTTCCATTTATGTTTCATTACTGTAATGTTCATACAAACATCGGATCATTATATAATATCAATACCCCATAATCTTTTGTTGAAATAAGGAAATAACAGCGGAATTATTTGTGATTTTCTTCATAGTGAGTTCGTTAAGATTTCAAGAAAAAGCCCGAGTTGGAGACGTGAACCCTAATTTTTTTAATACCATTGATTATTGCTAATAATGCTTTTTTCATGTTATTAGAAATTATGTCACTAGAATATTTGATTTACAGTATCTATTCACACAAATTCAATTATTCGATATTCTTTACAAGTTAAATTTATCTATGAATATATAATTGAATTATATAAACTTTTGCAGGTTGTCAAAATCAAGAATATATTGCAAATTATACGAAAGCTTTTTTCGAGGAAAATTTTATACATTCTTAAGTAATGTAAATGGGTGTCTGTATATGAAAGTACACTTTATTATTCTAAACTCACAAAAAAAAAAAATTCCTCATCTAATTTTTTCGACTTAGAATTAATAACATTATTTATGTATTAGTTTTCATAATCAGATAATAATTGCTTCATTTCAAGTTTTAAATATTCAATCTGATTCTGATTAAAAAGTCTGAAGCAAAATGAAAATTTTAATATTTTGTAGAATTTTCGTGCTTATATTCTTTTCCATGAGAAAAAATTACCGCTGCCTTAATTTATCTATTAAATAAAAATAGTACAGAAATTTAATAACATCTCTGAAAGCACATCGGTGTCATTTGCAAACTCTTTGAGCTGTTCTTTCAAAATTCGATAAATATGACCATGAAAGAAATGACGTAACCAGACATCTTTTTCCTAGCATTTCCTTTAAAGTGAACTTCAAAAGAGAACGTGGACTGCTCGCAAACAGAGTGGAAAACACCAGTGCTATATTAGATTCATATATATATTTTTTTACATTCCCCAAACATTTGTGTAGAAACTCGTAATGCGATTTGCAAAGTTGGGCCATATTTGTTCAGAATAGGATGAAGCTGCAATTCTTTTCTATTATTGAATATTTTTGTTACTGTATCGTTTTTATGTTTCATATAATGAAGTACGTGTATTCTTGCATTTATCTCTATAGTCATTTGGCATATATTACATGAAACTTTTTGTGATATTCGACAGTTATGCTTAAGTGTTTCTTTTGTTATTTTATATAAAGGCTCTTGAAAGGAACCCTCTACTATAGCGCACAATTAGTACAGGCCTTGTATATATAAGTAATATTTACTTATGTATATTTTTCTAAAATTAATTTTAGTATGAATCTAGAGTCAGTATATTGGATACGTTCTCAATCTTTTTACATTTTCTCAGAAATAAAATAAAAGCTGAACTCTTTGAGATTTTAGAACGACTTTTGTATTTATCTCGATTGAATTCATAATTGACCTTTTTTTTAAAAAAGGTTTTCCTCCTTTGTCGAAGCAGATTTCAATAAATACGGGGATTGAGAGGTTTTTTTTTATATACAAAAGAAAAATATTTCTTAAAGATTTGGTTTATATCCTTAAATTCATAGAAGCAAGCCAAATATCGGAAAAAAATATCTTCCCATGTATTTCAGTATATTTCATATGCAGGACAGAATGTTATGTAATGAAAGCTAATGCACTGTCATTGAATTTGATCTGAGAGAAAATATGATTCAGGATTTTATGATCACAAAGAAAAGTTTAGAGGTTTTTCACAATGATTAAATTGACCTGTCACAAGACCAGAGGAAGAGGAGGAAATTTTGTGAGGATCTGTATATGCTACGAAATTGCTAGCCATCTCTCTAAAATAGGCGCCCAAAACAAGTCGTATACATGCGTAATCACCAGGGATGTTCATATAGAAATATGATTGTAAATATGAATGGGTTATATTTGAAAGGGGTCTGAAATGTATCAATAACTGGATATGGATTACTTGATATTATTCACATAAGTGTATGACTCATCAGAAATGAAAACGGACATATGCGCGGATTAGGATTACCCTTGACTTTAAAAGGAAATTCGCAATAAGTATTTGTCCGTGCCCGGAGCGTTTTGTAAATAACGTCATTAGTTATTTTTCTTCCTGTCAACTCGGACCTTTTCCTTCGATAATATGATTTTATTTGAACCTCGTTGATCGACTTCCAAAGATAAACAAATCTCGGGAAAAATTTTGTTTTCAATTTTCCCAAGGCCAACAACACAATTGATGCCCTTGGCCTGTGCCGCAAAATACCATTTCCATCTTCTGATACACAAGAAATCAATAAATCGGTATATTTTCTTTCTCTTCATAATATGTTTCTTATTTCCGTCTTTTCCTTTTTTTTTCTTCTTTTTTCTTCTTTATTTTCTTTTTTAACGACTTACTCCAACGTTTTTATATACCAGTCTTCTCCACCTCAGCAAATTTTTAACGACTTACTTCAACTTTTCTGTATAGCACTCTCCCCTATCTCAGCACATTTTCTTCTTCTTCTTCTTCTTCTTCTTCTTCTTCTTCTTCTTCTTCTTCTCTTCTTCTTCTTCTTTTGGTTCCATTCAATCAATTTATTTATCTATTCATTCTTTCTTTCCTCTTTTTAAAATTAGTATAATAATTCTTCTCCCACCAAACAGTTTTAATTTTCCTTCTCTCCTGTGTTTCCTTTGTGCAGCTTTGTCTATATATTTTCTGTTGTAATTCTAATATCAGAGTTAACATAGAAATAATTAGCGCAGCGAGTATTAAGTTTAAGGAAAAAGGTTTACTAAGAAATAATACAAGGTGAAAATAATAATTAGCAATTGCTGGGTTGAATTAACTAGTCCCGTGAAATCCCGTTGTTTCTCTCTTCCGGGGTTTTATCAGACTCTCCTTCTCACCATTCAAATGGTGAGAAGGAGAGTCAAAGTAATCCGTGCTATAGGTACACTTTCATGAGGATGATGATCCTTGGTTTAAAAAAAATAGGATAGAGAGAATAAATAGATACAATTAAAGAAGGAAAATGTCATATAGTACCTAAATAATGGGAATGGAATCGTCTGTTTTTCCTCTAAATGATGTCTTATGAACGTATAGTTTTCAATAGAAAAAAACAGTGGCTAATATAACATCACATCTTCTGTTCCAATTTATTCATTTAAAATCTGGTTCCGTTTCTATTATGCTTTCATGTTGTAAATAGAACAAGTGTAAAAGGAAAACAAACAAAAAAAAACGTATTCCTGACTAATTGATAGAAATACGGACAAAACAAAAGCATGTTCAAAAACATGAAATATGAGTTGAAGACATTTAAACTTTAAACCGAGTTATGTAATAATAATAATAATAATAATAATCTTATTATAATGGAGATTGTGTGTTTTTATGTCTGTAACCGAAACTATATTACTACTCAAGTCACAATTCCCTTCGTTATTTACATCACATTCTCCATGATTTTATTTATATTCAAACCTCAATTATTAATAAAATTGCTTCACCTTTTTATTAGTGTTGTCCATATCTACATACAAATAACATGCAATTGTATTTATATATACAAAAATAGCGGTTTACAGTGTGAATGGGAAGGCTAATTTGCATATTGATATTACAAATGTGATTTTATTAAATATTTTGCTTAGTATTATTGATTTCTAATTGTTTGGTTTTATTTTAATGAATATAAGCAAAAATCTCTTCAATGAATCTTAAATGAAATCCATTAACAAAAAAAATAACTGTCATTTTATTCTTTATTTCCTAATTTAACTAAATAGTTAAATAAGTAAAATTCAGCAATGAAAGACGGGAGTGATGGAAGAGTAAGTTTCATTTCTATTTTTTTATTATACCCCCACTCTGTTACATATCTTTTTATCTGCCTTCTTATTAGACTTTCTAATTTAATACGATATTTCATTACATTAAAACTTAAATACTTGCACCCGGAGGGTGCATATATTTGCTAGTAATAATAATAAAGTTTAAAAAATAATACTTCAGAAGAAAAAGGAATATCCTAGAAACCAAGCTCTGTAGCAGAAATTTAATCAAGAGAATAAATCCCTGGGCCGTTTCCATTGTGAGATACTCTGAACCATTCTTAAAATGGACAAGAGAGGATCTCCGACATATTGACCAAAAGACAAGAAAATTAATGACTATTCAGTGGCATTACACTCTACAGACGAATAGAGACAGGCTATATGCCTAAAGAAAAGAAGGTGGGAGAGGTCTTGTTAACATAGAGGATTGCGTAGATACTTCAATCCAAGGACTTGAAGAATATACAAAAAAGAGCAAGGGAATATTAATTACAGCAGCAAATAGCTGCAACATACGAACAAACAGAAAAACAACAAAAACAAAAACAGAAATGGGAAGAAAAACAATTATATGGATACTTCAAACGATAAATTGGGGAGATGGCACATGAAAATACCTGAACATGGTTCAGAAGAGGAAACATCAAGAGAGTAACGGAGTCACTAATAATTGCTGCACAAAACACTGCCATAAGAACAAATTATATCATTTAAGCGAATGCAGCAAACTAGCAGAACGAGAATACAAGGCTAGATACGACTGGGCTGGAAAAGCGATCCACTGGGAATTGTGCAAAAAATCTGTTCTTGACAATGAAACATAATATTCTCTAGGACTTTGAAATAAATCCATTTCAGAAGTACAGACGTATTGATTAACAAGAAAAGGAGAACTGGTAATTTTTTCAGTTCTGGGTAAAGATCAAAGAAACCGAAAAGACAAACAAATACCTGAACCTTGCTAGAGAATTGAAGAAAGCTGTTGAATATGGGGGTGAAAGTGATACCAATTGTAGTTGGGACACTTGAAACGATCCCCAAAAGCTTAGAAAATAGACTAGAGGAATTGGAAATCAAAGGGAGAATTGAGACCATCCTGACAACAGCATTATTAAGATCAGCTAGAACACTCAGAAGAGTCATGGAGACCTGAGGAGACTTGTTGTAACTCAGAGTCCAGTGAAAGACCATCAGTTTACGCTGGTGTGAAAAAATCGCTTGATATCAATAATGAGATACAGATGAATTACCTTATTCCGACCAGAAAACCAGACCTCGTATGAATTAACAAGAATAAGAGAACTTGTTATCTAGTGGATTTTGCCTTACCGGCGGACAAGTACTTAGAACTTGACAGACAACTAGAAATTCTGTGGAATAAGAGGGTAAAAGCGATACCAAATGTAATTGGTGCCTTCGAAATGGTTCCCCAAAAAAGACTGGAAGAATTGGAAATAAGAGGAAGAATCGAGATCGTCCAGATAAAGCATTGTTACGATTGGTTAGAATACTCAGAAGAGTCGTAGAGACCTGAGGAGACTTGCTGCTTCTCAGATTCCAGTAAAAGATCACCAGCCAACACTGGTGTAAAACAAACTTGCAAGGGGAATAATAATAATAATAATAATAATAATAATAATAATAATAATAATAATTATGCAAAAAATTTAATTTTGACCATACAACAAAATGGTATATGCATAAACCAGAATCTGTTCTTGAGAACGAAACGCATAAAATTCTCTGGGGCTTTGAAATAAAAACGGATCACCTTATCCCAGCAAGATGCCCAGGCCTAGTGTTGATTAAAAAAAGAAAGAACTTGTCAACTGGTGGATTTTGCAGTTCCAGCAGATCACAGGGTGAAGCTGAAGGAAAATGAAAAAATGGACAAATACTTGGACCTTGCCAGAGAAATGAAAAATTTATGGAATATGAAAGTCAAAGTGATACCAATTGTAGTTGGTGCACTTGGAACGGTCCCAAAAAGATTGGAAGAAAGTTTGGAAAATCTGGAAATCAGAGGGAGAATCGAGACCATCCAGAATACTGCACTGCTGCAATCTGCCAGAATACTCAGAGTCCTGGAGAACTGAGGAGACTTGCTGCCACTCAGACTCCAGTGAAAGACCATCAGCTAATGCTGGTGTGAAAACGCAAAAGGAATAATAATGATGATGATGATGCTCTGTTTTTATTATATATTCTCTATATCATTGCTCCCTTTAGAAATATTTATGAAAGAAAATATCTGAAATGATTTTTCAATGTACTCAATTGCTTGAAAAGATTTCAATTTCAAACAAGTTCGCGCCTTTACAAACATTCTCTCCTCTGATAATCAAGACGTACAGAGCGAAATAAACATTGATACAATAAACATTTAGAACCAACAAAGACCGGAGACAATTTGGCATTCTTGTTTAGTTAGGAAGTTCTTGAGAATCTTGAGATCTGTCCGATCTACTTTGACAACTGTATCAGAGTTTATATATTGAATTAAATCGTGATAAGTCATATTTCCGTTCACATTCAATGGTATGAAGGGTATTTCTGTCGAGTCTCTATTGAAAACTTAGGTCACAGCCGACACCATCATTGGAATTCATTTCGGCTGCGCCTGTCTCTTTTGAATTTTTTGTCAGAGATCCATACAATGCCAATTAGAGACACTGGGAAACATAATATGGCTTGCATTGAAGTTGCAATAAAGTGCTGCAACCGTAGAATTATATGCTTTGTAAAAGTTCTGAATGAAAGACCTCCGAATTTATGTCTCTCCTTTTACTCTTAACATAATTCAGTCGTTGTGTGAGTGTGGGGGACAGAGAGAGAGAGCTAGTACTTTCTTTGTTATAAGTAACCACGGCCAAGGCACATTGTACATCATGTCAGCGTCGAGAGTGAAAAGCCAACTGACTAATAATGCTTACTGTGTACATCGAAATCTTTCTGAAAACTTCAATGATCATTAAATCAAGAATTAGATTGTAGACGAGTGTCCCAACTTACAAGTTTTTCGAGTTACGAGCTGTCACTCGGTCGATATTTTGCTTTGTGTTGTTAGCTAGAATTTCCGGTACGAGTGAGCTTCAAATACGCTTATGTTAATAAGTTGACTAAAAATATTTAAGTTTCCAAATTTATTACGCCAAAAAAAGATATATAAAAAAAACATTAAAATATAATTCAGCTCATAATTAATTACATTTTATTATGTTTTTATACAAAAGAGTAACACATAATTAGGGTGTTTTGGTGGTTTGCTGGAACGGATTAAGCGCATTTCAGTTCATATCAATTGTGAAAATTGATTTGATATACTAGGAGATTGAGTTAGGAGCGGAACGAATTAAACTCGTTTCTCAAGGTACCACAGTATTACATTTTCGTTTATTAGTATATACTTCTACGATTATATTGAAATGCTCATATGAAAGATAATATAATGGACATTATAGACCTCAGATTAACCCGTCTGTGTTAAAAGTTTTACATTTGGTAACGTGAGGCACAATTCCACAGCTTCAGATGCTTTTGCCGAGGTCTTGGGAGCATCGACAAAAACATCCGAAGCTGACAACATTTAGTCCTTCCTCCTTTGAGACTACTATGTCCTTTTGTTCGTGGGGTCCTTAGCTTGCTTAAATGCTAAACAGATCTTACAACTCCTAGTCCTGCATTTTGGAGATCCGCCCGCAGTTTACCAAGTTAGTTTATATAGTAGTGGCGGCCCCTTGATGTTCGGTAGTTGTTCGACACTATTACAGCAAATTGCAGGGATTATTGTGTACTTGCTTCTTCGGGTATCCGTAGCGCATTACCAAACATGGACCTCCAGAGTTGCGCCAGCCTTGTTGATAGTGGAATGGTGTTGTACATTTTGTACAAACCCTTATTGTAGGCCAACCAGCTTTGAAAATCAGCATTCAAAATCATGAAGTATACCGGAAACGATTAGCTCAGTCGTTTGAGTATTCACTTAGGAATCGCACTGTTTCGATACCGGTCCCCCACCGACTCAACGAATGAGTATCACAGCTTGGATACTCTGATATGTGCGGTAAAGCATCTGGGAGCTGATGGTAGGTGTGGTGCTCCACTTCAGCAAAACAATCTTCCTAGTCCAGCGCTAGCGAGAAAGGGATAGACTCCCTCGCTGTTCGGTTGATACCAACTATAGACCACAACGCAGATTTTATTTATCTCACACAGGAAGAATGCTTAATGTTACCTATTATTTACTCAATATCATTGTCATAACGATTTTTGTGCGTTTCGTAAAATACATTTACCGTCTATCTTCTTTTGTTAGCTGTTCCCATGAGGCTTTCCACTTTCCGCAGTTGCCAAAACGTGAAAATAATTTCCCACATCGTTCCTCTACTCTTTGTGTGTTGAGCCGTGTTGATATTTAATTGAGATCTTATCCAGAGCCTTGATCAAAGATTCCTTCCCCATCTGCCGAAATTTATCTTGGGAACAACCAAATTAACCACCACTTATGGGACTATGAGTCTAAAATTAAAACAATGCAATAGAAAAAAACGCAGATATGTTAACCTTTGGTGACCGGAAGTTGTCATTCCGTTATAACCAAAATCGATGATTTTTTTTAGTCACGTGATCCAAATATTCGTATGTAGGGTAGATAAATTTTCAGCATCAGAGAGATGTTATGATTTGTTATTGAACTCAGTTAAGTATGTGCTACACTGCTTACTTTTTTACCCCTAGGGCTGTTATTTTTCGTGTACATATTGTTATTGTGTGTTGGGGATTTCTTCTCGTGCCTCAAGGCAACTGAGGCAAACTTCAAGGAAAGGTTTTCTTGTAATTCTTATTTGTATTTTTCTTACGTCAAATGGGATGCAAACTCGTTCAATGATCAAATATGGATAGAAGAGAATACAGTAGTACCTTGACTAACTAATTTAAATCGTCCCGCGCGTAACTCAATTTCCTCGTATATCAAATTAATTTTCCCTATTGAAATAAACTGAAATGTTATTAATCGGTTCGAGCCCACCCCAAAACACCCTACTTTTATTACGATTTTTAGATAAGAAAAAATAACACTATATTGTATAGGAAGCGCGTGGTGTAATGGTTAAACTCATGGGAAATGGACTCGTCGCCCCGAGTTCAAATCCTGGACGTGGTAATTGCATTTCACTTAGCGCTAATACCCTTGGGAAAGGTATGAATCCTACTCTCCCTCCAGCTATGGGTAAATAGTAGGGTAGACTGGGTTCTTTAACCATGGCTAGGTAACCAGTCTAGGAGAAGGAACACTCTGAATTCAAACCTGTTAAACTCCGCTTAAGAAATTGACCTTGTGTCGTATCCTGCTCGTGCGGGGGAGTTGGTAAATATATATATTGTATAAAAACATAATAATAAAATTGATATATCCGGGTTAAGGGATATATTATGAAGTTGCAGTAAGGTATATTCTCGCAGGTAAGTAGAAGCTAATGCGTCGAGTAGCAGTAGTAGCAGAACGTCTTCCGAGCAGTCGGCGGGGTAGTCTGGCTAGTAGGCACTTGTACCACCACAGTGTCGAGTATTTATGGAGAACACTATCCAATCAGATTATAGTGAGGGGGTACCTACGTATTTGCATATTCATTACATCAAACATATTAATAGAATGTAATAAATTATGTGCTGTATGTAAAATGTTTTTTTAATAATATTTTCTTTGGTGTAATACATTTGGAAACTTAAATATTTTTAGTGAACCTTAGCATAAGCGTATCTGAAGCTGGCTTGTATCACAAATTATTAGCTCGGCTCACAAAGCAAAAAATCGACAGAATTCGTAACTCGGAAAATTCGTAAGTTGATACATTATAAATCAAGGTACTTCTGTAGTTCTAAATCAAATACATCATGCCATGTTAATGAAAGAAGACATTATCTGTACCAGAATACTATCTAGTATTTCTTTATTTCTCTGTACTACACTGTTCGATGTATTTCTTTCTTTCTTTTTCGATTTTCTTTTTTCTTTCTTTCTTTCTTTCTTTCTATCCCCAGTTATGTAAAGATTAGTTGATCATCTACTAAACATAAAATGTTAGAAAGTTTCCGGCACAGGTAATTATTTCAGCAATTAGCATTTGCTTGGTGCTTCATAGCCCAAGTCATATTTTTCATAATTCTATTGAAAATATTTCTCTAAAGAAACTTTTAACATATATCAGACGCAATGGGATTCATCTGACGTCACACTGTGTAAACGACATACAATTATGCATACCCAGTCACGGTGCATAGAGTATATCATTAATGTGAGTGAAAATGTAGACATCGTTTTGTGATGAACGAGTGACGTATATTGGTAAATGCTGACAAATCCAATTTGTTATTTCGATCATTTTGTAAGAAAACTCCTGGGCTACCGAATCCGATTTTAAAATTCTTATTAAAAATTTAAAAAATGGATATAAGATTCGGTCTCGCTAGTCTGAAATGGTATTTTCGCTTGCGTTTGTATTAACATTTCCATATTTTAATACGATAATTTTAATAGTATAATAGTATACATTTATATTAAAACTTCAATAGTTTATCCATCCTGTCAACTGGAGCTGTAGAATACGTATTAAAAAATGAGTTTTAGAAAAATGTTGAATAGCCAACAAGAATGAATTAAACAAACGTCTCCGGCATAAAATAACCCAAGGGTTGACATGCCGTAAAATACAACCAACCTACTAATCAAAAGTTTATATTTATATTGAAACTTTAACTTGTTAATAGTATAAGTTTAATAGTATAATAACAAGACTTATTAAAGTTAGACTTATTGAATAAACAGGTTTTTATGAACAGACAACAAACTTCTTAATCTCTAATAATAAATGCGAATATCAGTGTGTCACATTTTTATTTTCAAATTAACTTCTGATTGATCCTCTGAGCAAATTAAAAACATCACGTGACTAAGCCGGAACTGAAATCCTCAAATTGTGGATTCACAAGTTTTAATTACTGCAATTGTTTTTGGCAAATTTTACGTGATTTTTTTGCGATTAACTTTTGTACATAAACAATTCTATACCTTGGAAATAAATTTAGGAACAATAGAAATTAATTGCGATATCTAAGTCGTCTACAAGACCAAGTATATCGCCGTCCAATAGGGTGGCTTTTAAGTATAGGGATTGGCCCCTATATTTTTACGGTATGCGGAATTGACCAAATTAAAATAATTAAGTTTTCTTAAATAACTAGTTTTACAATGGTATGTCATGAGTTTAGAATTAGGTAAACAAAAGAGAATCCAATGAATATTAGTTTAGAATATTTTAGAAACAATAGAAACAATGGTTTAACTTCATCCGATAATTTATGTCACCAGAATTCCACAGATACCAAAATCATTTGATATAGCCTCATTGCAAATCACCTGATATTTGATGAATATTTTAGCTTAGTGATCACGTAGACAATTACAAATATAATTATAAAAAGACCTTTTAGCTGAAAGACCAGACAGACAGTGGGAGCTTACGCTCTCCCCGACTCGACAGAGTTGGAGCTGATGCTCCTAACTCGACAGTACATGTCACACTTTTCACACACAACTATTTACAGACACATACAGTCTGCAACACCACTGAAAGAACATTTGAATATACCAATTGTAAATTAATGTATATAAAGATTGTTTCCTTTATCAATTTTGTCTTCTTTTTTGTTTTCTATGGAAACTTCATTTCTGTAGTCTTACACATATAAATAGTGGGGACCCATAACTCGGATCTTCTTCAACTCATCAACTACACAATCTCCAAACAAACCGGATCCCTACATAAGCTAGAATGCTGTAAAGCTGTTGTTTAAATAATTATCATCTCAAATATAATATAATTTTGAAATCAAATCAGTATACAGTCAATTTCATTTTCAACACCAATCCCTGATTGTGACAAATCCTTTTTCTGCTGTAAATAAGACCTGTTGAAATACTGACATTTTCAACACCTATATTCCAACAACAGTTTACATGTACAGATGGACTTAGTCGACTTTCAATCTTTGTTCTGACTTATAAACGTCAAAGACACTGTTATCAGCAAGCTGTGAATGTACACTGAAATGTGTATTAAATTACTGAGTAGATCTATTTCATTATTCTTTACTTTTATCACAATGACTACGTCCAACACAAAATACAATAGATAAAATGACGAACGCGCTTCCAGACACTTAGGTCTCAGATAGGAGAAACTAATGCACTTTTACTTTAGCCTTCATTACCTTATCTCTTTCTTAAGAATTACTCAATTCGAAACAATGCTGTATATCAGGCATTAAGAAAGCTATTTCTATAGTTTGCTAGTCATAGCACGATGGTTAACAAGTTTGTCACACCGATCAATTTGTAAGAGTAGAGTGTTTGAGATACGCTGGTAACTCTTTTATTGTGTGTGTTTGTTTTAGGTTTATGGCTTGCCGTAGCGTGGTCAACTAGCTAGTTTTTAAGAGAAGGATAATAAGTATGGTCCTCACTGAGTGATTCACTAATTTGGTCGTATGTTCGATTAAGCATAACTTGGGGGTATGTTTATGGTTATTTACGTGGCTATAAACTGAATGTATAGATGGAAATTATTAATAAAACCTCTAGATTGAAGCCTTAGGCTATCTCTTAGGCTGTCTCTTAGAACGGGCAAAATTCGTTCGATGTTTGTCCCTAGATGGAATTTCCTTATGTGAAAACAAATTGTGACGGTCAATAAAAATGATTACTTTGCAACATTGTGGGACGTGAGTGATCGTGAGGTAAATGAAATGAAACACCCTAAGAAAGACTGGTTTTATTCAAAAGAAAATTATAAAGTGCATATAGTAGAATTGATAGTGTGTACTCTGGTGCGAGATCATTTTCAAGAACCGAATAATTCGAACCAAAACTGTTCCCAGTTAGACCAACTGAAAGAAATCGACGCATAATATTCTATCAATGGAGCGCACATTTGTTTGTAGACCAGGATAAGTTGTTAGTAAATTTTTTCTTTCATCTGCTATATTTACCAGCTATTGTTATATACTGACATTTTCACAGTACCATATCAGCATATAAGGTATTTCTTACTTCTTACTCTGGTCGTATTTTCTTCTGGCCGGCTTTGGTTCTATCTTCTAACATCTTGGTCTGGTCTCTTCTAAAGGTCTGGTCTTTCTTGTATGGGGATTTTGGGTCTGGTTTCTGTTGGGGATCACTCCTTATCAGAAGCCCTGTGTTATTGTTAGTTTTTAGGTAATAACCACAAGACTTCGATTTACATTGATGTTACTTTATTTGTAAATCCCCAAACCAGACAATCTGCGCAGATGCTTGCATCTTGCTAGCTCGGCTTCTACTTGCTAACTGCTTTAAACTTACTATATCCTTAAACCGGAAGAGGGCCTTCTATGGGGGTTCCGGTTCTCACGATCCATCCCCGCAAGGCAAGGTAAGATTGAGGTCAAGCGCCGTCACTCATCCTCAAGGCCATCAGTTGCACTAATCGGCATTATGATTTCTACAATACCTTATAAAAGCATTAGGGATCCAATAATTATGTAACACTATGGGGGCTCGTCGTGTAATGGTTATCTTCGTAGAAAATGGTCTCGGTGACCCGAAATCAATTCAGCACTAATGCCCTTAGGAAAGGTATGCCTCCAATTATTCCCCCTCCGTTAATGGGTAAATAGTAAGCCAGACTGGGCTCTTTAATCTTGGAAAAGGAAATCTCTGAATTCAGACCTGTTAAATGGCGCTTACGAAATTGACATTGTCTCCCATCCTACTAGTGCGGAGGGGTTTATATATATATATATATATATATATATATATATATATATATATATATAAGCTATTGAGTTTATATATATATATATATATATATATATATATATATATATATATAAGCTATTGAGTTTAAATCTACAGTCATAATATATTTAATAATAGAATTTAAATTTGAATTTATTGAGAGACTACAAAAATGTAGAGCATTTTTGCTGAAAACAAAAGTTAAAAGGTTTTGGTTTATTGGAATCCAGTACTTATCTGAATGACAACAGAAGATAAGTAGAACTAAATAGTAAATATCTTATTCAATAGAGTTAAAGTAAAAGATATATTTCATTTTACTTAATACAATTTACGAACCTTTTCTTTTACCTAATATTTTTCTTCATCTCCAATACGTTTTCCTTTATACGGATGCCAAAAATGTATGTTGACTTTGATCTTTTCTTCAGATATCAGAGTCCAGCCGAGCCTTTTCCTTCTTATTTCAATATGAAAGTATTGTATTGGGGAATGGTTACCTCTTCAGCAGATTTACTCTTACTCTAGTATAGCACAAAGCCACTGTTGTGGCATATCTAATAAATACTGAGCCAGAGAGTATGGGACAATGCCAGCCTTACCAAAAGAACCAAACTGCGCGTCTACAGAGCGTGTGTTCTCAGTACTCTCCTATACAGTACCGAAGCCTGGATCATATACTCACGCCACGTGAAGAAACTGGACAGCTTCCACCTCAGATGCCTACGCCGCATTCTACGCATTCGCTGGCAGGACAAAGTGCCCAACACAGAAGTGCTGAACGAGCAAACATAAACAGCATGTGAGATACGCCTGGGTTGGCTTGGCCATGTCAGGAGGATGGACAAAGGTCGCATTCCCAAAGACCTACTGTATGGTTAACTAGTAGAGGGCACCCGGCCGGTAGGGAGACCACGCCTACGCTTTAAAAATGTCTGCAAGAGAGACATGAAGACATGCCACATCGACATAAGCAGATGAGGGGCTTGTGCAGAAGACCGTACGACCTGGCACCTCCTCGTCAAACAAGGAGCGAAAAGGAATGAAAAAGAGAGGAAAGAAGCCGCCGCCGAAAAGAGAGTTTCAAAGAAAGGAAAGACAACAGCATCTCCAGCAAGCATCACCTTTTGTTTGCAATCACTGTATCAGAGATTGCCATTCAAAAATTGGTCTGTTCAGCCACTCACGTAGCTGTAGATAAAAAAAAGTGGACTCTGCGCCATCGTCTTTGATAGACGGAAGGATACCAACACAGAAATATCTGTGAAACAAGATTGCTAAACATCACGCTACAGTTGTAACGTCCGCTGAGTGGCCTGTTGTTGTTATCAGCGTGGCAACGAGGGAGTCTATCCCCTTTTTTCTAGGGAGATTGTTTTTGCGTCTGAGTTGGAACGCCACAACTATCATCAGCTCCCCACTTTACCACAAAGATCCAAACTGCTATTTGTGAGCTCAGTTGGTGAGGACTGGTATCGAACCCTGAACCTTATGGTTCTTAGGTGGATGCTCTACCGACCGAGCTACAGTTACTGTCACCTTTTTTATCATTAAATGTATACAGACTCTGAGCACAGTGTGGGTCTCATTAACTTCATTAATAGATCTACATGAGACTGGTAGCCATCGTAATGTAAACACACTCGACTGGGGTTCTAGGAGAAATTTTTTCAGGTTGAACATTCTGTCCCTGGCTTGATGAGTACCAACCACACTCTAAGAATTCTGAACTAATTTACTTCATTAATAGATCTACATGAGACTGGTAGCCATCGTAATGTAAACACACTCGACTGGGGTTCTAGGAGAAATTTTTTCAGGTTGAACATTTTGTCCCTGGCTTGATGAGTACCAACCACACTCTAAGAATTCTGAACTCTATGAAAAAAATAAAAATAAATAATTGGGAAGAATTTGATACGACAAGTGTATGATATTTTAAATGCAATAACATCGTAGTATTACCGAAATAATTTAATAGTGCAATAGATGGAAGGTTTGCGGGCAATTTCTATGAAGCGTTTGATTACGACATTCAGGGTCTCTCAGTGAGCTCCTGTTTAGGATCCCATCTTAGATTCAAATAGATCTGTTTAAAAATCTTTTGTATTCGATAGGCCCGTGTGCAAAAGAAAATCTTGAAAAACAACAACAAATTACACAAAATATGTGAATATGAACATACAATGGATGTAATTCCCTAACATCTAGGCATAAAATAAGTCTAGACGGGTTGATCTGCCGTTAAAATCGATCAATTAAATGGCTATACTGAAAACAGAAAACAAAAAAAAATCAGATCCTGCTACAAACAACATTTCAAATGTATTGTGTAAATCATGAAGACATGAAGAGTTTTGACAATTTGATTTGTGATTCCTAAATCAAAATCTCTTGATTAGAATTTTTTTTACCACAAATATGAATACATGATTAATATCCTGCCTAAACCACGACAAATGCAGCTGTTGATTTCCAAAGACGTAATAACGTGTTGGATGGCCTTAGTATTTCTATCATTCTGTCCTATTTCTGCTATCTTCTCTACTGTTTCGTTTTTTTCTTTTTTTCGTCGGGTCTATATACTCATAGTTTATTTTCCGGGATCCAACTTAAACACGTGCGCTGTAAAGAATAACAGAGGCCGCCATTATGAGTCCAGCCCAAAGGGATCTCACGTCGATTTCCATTTATTCTTACTTTTAACTTTCTTAGGGTCTATTCGACTTCCTTAGCCAATCAGAGAAGGCCGCTCGGATGAACTTGGGGTGAAATCTTGTCTATTCTTACGGTTAACGACTAAATTCAAATACCACACTACATTACAAAAATAATACGATACGCCTACCAAATATCTTAATGGGAAAGTTAAAAATGTCCAACTCTCCAGTGACGTTCCCCGTCAATTCATCTCGGCTTACTGCTTGGCTGCACCACTTGGACTCTAAAGTAACGCTAGCTGGGAACTATACATGGATGCCTCGTGCTGGTTCGAACAGATCCTGGAAGCCGCACTCTTTAAAAGAGCAGTTGTACGGCCACTTAACTCCTATCACACAATCCAACCACGTAAGCCAAACAAGACATGCTGGTAACTGCTCTAGAATAAAAGACGAGCTCAGAAGTGACGTTATCCTATAGGCACATACATATGGATATACCTTTATAGGCCTACCAGTAAATATGTTCATAAGTCAGCTCTGGATTCTGGATGTGGTGCAGAATATTTGACAAGGGCGATGACTGATTGGGAAGGTTGGCGAGCAAGAGTTATGATTTTTACCGCAAATTGATAAGATATCTAATTAAAATTGGACACTGCTTGAGAAGCTAGGACGAACTCATTGTGATGGGTGGCAAGGAAGAGTCATGGAAATCCGTACTGTCAACACGACTTGATGATGATATGATAATTATTTCAATAACTGTTTCTTGATTATGGTAATTAGAATGATTGCAGCTTTAACAGAAATATTCAAATGAAAAGAAAATAAGAACTTATTTGTATCGATAAGGAACTTACAATATAATGTTGAGATAAGATGGATTAAGTATATGAGATAATATGACTATAAACTCAAATTGAGTTTATAGTTATACAATGATTATTAACAACAATAACAATTTTTGTGTCGGATGAAGACCAAGAGAAACAATTGTAATGTGGATCAAATAGTGGTTATTTTTAACGATCGTAGTCATAAATGTATGCCTAGTTTTAACGTTTTGCCAACCAATTTTCGCCCACGGTTGTACCAAATGTCTTTGATATTTTTTACCTGTATGATGGGATATTTCAAAGTTCACTATCTATTTACCTGAGAACTCAACAAAAGATGGCAGGGGGTGTTCACGTACTGATTTTTCTGTGTAAACAAAGGACATTTGTGGGAGCCGCGGTCAGGATTGCAGTGGTGGGGGAACTGAGGCTTAAAGAAGGCAAATAATTAAATCTCTTTAATATATCCAGATTTTTATTAATTATTATAATGTTATTGAATAATGCAAATTTCTTAGATATTGAAATATTTTATATTGAATACTTTTCCTAAAAAAAACCCTTCCGCTAGAATATCTTCTTGGAACTCAAAGTTCAAAAGCAAAAATATTAATTTCACATCATTCCTATCAATTTTTAGTATTTCTGTACTGGATTTTAGATGAGTCATCATTGTATAGAAACAGTTTTGTAAATATAAACCTGTCATCTAAAGACAACACAAGCATTCTTAATCGAAATCCTGCTTTTAAAGTGTTCGAAACAGACCATTTGGTTGAAAGAACATTTATGACTCGAACTCACTCCTATTGCTCACTTCAGTTAAGCCATTATATCAAGCAAGGCAATACCTTCCTAATGTTTACCGTCTTCCCGTAAATTTCGCTCCCTTTCTTTTCCGCACAAAGGAAATTAAAGGCTTTCTTTTTTTCTCCTTTGGTAAGGAATGCTTTTGACATTAAACAGCACAGTTGAGTGGATTCCATTGGAAAAGGAAAAATAATTAAATAACTTTTGCTGATTGTTCAGCATAGATGTTTGTTGGAGAAACGGATTGTATATACACAGGCGTTGTTTGCCACACTTTTAACAAAAAGGAAATCACTGTCAGAATCAGTCTAGAGAGAAAGAAAGAAAAGAAACAACAAATAAACAAATGGGATAAAAATCTACGTGTTTTGGAATTTTCCAAGATTGAAATCTCACTGGTCGTGTAGAATGGAAACTAAATTAAATATTGCAGAGCAGAATTGAACTCATTTAGATGCACAACTTGATAAATGAAAGAAGATTTTGAATATTTTATTGAAGATGACATTTTCACGTGTTGTCATATTAAAATCTTTATCCATTTTATTTCCCTTAAATCAGCAATAGTTTTCTATTTAAAACCCATTTATTCTCCAGCCTTCTCCCCAGAATTAAATATAATAGTGATAATACTCATTTTTGATGCACAATACTTGAAAAATGAAAGATGATTTTGAATATTTTATTGAAGGTGACATTTTCACGTGTTGTCATATCTTTATATATTTTATTTCCCTTAAATCAGCAATAGTTTTCTATTTAAAAACTTCTTATTCCCCATCTGTCTCCCCAAAATCAAATATAATAGTGATAATACTCATTTTTGATGCACAATACTTGATAAATGAAAGATGATTTTGAATATTTTATTGAAGATGACTTTTTCACGTGTTGTCATATTAAAATCTTTATATATTTTATTTCCCTTAAATCAGCAATAGTTTTCCATTTAAAAGCCTTCTTACTCTCCTGCTTTCTTCCCACATCCAATATAATAGTCATAAATATGTATTTTCAAAATAGTCTGTTTTCTTATTTTTGTTTTCGTTACGTTTTTTACATACAAGAAACGATGATACTGAATTAAAATACGGACAAGTGTGTATAATAAATTATTGTTTTATTTAATGTATAGCATAGCTAATGTTTCTACTAAGACTGACACTTAAATTTCACACCTGTAGGGGACCAAATAAAGTGTCTCTCAACCGACCTTTTATGGATGCATCTTCAGTACTTCCTGTCTTCTACTAAAAATGCACCGTAAAGGGAGGTAACTCCATCCTTATTCCACAATGGGAATAGCTTTGGATATTTTTGTTAGGATGATTCTAATGGTTTTCATAAATGCTAACACTTTCCATTTTATGATCAGAATTATAGTTTCTTAGGCTGTCCATATGAATGTTGTCTATATATATTCTGACATAATTTCAATCTTCTCAGGACATTTTCATGTTTCTCAGAAAACTCTCCTTTAATTCTTTTTTTTTTTTTTTTCGTTTCTGTCTTCCAGAAAATTACAATTATCTTATCAGTAGACTTCTGTAAAAGATGTAATTGAATAAAATAAAAAAAAACATTCATAGTAGAACTCTCGCTTCTCATTTCACAATATACACAAATATGTTTTTGGAAGAACACCGTTTTTTTTTTGGTTAGATTAGAATGATCTCTAGTGTCCAAGGTTGTTCAAATTCTGTCACCCGTTACAATTATATTTCAGAAACAGATAAATCTTTTAGCTAATCACACATTGGAAATACGGTTAAACCAGTGTTTGTGCTTATGTGAAAGTCATGGAAAAGGACTTAGTGACACGAGTTCAAATCCTGGACAAAGATGTTTGCATTTCACATAGCGGCTATAAATATGGGAAAGGTATTAATCCAATTATTCTCTTTCCAGCTATGGGTAAATAGTTAGGGGTGCTGGGCTCTTTAAATTCGTTTAACCAACCAGTCTAGGAGAAGGAAAACTCTGAATTCAGACCTGTTAGTTTAACATTAAATAAATTGACCATATGTTATAATCTAACACACATATGTGTGTGTGTGTGTGTGTGTGTGTGTGTGTGTGTGTGTGTGTGTGTGTGTGTGTGTGAAATTCAAAGTGACTAACAAAATCAAATTTGTCCAAATGAATGTCAATACTTTATTTAGAAATGATTAATATAGTTACTATCGGTAAATATTCTTAAATATCTTCTTCGTTTGATCGACCCTAGATAATCGTTCAGCGTGAAATCTCTAGCAGGAAATTAAAAAACACACTTTAAAAAATGTTTGATTATTCGCAGTATATTATCTGTAAAATTTCTTCTTTTGCATTCGAGTCGCATTTATACTTTGTTAAAATAAAACTTACAACACGCTGAATTCGTTGGCTACTTTCTTCCGTCTTCAATATTAGGATTGATGAACCTAAAAAAATAGCCAGTTGCTTTGAGAAAATGTACGCTGATATAAAATTAGTCAAAAAATAGGCAAAAGTTATTTTTGAATTATTGCGAGGAAATACTAAACACTCCTAATGCCATTTAACTAACAACACGCAAACTATTTTGATTTAAAAAAGACTGTACTACTCTTTCATATTTATAAGTAAAAGTAAAGGCTGCATATTGGCCTATTCTCCGTATCAGCCGAACAGCGAGGGAGTCTGTCTCCTTTTTGCTTGCGCAGGGATATTGTTTTTGCTGGGGTGGAGCGCTCCCAGATGCTTTACCGCACAGATCAGAGTACCCAAGCTGAGCTACTCGTGCTCAGAGATGGTGAGGACCGATATCGAACCTAGAACCTTGTTATTATATAGGTGAATGCTCTACTAACTTAGCCTACCTGTTCCTTTTATAATTATAGAATAACAATACTTTTCTCTAATGATATTACCATTACTACTACTGTTGCGATTTTCGTTTATACTATGCACAAAATGGACACTAGTATAGTTTTTCCTTTTTCAATTTATATGTAAGAAGAATCATTTCGAAAACCTCTCAACACATGGACCTCTTATCTTACTTTTTCTTTTGACGTCTGAAGAGAAATAAACGAATTTTCTCGTAGAAGAGATTTGGCTTCTACACAGACTTGTAGTGGTTGTCAACCTTATGTTTATTCACTGCCTTTAAGAATCTGAAACAAATAGGTTATTTCACACCATAAGTTTTTAACTTAGGGAAAAATGAAATGTATGTTCAGTCACGAACAGCACAACAGACCAGGTTTCTGTAAATAATGAATTATCATGTGACTCAATAATTGTGATGTCTGCCTGATTTGTACTCTCGCTGGTTGGCATAATTCTCAGACTTAAAATACAAAACAGGAAAATATTGAGCCACAATCATTGTGACACTGTTATTCTGTCTCTACGTGCACCTATTTTGAGAACAATAATGCCTAACCATGTAGGTACGAATGTATATGAGGTACGATACGTATATGTTGGTTGGTTGTTTTTACGGTATATCAACCCTTGCGGGTTATTTAATCCTGAACCAAGTCATTTTGATAAACAAAAGGCCCAAGTTTCTTACAGTATCTGCTGATGCTTGAGTGGTCACCCAATTATGTATTGAACAAGATCATTGCCGCTTAACTTAGATATTCCAGGGGGAATCGGTACTTTCAGCGTGACCTGACCATAATTATACGTTTAGACATAGTTTATCTGTATATATTTGTAGGTACATCGATGTGTGTATATAGTGCAGTATAATTCTCTTTCCAGCTAAGTGGTAGTTTCCTTCTTTTTTCAATGGCATATCAACCTTTGTGGGTTAAATAATGCCAAAGGTATCATTGTAGAAGAAAAGGAGTAGTACTACTTAACTCATAGTTGGGGGATGAGTGGTTTCATACCTTTCTCAAAGGCATAGTTCGAAAGTGAATATAGTAACGCAACTAGAGTTCGAACTCGCTTACAACGATGTCGCATTCAAGCATGTCACTTACTATGCCACGAGCCTCTATTCCATTTAGATTTTGTGTCCTGGAATTATATTCCGAATAGACATTTATCCCAAAGACACAGACATGAGTGTACACCGTCTGTTGTATGATTGTTCTTATAAATATAAGTTTATATTTGTAGGTACGATAATATAATGTGGTTTACACATGTTTTTATTTGGTGAGCATTAAGAGTTAATCTGTAGCAATCATTGAAACAAATAGAAGATATTACAATGGCTAAACAAGATAAAAATTCAGGAAGTTTTAAAAGATAGATTATAAAATGAAAATATTTTTTCTGTCATAAAGTGAAGTCATTAGCGATAGTAAGGTCATAAGCTAGAAGACAAGAATCTTTTTTTTTTTCAAAATGACTTTGACACTTGAATTGTCGAAAAGAAGACCTGCTTTACTTAGAAGTATTGGACATCTGTTTTGAACCCACATATTCAAAGTTAGTCTGGATATTAGCAGTTCAAGTTATAATTTATTGTGATTCGCAGTTAGGTAAAGAGGAAGAAAGAATGTGTTTGGGCCCATAACCGCTATTGGTTGGTCATTTTGACTTGACTAAGAGTTAAATATCACATATATTGGTTCGAGAGAGCTGTGACAAGTAACCAATAAAGATTACCGATTTCGTTGGTCTCTTCTCTGTGAAGCTGACTTGTGGCTTCGACAGTTTCAATCAAAATCGACAGTCATCTTTTTAAAAACAAACGAAACGTGAGGGGGGGGGTCGGTTAGCTGGTAAAACTATACGGTTCGTAGATCATTTGTCACATCATCACGATTATCAATTTTATCACTGTTTGTTGATGGATTTTATCGGCATATCAATCCGTCTGGGGTTATTTTATGCCTAGATGTTAGGGAATAATATACGTTGTACATCTATATTTATTTTGTAGTTAACGGTTTTAACGATATGTTAGTATTGGTGGGGATCGTGTTGAAGAGGTTACTTTTTAGGGTATTGATCGGGTTTACTTTTCTATTCTTTGGTATAATTTTGTTTCTCTTCAAAGGACAGATTGTCATTTAGGTTAACATTTTCAAATAGGCCTTTAATGTTATTTGTGTTAGAAAAGCTTTTTCTGATGAGAGCGTAAGCTTCACATTCTATGAAGATGTGTTTAACAGTGTAGGGGGTTTAACATGTTTCACACTCTGCTTGTTGTTCTTGTTTGAGTATAAAGGACTGTGTAAGTATTGCGTGAGCAATACATAATTGGGATATAGTGACATGTTCCTTTCTGGACTTTCTAAAGGTTGGTCTCTAGTCTCCTAAAGTGGTTTTGATTACGAAGAGTTTATTGTGGGTGTTGTTATTATTCAATTTAGAGGTAAATATTAAACACACTGATCAAGCATTATACACTCAGAATTTCTGATCAAATCGGCTGGTCACATAAAGCCCTAGCACCTATATGAATGTCGCGACCATATTGCCTTTGTCACAAACCCCAACCCTTTTTATAATGTATGTGCTAGAAGGCGGTTGCTGAGGGTCTTAGTCTTTTGGGTATGACGTTAAACTACATGTAGTGGGGAGGTTCCAATTCAGGAGCTCTGGGGAGTGTGCAGTACCCCTTCATCGCCATTACTCCTAGGCTTATTCTAAACCGGAGTAATAGTCCCTGTTAAGGTCCCATCTGGGGGTTAAATAGATCAAATATGTGTTTAAAAATGTGTTTAAAATGAGATAAAATTGCATACCCAACAAGAATGAATAAAACAAAAACGTCTTCAGCCTAAAATAACACAAATAACCAAAATAATTCAGTTTATTACTACTTGTCAGTATGTGGGCCATCCATATTCTTATGCGTCCATATATTAAAAAACTACTTTTGACAAAGTATCTCTATTCATTATATTGACTAGCAAAATAAAAAACTCCCTCCGGGCAATGTAAAAATAGATTTTGAAACATATTGCCTGAGGGTGGGAGTTAAAAATTCAATGTCAGCGAGTGTGTACCCTAAGTAAGTAAAATCATCAAATTCATTAAAGGATTAAAGAATAAAACAATTTGAAATGTAAACTTTAAATATGTATTAAAATAAAACAAACTATATATAGATATATAATACCAGTCATGTATTTATTAAAACTTGTTTTAAAAAACAATGAAGACTGTGCAATTTTGCATGTTCAAATTTTGAATGTATTTATTCTATGTTATGACGATTTTGGGTAATGTGACGTAAGCAGTGACGTAGTTTTTATTACGAATCTCCATTATTAATAGAATATATTGACCTCCAAACTAAATGCATACATCATTTAAATTGTTTTTTTTTAATCATTTATTACTTTTTAGCATGAAACAAACACGACTTTGCTAATGATGATATCCTTAATGATTGGATTAATTGCCCGATAATCCCAACGTTGTTTAAAGTTATCATTATTTTAACAAGCCACTCTCATCGCAAACGTTTTTAACAAAGGAGCGTCTAATTAAGTTGCTCAGAAATATTGATTTCTCCTAAAAATCGACCACAATAGGATTGCTTAATCAAAAGTAAAGGAGCGTACTAGACAATTCTTGTATTATTGATCAACAGTTTTGTGTTCTGATTAGACAATCCTTCAACATTAAATCGGTATATAGCTGTTTGTATTTCGAGTAGGAATTATCTATTATTATGGCGATCAGTTATTTTTTTCTAAAAAACCTGAATATTTTATTATATGTGTGAGATAATGTCTCCCCCCCCCCATCCCTTCCAATACAATCGGCACTTTGGATAGCGGATGCGCTAAACACTTGCCAAGATATAATTTACAAGCGACAAGTCACAGTTCATCACTGCTGAAGCCCGCCTGAGCAACTGTGGAGAACGCATGGGCGTTTGTACATTGGCTGAGGGAAATCACGTGACAAAAAAGAGGAAAATTAATAATTGTTAGTCTTTTGGTGAATCAGTTGAGGTTTTGAGAATAACAGAGTGAAACGTGTTTTGAGTGTTCTTAATTTTTTTTTTTTTTCAGAAGCCTACCTCCCACACTTTCAGAAATTCAAAAGATGAAAAGAGTTTTCTCCGCCTTGTGAAAAACGATTAGAAACACAGGGAAAATATCGGCCAAATCGAATTAAAACATCAATAAACGTGGAAAACAAACAATAAATTCCTTTAACTTCTTTGATCACCCGGTGAGAAAATGACAATCAACGTCCTTTTGATTATCCCGGGAGCAAGCACCATGTCAATCTGTTCTACTTAATAAGGGCGCCCAGTTGTGCTGTAATGGTTAGTGTCGCATATCCATTACTACGTAATAGCAAGTCGATCCACGCTGGATGCCCAATACGACCTTGTGTCACATCCTACCCATAGCGAACAGGTTAGTTAAATACTGGGTATCCCACCGTTAGGTAATAGTTAGCAAGCTAGTCTCGCAGATCCATTACTACTGAAAAGCGAAGTTTATTCTCGCCGGATGTCCTATACTTGCGACCTTGAGTGACATCCTACCCGTAGCGAACGGTTTCGATAAATACAGGACATCCCATCGTTATATAAGGATTAGTAAGCTAGTCTCGCAGATCCATTACTACTGAAAAGCGAGTTCGATCCTCGCCGGATATCTCATACTTGCGACCTTGTGTCACATCCTACCCGTAGCGAACGGTTTCGATAAATACAGGACATCCATCGTTATAATGATTAGTAAGCTAGTCTCGCAGATCCATTACTACTGAAAAGCGAGTTCAATCCTCGCCGGATATCTCATACTTGCGACCTTGTGTCACATCCTACCCGTAGCGAACTGTTTCGATAAATACAGGACATCCCATCGTTATATAATGATTAGTAAGCTAGTCTCACAGATCCATTACTACTGAAAAGCGAGTTCAATCCTCACCGGATATCTCATACTTGCGACCTTGTGTCACATCCTACCCGTAGCGAACGGTTTCGATAAATACAGGACATCCCATCGTTATAATGATTAGTAAGCTAGTCTCGCAGATCCATTACTACTGAAAAGCGAGTTCAATCCTCGCCGGATATCTCATACTTGCGACCTTGTGTCACATCCTACCCGTAGCGAACGGTTTCGATAAATACAGGACATCCCATCGTTATATAATGATTAGTAAGCTAGTCTCGCAGATCCATTACTACTGAAAAGCGAGTTCAATCCACTTGTTTCCCACCTGACCAGTGAAGAACAGGTTGTGTAAATATCTACTTAATAGGAACTCAATAAAAAACAACATTTTGAGAATTAAAAATTTATATTTTGCAATTTATAATGTTTAATATAACAAAACCGGTTATTTCCTAGTTGAGTAACATGATATTACAGGGTGACCCAGAAAAAACAAAACCCAAATTATTTATTTATTTTCCCATTAAACTAATCCTAACCCTAAACCCTAACCCTAACCCTAAACCCTAACCTTAACCCTAAATCCTAACCCTAACCCTAACCCCCTAGTTGAGTAACATAATATTACAGGGTGGAAAAAAACAGACCCACACATTTTGTAATAAAACTGTTAATTTTAATTTTAATTTTTTTAAAGTTTAAGACCAACAATGGTTAGGGTTAGGGTTTAGGGTTAGGGTTGGGGTTTAGGCTTAGATTAATGGGAAAAGGAATAAATGATTTAGGTTCTGTTTTTTCTGGGTCACATTGTAATATCATGTTACTCAACTAGGAAATAACCACAAAGCCTTTTTCCTATTGTGAGCAACCACAACTATGATTTTGATACTGCTATTTCCTCATCCAGGTTCTATTTGCATTTCTAGACCATTCTATGTTTGTGTAAAAAAAAACCCAGATGTCCAAGAATATTAATTTCCAATTGATACCAATCAGTAACAAAATATTCATAGATAAATCAAAGGATATAGAAGAAAATAGTAATATATTAGATTGAATAATTCCCCAATTGTAATGTCCCATAATTTCGATAGACACCGTACTTTAACATTTTGACAGAGCAATTCTTATGCTTGAAGTTTAGCTGTTTTATTTTGAGTATAAACTTGTTAAATGTGTCTGTGAGACAGATTTGAGATATATTTTAGAAATTCTTTATATCTACTTTGGAGTAAATAATTCTAAATTCAAACAGTTAAACTAAAAGGTAAGTTCGTATCCCAACGGGATCTTATCCCTACGATCATAAATAATCTTCTGCAAAAATAACTACAGCAAAGAAGAAATATCCGCATCGGCTCAAGTAAAAAACAATAAAATCCAAAATTTAGAAGAAAATTATATTTTTTATTTAAAAAATGTATTTATTTATGATCGAAACTGTATTTGTGCAATCACAAGTACTCTTGCTTACTAGTAGTGTAATGGTTAGTTGGTTGAACTTTACGGCATTTCAACCCTTGTTGGGTTATTTTATGTCGAAAAAAAGTTTCATTCATTCTTGATGGTTACTGATTTTTCCAACTTAATTTTTTTAAACACACGTTGTTAACTCATTTTATTGTATTTAACCCATAGACGGGACCCTAACAAGTACTACCACTCTGAATCAGGGTGGACCTGAGGGTAATGACGATTAAGGGTTATTACGCACTCTTCAGAGCTCCAGAATTTGAATTTCCGATTCCCTACAACTGAATAGCGAGTTCGATACTCATTGAATGCCCTATGCTTGCAACCTTTTGCTGCTGGCAATTGACATAGCGCTGATATCCTTGGAAAAGGTATGAATCCAATTATTCTCCCTCCAGCTATAGGTAAATAGTCTGGAAGACTGAGCTCTTTACCCTTGGTTAGGCAATCAGTCTATGAGTCTCCACTTAAGAAATTTACCTTGTGTCATACACTACTCGTACGGAGGGGTTGGTAAATATGTATAGTTGTGACCTTGTGTCATATCTTCCCCGTGGCGAATTAGTGAAGTAAATACCTACTCTTACTAACTAGTATTCATAATAATTATATTTTGATAACTAAAAGTCTATTTTATTTGATAATTGTATTCCGCCCGAATGAATAAATAAATAAAGTACCCAAGAAAGAATAAAAACAAACTTTATTTATTGTTTTACTTTTTAATGTAAATAAAGTTTTCTATGCAGTAATTTTGCTTTTAATTTAACAAAATTTTCTTTTTCTTTTATTTAGGATGAGAAAAACCAGGTTCTAACCACAGCAGTATGGATCTATGAGGTAAGTAGAAGGTCAATTTTTATTTCTGTTGCTTACAGGTCAGAACAAAAAAAAAAAAAATGAAACACCTATAAAATCTTCTTTTTTTTTCACCATTTTCCTCAAAATTGAATTTTCATCATCATTAACATTGTGCAGTGTTCTTTTGAAAAATTCAAACTGACCAATTTTCAAGATTCAAAGTTTTAATAAGTGCAGACAAAGAATAAATTGTTACGTTTTAACTTCAATGTCCTCATTTGGACATAATTATCATCATACAACGTGTGATAGCACGTGTCATACCACGTCTCCATCAGCCGCCAACCAAGAAAGGTAACATAGTTTTGGTGGTTTAAGGCAATACTGCCACTCCAAACGCCACCAAGCAGGGTATTAAAAAAAGATAGAAGAAATTATACCGTACGTTCACCTTGGCAGTTTCATTGAAAATGCAGTTTGTGATTTTCTAAAATTCGTTTACTTTTTCAGCCGTTGATGACATTACGCGCGTGTAGTAACCGTTATCAACGATCGTTGATGTTACGTAATAATACGGGAATAGTGATTCCGCGCGAATTTCATATGTGCTGAAGATGTTTTGCATTCGACCAAAACCAGCCCCATGCATATTGAACTGTGATTTCTTCCAGTTTATTGAAACACATGAAATTAATGAAAACTATTTCTAGCAGTTTATTAAACCAAACCAAACAAAAATATTTACCAACAAACTATTCGCTTACAAATCGTACATAGAATAGGACGGGATTTGGCATTGGATAACCCACAAGGGTTGATATGTTATTAAATAAAACAACCGACCTAAAAATTATTTCTACTAATTAATACACACCAAGTTAATGAATTATATAACTTAAAGATTATTTCTACCAATTCATTAATACAAATGATATATATATATATATATATATATATATATATATATATATATATATATATAAATATTAATGAGAGGCCTATTGTCGGTATCAGCCAGACAGCGAGGGGTCTATCTCCTATTCACAAGGACTTGATCAGGTAGATTGTAGATTGCGCCACACCTACCATCAGCTCCCCACTTTACCGCACAGATTCAAGCTGTGCTGCTCTTCTGCTGTATTGGCGAGAGCCTATTGTCGGTATCAACCAGACAGTGAGGGAGTCTATCACCTTTTCACAAGGACTTGATCAGGTAGATTGTACATTGCGCCACACCTACCATCAGCTCCCCACTTTACTTCACAGATTCAAGCTGTGCTGCTCTTCTGTTGTCTTGGCGAGAGCCTATTGTCGGTATCAAGCTGACAGTGGGGGAGTCTATCTCCTTTTCCAAGGACTTGATCAGGTAGATTGTACATTGCACCACACCTACCATCAGCTCCCCACTTTACCGCACAGATTCAAGCTGTGCTGCTCTTCTGCTGTATTGGCGAGAGCCTATTGTCGGTATCAACCAGACAGTGGGGGAGTCTATCTCCTTTTCACAAGGACTTGATCAGGTAGATTGTACATTGCACCACACCTACCATCAGCTCCCCACTTTACCGCACAGATTCAAGCTGTGCTGCTCATGTGCTTTGTTGGCAAGAACTAGTATTGAACCCAGATCCTTATTGTTCCTAGGCGGACGCTCTGCCGACTAAGCAAAACCAACCCATAGGAAAAAAGGTTTCTTCTCTTACGATTGTGTCACATAATCTATGATTTTGATTATTGTTAGTGATAGTGGAACTTCCAGTGTAAAAAGATTATTCCCTTTCCATCTTAGTGAAATGATGTCATTGAATCTACTTAGCACTACAATTGCATTAAAACACCGAGAAAACTCTCAATGAAATGCAAAATAATAATACAACAGAAGAGTTCAATTTTAACTGGCATTCAGTTTTCGTCAACAAGACATACGCGAAC
>CM042139.1:31468843-31501343 GCA_023376005.1 Doryteuthis pealeii | reverse complement strand
TTTCTTTGTTTCTTTGTTTCTCTTTCTTTTTCTTCTTCCTATTTGTTGTTTGTCATTTTGTTTCTTTCATTGTTTCTTTTATTCATGTATTTTCTTTTTCAGTAAGTACTTCCCTTTCTTTCATTCATTCTTTCTTTTTACTTTGCCCCCTTCTTCCTTTGATTGTTCTACATCAATCCATTTACAGGGGACAGACAAACAGGCTCTTCCCAATTATTAACAGATAAATAAACATGTTTTTCTTTCTCTCATATTTCCGTATATGAATTAGTTTATTTATTCATTTGTTGTTTTTGTTTTAATAAACTCATAGTAGATATTTACCCAACCCTGAAATTAGGGAGAATCTACAAATGAATCCGAAGCAATTACCCTATTTTTTTTCAGTGCCTTAACAAATCACTTGATCAGCCCGAGGTTGATACGGAGTGGCAAGAAAAGGATTTTCTCAGTCAACCAATGGTTCTTTAATGATGTTCAATGCATCGATACTCATCTTTTTTTTTACTTACAGCACATACCACTAATTTTCCTAGTGACCTTCTTTTGCCCTACTGTTCTACACGAAGATGAAACAAGAATACTTTTATGTATCCAGTGTGTTGCCATGCAAGAAGTTCATTATCAGGTCAACGCAAGGAGACTTCTGGTATTCACGATAGCTAAGATTTTGCAAGACATTTTTGATATTTTCATATTCTTCTTTAGGTTTCATTGAATGAGTAATTGGAAAGAGATGTATAGCATTGTGCAATACATCACATTTCAAGCTTCTGTTTGTCCATAAAAAAATCTGCCAATCTTCTAGTCGATATTCTTGTATTCCCAATTGGAAAAGACGTAGACAAATTCATCTTGGCTGAAATAAAGAAGCGTTTCCTCTCTTTATTTTAGCTTCTGGCTTGAGACAGGTTAGATGTCTGCTTTGTCAAGCTGACGTTTCGTATCTGTTTATTGAGAATTTCATAGGAGAACTACTTAGAAGTTAAAAAGTTTCTTTATACTCAATGTACATATTCCAATGTTATAGGCACTCATCACAGGTCTTGTGTGTTACATAATTGATGGGTAGCCCATCAATTATGTACAGCATTGTAGCAAAATTTGAAATAATGGTAGTTTCAAGGAAATATACAGTGTAATTTGATAGAAAGATTTAACCTTTTGTTAACCAGTTTTCTCATTCAAGAGAGCCAACGTGAGAAAGTTAGTTAGAAAGACATTTTTGATTGGGTATCGAACAGGACGGGTACGAGATGGCGTCTCCCGTAAGAAGGCCAATTTCTCCGCACGTGATTGTTCTTATTCAAATGAAATAAAAAGCTCTAAAAAAGAAGATCAAGTTTTGTGCTCGTTAATAAAAGCAAGCAATGACACGAGATAAGAAAATGCAAGAAATTCCAAGAAATTCAAATAATACTTAAAGAAAAAAAAAACAGAAAAAGCCATACAAATCCTAGAATCGACAGATAAAGAATAGGAGATTCAAATATAGAGCACTCAACACAGTTTAAAACGTAGAAGAAACAGCTTAAGAACAAGATAAGTATATGTATATATTTACCAAACCCTCCGCACGAGTAGGATGAGACACAAGGTAAATTTTAAAGTAAAGTTTAATAGTTTTGAATACAGAGTTGTCCTTCTTCTAGACTAGTTACCTAGCCAAGTTTAAAGAGCCCAGGTTAAAGAGACCAGGTTAAAGGGCTATGTGAAATACAAGCGGCATCGTCCAGGATTTGAAATCAGGTCGGTGTATCTATTTCTTACGACTCTAACCTTTGCACCAGACGCCTCCACAAGATAAGTACAGGTCTAGATACGTCTATTTAAAGGCAGTTTGCAATATTATGAACCTTATACGGAGCCAATGTCTTATTTTGATCTCCAATTTGTGCTTCTAAATAAAAAAAGATATGCTTTTGTTGTAGGCTTATTGATTGGATTTTGTGATATGTTATTTTAAGAAATTCATTCTTGTTGGGTATTCAATTTTTTTAAAACTCAATTTTTAAAAAACTCATTTTTCTATTCAACCCATAGATGGGCCCTAACAGGTACTACCACTCCGCTTTAGAGTGGACCATGGAGTAATGGCGGTAAAGGGACACTCCACTCTCCCCACAACCACATAATTGGAACTTCACCACTAGATGCAGTTTAACGTCATAACCAGGTCTCTAAGACTCTCAACACCGCCTTCTCGCACATAATAAGGGATGGGTACTTGCCATAAAGGCCAACCGCGACCAACAGGTGGCCCCATTGGGGATATTTTACCCCTCTTCAGAGGTGCAGTCGGTGTATTCTCCAGCCCCAGACGACAGAGGGGTGTGTTACAGGGTTTTCTTTTTATGTCAGCTACTAACTGGTTTCTGTTTCTCATTCAGTTGTTTCGTATCGATTGTACATCTGTTTTCTATGGATGGGGTCTCTCTCTCTCTCTCTCTCTCTCTCTCTCTCTCTCTCTCTCTCTCTCTCTCTCTCTCTCTCTCTCTCTCCGTACCATATTTGTGGTCTTTTATCATGGAGACAAGACAGAGACAGTTTTTTTTTATGTACACACTTTTTGCTTATTCTCCTGTATATTTCTTACCTCGATACATTGTCAACCGGTATGCACATAGTAGGGGACAAAGACAAAAAGACACGTCTGGCCCTAACAAGCCGCTGTCTACAACTCTACGAAATTTCAATTCGAATTCCCCAGTGTTCCCTGACCACGTGACTCTCAAAGCCAATGACAATCCTGTTCCAGATGAACACGAGGTGACACTTGTCAATCGAACTCTAGGATTCCGTTATTGTATTTTCCCGGTTTACCGTTATTTCAAACTACTCTACACTATTTGCTAAATGATAGGATATGTATATTCTGTATGTAACACTTGTTTTACAATTGCAGCGATGTTTTCCGTTTGTATTACGAATTACACTCACTGCAAATGTAGCAGAATAATCGTGATGAACTTATGCATCCTATAAAAAACGTTTAGGAATTGTTTCTTAAGCCCAGAGATTGTCATGGATATACGTGCTACTATTTCGACATGATGAAGGTGATGATCATACAGAGTTATTATCCTCACTGTGTCAGTTATACTTTCTCTGGAAATGATTTGGACGTTTCTCTTCTAGAAGGTTCAGTCGTTCAGTCTTTTATTTTATTTTTCTTTGAAGCTATTTTTTGTTTAATATTTACTAGCAAGAACATGCACCCTACGGGTGTAAGCATTCAACTTTTAAGGAAATTAAATTAATATAAAAAAAACTAACGAAATAATCATTTGAAATCATGAGTAAATATATTGGAATACTTGAAACCATATAACTGCTTGCAAATTATTTGTATTGGATAGGAATACTTAATTTCATATAACTGTGTGCAAACAAATGCCTAATTAAATAAAAATAATTACTTGAAACCATTTAAATATCAGTATTAAATAGGAATACATGAATTTTTACAACTGTGTATAAATTATTTTATTAGATAGGGATACTTGATATCATATAACGATAAATCATTTCTATTAAGAATAGTTACTAAAATGTTATTTAAAGCTAAGGATGATTATTAGTAAATTGAAGCTATATAACTGTGTGCAAAACAGTGACTATTATTGAATACAAATAATTACTTGAAACGATATCATTATTTGTGCTAGCAAGAATATGCGCCCTCCACCGTGAATTAGTATTAAAGTTTTAATGTAATGAATTATCTTAAATTACAAAGACTAATGAAATTAAATAAGAACGCATATTACACTTATCTTAATTATATTTTAATTGGTTTCTATATAAAATCATTCATAGGGTTGATTTTGATATTTTAGAGATTAAAACAATACTATTAAGGATCAATAACATCGTGTAATTATTTATCAAACCCGGTTTTGTTAAAACCAGCATGCAACTTAACCATATCATGTATTACATGAATGAAGAGAACAATTCGATTTTCAAATCAACAGACATAACATTTACTATGTGCAAATCAGTTTAAGAATAGCTAAGTCAGTCTAAAAAATGTACCAACTGATTCGAATTTGTATATAAGGCGTGTGCTAGATCGTCGCCCATACTTATAGACTTGGCCAGAATCATGCGGCAGTACTCTGAGGTAGATACAATACTTAAACCGACCCTACAGGTCATAATTACATTGACACTCTTTGATGACGGACATAGGATTGAAACACTGGACCTTTACCAACACGCAGGATAGGACATACGATCATCAAAGGATTCCATAACATAGGACCTTCTTTAAGTCCTTTTCAACTGGCCAAGGATGGCATTTAAAAACTTTACAAACTTTATGTTTATAAATATAGCACACTATATCATCAATATTAATATCTATTCATGTGTGTGTATGTGTATGTGTGTGTGTGTGTGTGTGTGTGTGTGTGTGTGTGTGTGAGTGTGTGTGTGAGTGTATACGCGTGCATCTGTTTTTGCGTGTGCATGTGTTTATTTTTTGTTAACCATCAATATGTTAGTTTATATAAAGTACACCTGTATGTATGCGATGTATGGGCGTTGGCTGTGTGCGTCTAAAAGACACGTGAACTAAAAGAGAGAGCGAACCTTAATTCAAATCCATATTCCGGTTTTTATTTATATTAGTGGCATTTTTTTTTCTTGTTTTTTTTTTTTTTTTTTGCACAACGTTCTATTAAATACGAACAATTTTTTAAACAGATCTATTCTCCCCATAGATAGCACCCTAACAGGTACTACAACTCCGGGTCAGGGGGAACCTGGGAATAATGGTAATTGTGGGTACTCCATATTCCCAAGATCTCATGGAACTGCAATCTTCGAACAAAACGGGAAATTCAATCAGAATTTTTGGGGAACATATTGAAATGTGTCTCTTAATTTTTCGTCTGTGGAGAAAGAACTACTTTCTGAATGTATACTTCAATATCGATACATTTTTTGACCTGTTAAAATACCTAGGTAGAAATATCTCGTGTACACGAAAGCTATTTCGATATACTCATAGGAAAAATATGTACTACTATAGATAGATTATGGATCATATGGAAATCGGATCTCACTGATGAAATAAGCGAAAATACTTCCAAGCTGTATCAGTGTCAGTGCTGCACCACTTAGGCTCTAATGAAGGGCTTCGAGCAAAGGTTAGTGGGATCTACAAAAGGACGCTGCGTACTGTTTTGAACAAATCCTGGAAGCAGTATCCCCCCACACACACAAAAAAATTAACTGCATGGCCACTTGCCTCCTATCACACAAACCATCCGAATAAGACAAACAAGACATGCTGGAGAAGCAAGAACGAACTCATTTGGCGTTCTTTTGTGGACATCTACACATGGACACACCAGTGTAGGCCGGCCATCAAAAACCTACATCAATTAGCTGTGTGCGGATCCTGGATGCTACGCGGAGCACCTCTCAGTGTTGATGACCGTTATGGACGGGTTAGAGAGAGTGAGAGAGAGAGAAAGAGAGAGATAGAGAGATAGATAGATAGATAGATAGATAGAGAGAGAGAGAGAGAGAGAGAGATCCGTGCTGTCAGCGCGCGATGATGATGATGATGATGATGATGAACGTAGAAGTAACTTACTTGCTTGGTGGAATTAATGCGTGAGTAGTTTTGTCTGTTTAGCTGTTCTTATGTATGTTCTTTTGTTTATATATATATATATATATATATATATATATATATATATAATGCCCAGTGTGTCAGCCTTGCGCTCAATGTGTCGATGTACTGGGCGGCTGCTTTGGAGATCAGACAGTATGTCTCTATTCTGTTGTTAATGGATTGAAGCTGCTTTTTATAGACCAGAACAAAAAAAATAAAGGATCTCAGGAATGGCCGAACATAATGGCGTGAAAATAACTTAATTTGACTCTTTTGTTAGGTCAATAAATGTCTGTTTTCATCACGTGACTTGTTTTGTACTATGTCCGTGAAGCTAAGGTCGTTGCCAGATCAAAGCGGCTTCCCAAATCAATTTAGGTAATACATTTTTAGCTACTTTGGCATTAAGGTTTGCCTAATGACGAAGGAATGTTTTAGCTTGTGGCTTAAAAATTTAGATGATAGAATACCACAGTATATTGGAGTAAAATTATAATACGTAGGGTACCTATTATCAAAAACGAAAAAAAAAATGCCTGGAGTCAATTTATCAAGTCTATTTGTAATTGTGCGGAAAAGACCCTGAACATACGTTCAAAAATCGTCGTAACTAAATATTTTTTGTTGAATTGTGTAATAGAAGTATTTAATGGCCTGTGTTTGACAGTTTCAGATTCCCCACCAGTTCCATTAGCCAATATTCAAGCCTAGGCAAGAAAAAAAATTCAGATACTGTTTTTTAAGTGAGAATATATTATCGCAGTTCCATTACTACTGAATAGCGAGTTCAGTTCTCGCTTGATATCCCATACATGTGACCTTGTGTCACATCCCATCCATGTTGAATGGGTTGGCTAAAATATGACGTCCCATCGTGATGTAATGGTTAGCAAGCTAGTCACGTAGATCAATTACTACTGAATAGCCAATTTGATCTTCCCGCGATGCTCCACACTTGGGAACTTATTACATTCTACCCTGGTTTATTTGGGCTAGACGGACAGTCGGAGAGGCCTGACCGATTAATCAGCTGGTCATGTCTACCCCTAGCATCTATATAATTGTCACGAACATATTCTTTAAATTGCTCTTATTGCAAATACCCACCTCCTTTTATAATATGTGCACCAATATTTATTGTTACACATGACGTTAATGAAAATTATTTCTAGCAATTTAAAACATGGAAACTTTTATGAAGATGACTTAATTCGGCATTAAATACCCCGAAAAGATTTGATATGCCGTAAAACAAAACAAATAATCCTCATTTAGGAAATATTTTATTTAATTTGATTTTGAATCTTTCTAAACTAAACTTAGTAAATATCAATACAAAATATAGATACACTATAAACATTGTACTTATGTCCATTTATATTTAAGTTTTCTTTTGGTTTTTTCGTCATAAGATAAAAGAGCAGTGTTAATTAATTCTGTTTGCAATTGGCTTTAAATTTTAAATGAATTTCTAAAATACATAAACATATTTATCAACCCCCCGGATGTGAGACAAATGCAATTTCTGAGGTGGAGTTTAACAGGATTGAATACAGAATTTTCCTTCTCCAATACTCATTACCATACCAAGATTAAAGATTCCAGTCTGACCTACTATTTACCTCTAGTTGGAGGGGGATATTAGCGCTACGTGAAATGCAAACAGACTCATTCTGGTCTCCGTGTTTATTTCCGACGACGATTACCATTACACCATGCGCCTCCGAATTTCTAAAATTTAAAATATAAGTTAATTAACTTAATAACTGTTTATTGTATGAATTATTAATAATACTAATCACTTTATGAGAGACATATGAACTTATTTTACAACTTGTTTGACGTATTTAACACTGATAGTCACACGCAATGATAAAACTTGAATATAGTGAACTTTTAGTTAGTCCAAAAAATCTAATGCATCAAACTTATACACGATTAGTCAATAGTAAAATTCTATTCTTATTTACAAAAATTCAATCATTATTTTAAATGTGAAGGTAATTAAACATGGCGCTTCCATGTCCACCAATACTTGCAAGTAGTCTATTGAAGAATATCAAAAATATTCATTGTTTTGACAAATCTTGATAAACAAGATGCCTCTGAATGCAGACGTTTTGGTTTAGTTTCTTTGTTTAATGGTATATCAACTCTTGTGGGTTATCCGATGCCAAAGACATTCTTGTAGAAGAACAGTGAATTTCTAAAATATTGTGGTTTCTAGACGGAATCACACTATTTAACCCATAGCTGGGAAGACGTGGAATATAAAAAGATATTCCATAGTGGTATCAACCGAATAAGAAGGGCGTGTATCTTCTTTTCACTAGCGCTAAACCGGGGAGATTTTCTGCATCTGAGGTGGAGCGCTCCATCTACCATCAGCTCCCCAATTTACCACACAATTCCAATCTGTGCGATTTATGTGCTGAGTTGGTGAAGGCCTGTATCGAACCCAGTACCTTGTGGTTTCTAGACGGAGGCGCACTATTCCACTCACAGCTGGGAAGACGTGGAATATAAAAAGATATTCCATTGATTTCTTTTTAATTATTACTAATGACTTATTCTACTACTTAAAGATTTAAAAAATGCACTGATTTTAATCAAAAGCGCGCAATTATATATTTAGGGATTTGTATTATAGGGCCGGTTTAGCTCAGTCGGTAGAGCATCCGCCTCGGAACAACAATGTTCCGGGCTTGATACCGCTCCTCGCCAACTCAGCGAATGAGTAGCACAGCTTGGATATGTGCAGTAAATGGCATGTGTGGCGCTCCACCTCATACGCAAAAACAATCTCCCTCATCCAGCGATAGGGAAAAAGGGATAGACTCCCTAGCTGTCCGGCTGATACCGACAACAGGCCATTCCGCGTACTTTAATCTATTATATGTATTTACACATTCCCTCCGTCACGAGCAGGATGTGACACAAGGTAAATTTTTAAGTGGAACAAATTCTTGTGGATAGATTTTTGTTTACAACTACTTGCAAAAGCTGCTTAGATAGTGTTGTGAGGTTTTAAGGGGTCAAAAAAGAACAGAACAACGGGTAACGAAAAGTAGAAAATGTATTAACAGAAAGTAGACAATACAATAGAGAGATGTGGAAATTACGTCCGACGAACAGAGTTATTGGCACTCGCATTGGCTTGCTTAAGCCACAATTATCCGTGTTTATTTATAGCAAGCTGTTGGCGCATTCCATTGGTCTTATAGGGTGTGTCACCTATAACAGATAGTTTGAACGGGGAGCTTCCTTCTCTAGATCAATTTCTATACCATGGTAAAAAAAGCACAGTCTTCACTATAGCTAGGAAGAATTGTTGGTTTATACTTTTTACCTTGATGTTGAAATACAAACGACCTCGTCTAGGATTTGAACTCAAATCAGCGCATCCATATCCTGAGACGATAAACATTACGCCATGAGCGCTTTCAGCAGAATATGATTTTAAAATCTGATATTATTTGTTAGATTTCTTAGATAATTGATTTTCCCGAGAAAACCACTTATCATTCGTTCAGTTTACACATCAGATCTTCTTCAGAACATGAAATGTGTTAAGTTAGAATATTTTATTTTCAAAAATGATTTTTTTCTTCTCAAGTTCTTTATCTCTAAGGAGGGAACAGTAGCGATGCGCGACGTCCATTATTCATGCCTACATTCAGTTGGGAACTTTCCATCTGATAAAAAAGTAAATATTTATCTTTCCTAGTAGATTTATTTTGAAAAAAAGTTTGAACATCACATTCATCTTAATTTCTTGATTTTTTCTCCATCTCTACACACACATAATAAACAGTCACAGGAAAATGATAGGTGAATTGAAGAAGTACAAAAAGGAATGTTATAATATATATATATATATATATATATATATATTATATATATATATATATATAATCTAATGAGTCAGACGAACCTACTATTAGTTTCGGATTTTAGCCCTGAAGAGCTTTATGCGAAACTAATAGTAGGTTCGTCTGACTCATTAGATTATCTGTATTACTTGGCTCTACTTAGGTATCGAGCACTTTTTACATATTAGCTTCTCCTAGCGGTTATATGAATATATATATATATATCTTATATACATATATATGCATATAAATTGTTTTTCTTTTGGCCAAATACTGTACCAATAGATTATTTTTTGTTGGTACGAATATCTTGGTCCTTTCTTTTTTTCAAAAATTTTTTTCTTCCTGGTTGATGTTCGGTAGTATATTTTTACAATCAAACTTTCTGCTGGTTTTTTTCTCTCCGCTAGGATCTACCAACACGCTTGGTATATTAAATTATATTATATTATATATATATATATATATATATATATATATATATATATATATATATATATCAATAAAAACATAATACTTACTGATTGGATATAAGACTCAATAAATACGTAAGTGAAAGTAAGTGTGTTTTTACAATGTATATTTTGAAGTTCTCTACATTTCACAAATCATTTTGACAGCTTTGATAATTTAAAATTCTGAGAAAAATATCTAAAAATGGTTTTTATTTTTTTTTATTATTCTACTAAGAATTAAAATGATTTGAAATGAACTTTTCCATTCGCCCCGTGGGATTGAACCTTAAACGCTTCGTTACTTTCTTTTTACTGAAAATGTTCAAATAATGAAATAAAAACGCACAGAGAGAGGGAGAGAGAGAGAGAGAGAGAGAGGGGGGAGGAGGCAGACAGACAGACAACGTGTGAGAGGAGAGAGAGTGTATGTGTGTGCGTGTGTGTGTGAGAGAGAGAAAGTGAGAGGAAAGAGTGTTTGTGTGTGTGTGTGTTCTGTGTGTGTGTGTGTGAGAGAGAGAGAGAGAGAGAGAGAGAGAGAGAGAGAGAGAGTAGAGAGTGTGAGAGTCTGTGTGTCTGTGCGTGTGTGTTTGATTGATTGATTGATGAGAGAGAGAGAGAGAGAGAGAGAGAGAGAGAGAGAGTTTGTATAAAACATTTGACATCTTCAAATTAACTTTTTTCTAATGTCGATATAAGCCAGGTAGCGAAGGAGTCTATCCCTTTTTCACCAGCGCTAGATCAAGAAGATCGTTTTTTGATTGTCTTTTTTAAATGGTATATCAACATTTGTGGGTTATTTAATGCCAAAGCCATTATTGCAGAAAATAGGTAATGGTACTATTTAACCAATAGCTGGGGAGATGAGTGGATTCATACCTTTCCCAAGTGAACATAATAGTACAACTGGAGTTTGAACTCGCTTACTACAATGTCACAGTCCACTACGTTAGCGACTTCTCCACGGGGATACCCCTATTTAGAAATACACGCTGATATAACAGTTGTCACAGAAGCATGAATGAATTTTTGGAATGTGGCTATTTAAAACCACATCCTCCTAATGCCATCTAACGACAAACACAATATAGACTTTTAAGCAATTTTGTATTTATTCGGGGTAATATTCATTTACTAGCAGGACCCGTGGATATACTATTGTATGATAATTCAATTGTTTCAACGTTTAATGTTTCCTTAAGAGTAATTTCAAAATAGTTCAATATGTAAAAAGTATAATAATCTTGATTAAACTATATCTCCCATTCTTTTTTTCTTTTTTCCCTTCTTTTCATCTTTTCATTATGTTCGATTGAAACAGATTAGCGTTATTTTGTTCACGTTCTCGCCCCCTCTCACTATCTTTCTCCTGCTCTTTCTTTCTTCATTATTATATTTTTTCTGTGTAGCATGTCCTTTCTTTCTTTATAATAAAATGGAGATTGGTCCATCATTTAGCTGAGGTGACGACACTCATAAGAAATAAGAATTCGGTGGATAAGTGACACTAAATAATCAGTATTTACAGTTTTGCATTTCGTCTTGGACGATTTGGAAGGTCTCATTTTTAACTAGAGGGTGTTACAAGATGATAACGTACGGAACATTAAGAAACACTAGTATGAATATATAGATTGTTCATGAATGCTATCTAATCGTGTGAATAACTACCAATAACGTGATGTTAAAATATTTTAATGATCAACACAGTATGATTTGAAGACAATTTTATGTCTTCTCTGTATGTTAAATATTAAACTCAATTTTACCCATAATTCATAAATACCATCTATCTATACATAAATAAAGGGCAGCTGTGTGTATATGTATGTTCGGAGGAAACTTCGAAAATAAAACAATTAACCCCAAAGTAAATATATATACATTAAATATCACCAGGGCTTGGTTTTTTAGCAAAGATAATTAAGATTTTATTTATATTTGTGAAAAGGATTTAAAAAATAAAATTTAAATGATAACAGAATGGATTTTTTTTTTTTGCATTTGATATTTTGAATAGTAGACATTAACGTTTATTTTCAGAATGGCTGGATCAATGCAAGGTCTTTTTTTACACGGGGATTTTAATGGGGCACCCCACGAGGATCCAACTCATGATTGAGTAATAATGGATCCGCGGGACTAACTTTTAAAAAAATCCCCCCTCTACCCTGGTGATACCGGGTAGCCGTTTCTAGTAATAATTAATATAATTAAAATATGTAAAAATTGAATTATAAATATAATTAAAAAATCTCATTACCATTCCAAGAGTTGTTCTAATTTTGTGTATGTGTTTATTGGGCCGGTTTAGTCGGTAGGGCCGGTTTAGCTCAGTCGGTAGAGTTTCAGCCTAGGAATCATAAGGTTCCGGGTTTAAAACCGGCCCTCGCAAACTCTGTGCAGTGAAGTGAGGATCTGATGGTGAGTGTGGCGCTCCACCTCAGTTGCTAAAATAATCTCTTTGGTCTAGCGTTAGTGACAATAGGATAGACCCCCCTCGCTGTCTGGCTGATACCGACATTAGGCCGCCATGCCACCGACTTAAATTGTTCACTTTAATTAGCAGGTAAATTTATTAGCAGAAATGTAGTAACAACAAAAGTAATGCTAAGAATATAATCAGTAATGTGAATAACACTTAGAACTTCAGATATTGTCCAAAACGTTGGCGCATTAATATTACCGGCAGAATTTTCTTTATAATAGTTTTGATGTGGTTGATGCTAAAATAAAACCTAAGGTTGTGGCGTATAGATAAAAATGTACATTTTAAGGTGTGCAAAGTAAGATTCCAGTGACAGAAGATATGTAAGAGAGTCATGAAGCAATGTATCGTGCGTTTTAAGTAGTCGTAGTAGGTGATTGTGGTAGTGTGGACAGGTTTCTAAACACAGAGTAAGTTATAATGATGCTCTTAGAAATAATATTCTATTACAACAGGGTTTTTTTTAACCAACTCTTTAGCCACGAGTAGAATATGACACAAGATCGCAAGTATGATGATCTAGTGAGGATGAAACTTTCTATTCTATAGTAATAGGTCTACGAGACGAGTTTGCTAAACGATTACACCACAATGGGACCCTCTGGTCTGGGTAGATAAATCTCATTAGTTAAGTTAGAAACTGATTGATGAAAAGGCTTTAAAAGGGACGAAATACCGTCTGTTGGTTGATTGGGTGGATTTTATGGCATATGAATCCTTAGTGGGTTATTTTATGCCGAAGATTTTTTGTTTTATTCATTCTTGTTGGGTATTCATTTTTTTTCAAACTCAATTTTTAAACACACATTTCTCTATCTATTTAACCCATATATGGGACCCTAAAATTTACTACTACTCCGGCTCAGAGTGGACCTGGGAGTAATGGCGATAAAGGGGTACTTCACATTCTCCAGATCTGCAAATTGGAAGTTCACCACTAGATGGAGCATAACGTCATACCCAGGACACTAAGACCCTCAGGTACCGCATCTTCGTTTCAAATTATTAACGAAGTGACGCTTTTTCATCCTATCCTAAAACCACTTGAGAATGATGACACATGTATGTTCACATACTCTGTAAAATGGTAAGATTCTAAAAAATGAGAACAGAGGTTACGGTCATATACTAATTATCAGTGAGTCAAATTATTAGCGAGGTGTAATAAAAACCTCTGTAAAAAATAAAATAAAACTTTAATTGCTTCATTTATAGATTTTATGGATACATACAGTAACAAAGATGAAATTCAATCGAAATAAAAATTAAACAGAGTTCAAAAATGATAGTGGAGTTGGTTAATATAAGATATGTGATCCTTTTTTTACAAAAATAACTTGCAAAATGCCCTGGTCCTTTGAACATGTGAATTTCTGCATTTCCTCTGATGTAATTTCACGTAATATGTTAACTATTTTCTGTCACAAGTAATCCTTTTTTCTAATTGGCGTTCATTTTTATAAACATGTTATGTAAGTACGCTCCACGTTTTCAATTGGGTTTAAGTCGGCCAGTTCATCTTCCGGGGTCTACAGAAGCCTAATATTTACAGGTACTCTGTAGTTTATGTGCTGAATGCGAATGAACATTATATAGCATAAATGGTTGTTCTGAACGTGATTCTTTGCCTTTTCAATCAAGATCTTTGAGAAGGATATATAAGCAACCCCGGTTATTTTCGTACCGTTAGGCACTCTCTACGGTCCAAATATGTTACCTCCAATAATACCAGTTCAAATCATAATACCCACTCCTTGTTAGCGCCTCAAGCGTTGATAACGATCCCGTCCATTTACAAACCAACATTTTCTCAACCCTCAGGGAAATCAAATGTTGCACGAATTTCATCTGTTAACAACTGTCGAGAAATCGACCTTCATGTCCTTCTTTGCCCATTTCAAACCCATTTGTTGTGAACCTCGTCAATCGAGGTTTTGTCACTGGTCTCACTGATGTTCCAACCTTTTCCAGAAGACAATAACGAGTGCTTCTGGGTATTGCAGCTTCTTCAATCCCCCTAGAAAATTTCACCACTCGTCAAGCCGGATTATTTATAGCTACAAATTTCATTCATGATATAGAAAATCGGAAAATGGCCCTCGAGTGACCCTTTTTTAGTCTTTATTTTTGTGGGAGCTACAGCAAATATTTTCACAGTTTGATAATATTTTCCAATTATTTTGGATATTTCTAATGTAGATTTGTCTTGGAATGTTCTCAAAAGGGGTCAAGTCACATTTTCGACCCATAATTACACGATTATAATGACACTTGCTTATAGTTTGGAAAACTTCTATATCATGTTAATATTGCAAATGGAAACAATTTGTTTCCAGATGCGCAGAATAATACAATTTTTATACAGCCTACGCATTTATCTATTCTCATTATACTGTGAAATTTTTGTTAAATTCTGACTCGTAATTTTTGGAATTGAAAAATGCCACCTTCCTAATTTGAAACGCAGTGTATATAATAAAAAAAAGTTTGGGGCAATAGGCTTGGGACAATCATATAGGTGCTAGGGCTTGGTGTGACAAGCCGATTGATCGGAGGAGGTCTCTCCGACTGACCGTCTAGCCTAAGGCTAAAGTTGACTGTTGCATGTTATGGACTTCTCAGAAACCAGGATTCCTTCCTTAAGCATTAGGAGTCACTAACTACAGGATGCCTCATTGGGAGTAGATTTTACTCATCTGCAGAGGTGCGGTTGGTATATTCTACAGTCCCAGCCGCCAGGACTAAATACCGTTTGTTATAAGGGATAAATGGACTAAAAGTGCAGAATATGAGACTAATTTCCATATAATTCTGTACATTCCTTTTTTCGCAATAAAAGAACAAAGCTCCTTATCAACCTTTCTTTTTTACTTTTGTCTCCCTGTTGTACAAATTAGTCTGTCGCATTGTTCGATAAAATGTCAACAAGACACTACACTGTGTGAGATAACTTTTAGGCAATTAATCTTTAAAAACCTACGAAACAAAAGGAAATCTGCAGAAATAAACGGAGCGAGTAGCAATTATTGAATTGACTAACCCTCTGACGATCGCACAGGTGGCTTTAACATTAGCATGCAGTTTTATTTCTGCCAAGGTTGATAATGGAGGTAAAAGTTTTTTTTGCCCTTGATCCCTGAACAAGTAACATGATTACAAGAGCGTGTTTGTTTTTTCAGCTACTCATCCACTATGTATTTTTATCTTCAACCTCTTTACATACCACTGAGACGATATTTTTCAAAATGTATCGGAGATTCATGCCTTTCTCAAAAACAATAATCCCAAGTGAACATAAACGGTCTCAGCGATAATTTACCGATTCCATTTACTGCGCTAATAACCATTGTGCCATTCTGCATCTTCACGTGTGTATAATATATTGACTATCATATATCAACAACTCAATGTGGGCAAACAGCTATCGTCAACCGCAATTCTCCAATAATTTATCTTTACCGATTCCATTTATGGGATTAGAATGGCACCAGTCCGATATTCAAATCCATAATCTTCACAGTTTGTTCCGGAGTCCAACGTTTAGATTAGGACTTCAACAAAAATATCTCATCATCGTTGATATACAATCGGCTTTCATCGGGTTTATGAATAAGAGATTCAACCTTTGTTAGACGCAGCGGGAATTTCATCGAATACAGATAAGAGTAAATTTGTTATTTATTGAGTTCACAACAGCATTATCCCGCCTCCAAAGTAACTCTGCTTGAACGTACAATTTAATACTTTAATATATTTCCACCTTCTCGCTATGATTGTCAATGATGCGCTCTTTCCCGTCTATTCTATGCTGCTTGCTATTAGATTTCATGCAAAACCATTTCAGAAATGTATGTACGAATGACTTAAAGAATACACACAAAATTCTTAGGCATCTTCTAAATAAATTTCCGTTTGTATTGTCTTTTTCTGAAAACTTTCTAAAGTTTTGAAATATTTCCAGACATTCGGTTTTATTTTTGTTATTTCTAAAAAAAGCTTTCGATTGATAAATCATTCATTCGTCTTTGAATAAATAGTTTTACTAGATTTTAGTATGTGATTAGAAATTTATAGTATTCTCTTTTTTTTCTTTTTGAAGCTGCGTCATAGGACTGGAAATTATGATCCCTTCTAACAAGTATTATCACGAAACACTGTTGGTATTCAATAAATTCTAAAAGATAAAACTCAGGTGTGCGTGAAAGTTCAAAGCGCAGTTTTTTTTAAATGAAATACGCAGGTGAAAACCGGTTTTCACTATTTTTTATTGTTTGTTTATTGTTGAGAAAATGGTGGCGACTTATATATACATATAATATTTTGTGTTCTTTTTCAATTTTCAAGTTGGGAAGAGAGAAGGCCCCATGGTGTAATGGCTAACGTACTGGACGGCGACATCGTAGTAAGCGAGTTCGAATTCCAGTCGCGCAATATTGTTCACTTTCGGAGAAAGGTAGAAAGCACATCATCTATGGTTAAATATTGCTACTATTGTTCTTCTACAAGGATGGCTTGGCATCAAATAACCCACGAATGTTGCTATATCATTGAACAAAGAAATCAAACCAATCAAGATGAGCAATGGACACAATGATAACTGATGAAGCTTATAACTATTCTTCGATTTGAAGCAATATGAGTTTGGGGATATTTGCTTCAAGTTCAAGAAATGTGATATTGAAAAGACTTCAAGAATTTGCAAATAATCATTTGCAAGCTCTTTTGTATGTTGACCTCCACCCAATCAATAAAATTGGTTGAAAAGTTAATCAATCAACAATTGTCAGACGTTTGCAACTAATGAGAAAATCAAAATGCGTCTCACATGAATTGTTATCCGAGTGGACTTTTGAAAGTCTCTCACAATTGATTTCTTTGTTTAATGGCATATCAACCTTCGTGGATTATTTAATTCCAAAGATATCCTTGTAAAACATCAACAGTGGTACTATTTAACCCATAGCAGGAGGGATAAAGAGGTTTATAAATTTCTTAAGGATATATGTTTGAAAGTGAACGTAATAGCGAGAATGGAGTTAAAATTTGCTTTATACGATATCGTAGTTCAGCTTATCGACTACTACGTCAAGAGAACTTTCCACTAGTCCTGCATTTCACTCTTTACCTGAAATAAAAAATATTTTATTGTAGAATATTGTCATCCTAATCGAAAACCTCTAGTAGACCCAAAATAGCATGCAAAATCAACAAGAAAACTTTTCCTTTTGGGGACATGAAGGGGTTACTCTGTTGCAAATTGCTGAGGCCAGTAGCGAGTTACGATTGTTACTTTCGAACACTGAAAGATGGAATTTCTGTGCACATCTAACACAAATGATACCTGATGAAAGCTAAGGAATTTATTAGTTGAAACGGTAGATTAATTCTCTTCAGTTATTTTCCTGTTCGAATTGTCCATTCCATTAATCTAACTTGAAACATTAAAGAATGACATGAATAATTGGCAGTTTTTGAATTTTCATTTCATTTTAATGATGATTCACATCATTTCGTTAAAATGTAATATATTTTATGAAATAAAGGCAATATATATATAAATTCATACATTTGAATAAGACTTATTTATTGAGTAATTAGATAAACTATGAGTTAAATTTGGCTTAGCAAGTAAACATTCCTTGGAAGGTTAAATAATCATGCTCCCTGCCTCGATCACATTAATTTCAGGATTGTTTTTGTGATTATGATAACGGTCAGGTTTATTAAAAACTGGAATAGGGTCAGGAAGTACAATTACCAAGCGTCGTTGTCTGCATCACCCTAAATTTGAGAAATATCACTGATATTGAGCGCTCTTTATTTATAAGTATAGCAAGTATATTATATTATATATATATATATATATATATATATATATATATATATATATATCCTAGACGAGGCATTTTGCATTTCAAATAGCGCTAATACCCTGTGGAAAGGTATGTATCCACCTATTTCCCTCCAGCTATGAGCAAATAGTAGGGCAGACTGGACTCTTTAACCTTGGTTAGGCAACCAATCTAGGAGAAAGAAAACACTCAATTCAAACCTGTTAAACTCCGATAAAGTAACTGACCTTGTGTCACATCCTGATCGTGCGGAGGGATTGGTATATATAAAAGTCGACGGGGTGGCCTAAAGTCGGTATCAGCCTTTTCAATAGTGCTAGACCAAGGAGATTTTTTAGCATCTGAGGTGGAGCGCCACACCTACCATCAGCTCCTTTGGTGTATATATATATATATATATATATATATATGTGTGTGTGTGTGTGTGTTTATATATATATATATATCTGTGTGTGTGTGTGTGTGCGTGTATTTTGTGTGGGTATTTTTGTGTGTGTTTGCATCACTTTACTATGTCATTTTTCTAATTTGTTCATCATTATATACAGGAAACTTCTGAGGATGTTACATAAAAATGGTAATGATAAAATGATAAAAATGTATGTTATACTAAACTTGACAAAGGAAGTTCATAATTTTCAAAATTTCAACGTAAAGTTTTCCAGTGTTTTATTGTTGACATCATATCAAATATAAAAAGTGAGCAATGTATTTGTTTGTCTATGCTTTTATCCATTTTGTACTTATAAAGGCACTCGTCGTCAGAAATGGACACAGCGACCCGTGTTCAAATCCATGACGAGAATGTTTGCATTTCATATAACGCTAATACTATTGGAAAAGATTGGAATCCAACTGTTGTCCCTCTAGCAAATGGGTAAATAGTCGGGCATACAAGACTTTTTAATCTTGATATGGCAAACGGTCTTGGAGAAGGAAATATCTAAATTCAAACCTATTAAACTTCACTTAAAAATTGACCTTATGTCGCAATCTGCTTGTGGAGGGTTTGGGTAAAATACATAAAAGAACGACTTTTTCGTAGTATATAAAAATATTCTATGTGGGTTTTCTCGGTTTTAGTGTTTATAAATCAATTTTTTGTTGTTCGAGACAACAACACGGGGAGAGCTGTTAAATTTAATTGCAAAAGGAGAATAAAGGTATGAAAGCAGAATCCATATGTGTAAAAGAAAGATCCTCTATGTTTGTTTGTACAATGATCGACTGCACGTCTTTTTATAAAGTAAAATTAGTAAAGACCAGCAAAGACCAAAGTGCAGCTCAGTCGGTAGAGTGTTCGGCTAGGGATCACAAGGTTCTTGGTTCGATACCGGCCCCCGCCAACTCAGCGTAGGAGTAGCACAGGGATATGTGCGGTAAAGGGAGGATCTGACGGTAGGTGTGGCGCTCCACCCCAGATGCTAAAATAATCTACTTGGTCTAGCGCTACTGAAAAGGGGATAGACCCCCTCGCTATCTGGCTGATACCGACATTAGGCCACCCCCGACAACTTATTTTTGTCCGAGGGAGGATTAAAAACTTTTTCTTCCTCATTGTCCATAATAAAAGCTAAATAAAAAATAAGGGTATAAATTAAATATATATTGAAAAATTAATTTTAAAAATGATTAAAAATAAAACAAATTAATAAAGGATAAAACATAATAAAAAGCAAATAAAAGACAAATAAAAGAAAAAATACAATCAAGAATAATAATAAAAATAAAAAAAACTTAAGAATAAGAATATAAAAAGAATAAAAGATAATAAAACAAAGATATCGAGAAATTATTAATCTGCATAAATATAGATAAGAGATTTATTTTTAACTTTTTAAATTCCATGCAGCACCACTAATTTGATATATGAATGAAGGATTCAGTGGTTTACTTAGGACATGTTAATGATATAAGATAAATGATACTAGTCCCGAGACAGATTTTTAATCCTATGAAGACTACACTCTGTTATGGGTAGCTGAAAGAGAAGACATTATCCTTTTTATTCTATTATCTAAGCAGCCTTTGCAAAGAGTTGTAAACAAAAATCTATCCACCAGATTTTGTGCCAATGGCTATAACTTTTTAGTTTCTGTTTTTTTTAATCAATTTTCCTTTGTATTGAACTATTAAAGATCTTATTTAAATGGAAATTGTCGAGAAGATAGTATTATATCTTCAATGTATACAAGTCTTATTGTTTTACACCTAGTGGAAAATTTTTTAAAGTTGTTTCTCAACACAGTAAGTTATTTTGATCCTCTTAGAAATAATATTCTATTACTGTAGGATTTAGTAGGACACACCGATCGGTACTCAGCTGAGTTGAATCTGTTCTGAGAATACCAGAGTGAGTTGGTAGGTGCTTCACATAGCAGGCTGGGATGTTCCATTAAGCTGCTTGGGCAAGCTTATTATGTGGATTCTGATTGGCTGCTGTGGATTCTTTGATCCTTATATATATACCCTCGTATGTCATAGGAGTTGGTACAGGGTCTGTACATGATTTCAGCCAGCTTACCAATTGGCGCTAGCTTGGAACCTTTTTGCAAAGGTGATTATCATGTCTTGATTCTACAATTTGCTCTGCTAGTAATAAATCAATGAAATAAGGAAGCAGGCTTGATTTTGAAGCGAAAAGATTTCGAATTGTTGCATACCCTCTTCATCTTGCGTCGTATTTTATGTATAGCGTAGTATAGTAGAACACAACTGCATACCCGTGATTGGATACAGGTATACTCATCTTCTATCGTCTCTGCTGCCGTTGCTATCCGTCGATTCTCTGTCATCTTCTATCTTGGATCTTGGCTGGTTCTAAACTGTTTTCTTTCTGGTTTGATACTGCAGCGCCCTGTGTTCTTACTTGTTTTTAATTAACGACACAAGACTTTCTTTTTTTGGTGCTCATATTTTATTTCATAAGTATCCCAGTTCAAGTCAAACGCGCGAAAATTTTGGCTATTGGGACGAGAGACACCATATGCCTCACTCGTCCCAGCACTCAGCGAATCTGACTTTCCTAGTTACTTTCACATTGCTCGCGCTGGCGAACTGGAAGGTAAGGTCAACACAAGTGTTAAAAAGTATCAATCATCTTTCCTGAGTTTTTCCACTAAACCGTAATTGTGAATCTAAACTTCAATTACTGTAAGTAATAAATAGGCTACCTATCAATTATTTAACAGAGTGATAGCAGACAACTCATAAAGGATAGAACTTGGAAATCTCGTAGTCATCCAGTTTAACTGTAAAAAATAAATGAGAAATTCAGACATTCCTCCACACAATAGCCGACGCGACTTTTCCTTTGAAACAAGTTATAGGAATCTAGTCGACAAACAAAACGGATATGTGATTTTTTGGCTGCCACGAAAAGATATCAAGATATCTCCCAAATTGTTATTCCATGGGAAGTAAAATTTTCACATAAAAGAACAGAAGTAAATGTTCCAATTGATTCTCACTCTCTCTCTCTCTCTCTCTCTCTCTCTCTCTCTCTCTCTCTATATATATATATATATATATATATATATATATATATATATGTGTGTGTGTGTGTGTGTGTGTATAATAGTATTTTTGATAATTTGCTTTGAAGCATGTTGATTTGGCGAGTTTCGTGTGTGGTGTGCTGGTGGCCTAAGTCTCTGACTCTGCGTTCTAGGTCTTCTGGTTCGATCTCTGTCGGGGGGAGATCGTAGGTATACACTGCTGATGAGACCTAAATAAGGTCGAAACAGCTGTACAGAGTTCTACAGGTCGCACGCGGTATTCGCCGAGTTTGCTTGACATAATTATTGTAATTGTCTTCAATATATATATATATATATATATTGGAGACAATTACAATATATATATATATATAATATATATATATATATATATATATATATATATATCATTACGGTCAATCACAATGAAAGCACCGGTTTTCGCTAGATCACTGAAGTGAAGCACCGATAAATCTGTGCAGTACCTGATTGGATGACCACTTAAGCAACTGCGGATACTGTAAGCAATCGGGGTCCTTTGTTTTTTTAAAGTGACTTGATTCTACACCAAAAAGAGTTGATATGTGGTTAAACAAAAAAATCTCTCTCTCTCTCTCTCTCTCTCTCTCTCTCTCTCTCTCTCTCTCTCTCTCTCTCTCTCTCTCTCTCCAAACAATAATGTACTGATTTTTCATCGATCAGACTTATTTTAAATGAATTTTTATTAAAATTTCAGTACTTAAAATAACTTGTTCGTTCTAAGTCTACATCATGGGCTTGTTTTTTTTTTGTGTGTTTGTTTTGCCTCTAAATTTTTTCTCCACACACAGAGAGAGAGAGAGAGAGAGAGAGAGAGAGAGAGAGAGAGAGAGAGAGAGAGAGAGGGGGGGGATACTAATCATTAATAATATTATCACTTTAGCTTTGTTTCTAACACCACCACCCTCTGGCAAGGTAAGCAGCCCTTTGTTCCTACTTCGAGTTTATCTGGCTTCAACTTCTAACGAATTAGACCACGTGCTTGTGTTTGTGAATGAGTCCTTCCGTAGGGTTCCTAGTTCGTATCCTTTGTAGCTTGGTTGGACCTGCAAAGGCACACCCCCGGCTATCATAGCTACCAAACAGCCATTGCAACTGCTGTGCTTCAATGAGGCACTAAAGTAGGATTTTGCACCCAAAGTAAATCATATATCTATACGTCTCTCTCTCTCTCTGTGTGTGTGTGTGTGTGTGTGTGTGTGTGTGTGTGTGTGTGTGTGTGTGTAAATATATTCGTGTACATCAACAGTGCAATGTCAAATTCAGTCGACTATATATGTGTCATGCACATGATTCCAAACTACCCAGTCCACGTTTATATAAGATGTCGTATGTGATTCAATCGGTCCGGATGTTAGTAACATTTATCATGAAATTAACTGCAAGGAAGAAAAAAAAAACCAGAAATTCAAAGAAGCTGCTTTAGGCGTGGATTTATATCTTAGAAGGAAATAAACGATCAGTGATGTAACGGGAAATGCAGAATTGAAAATAGGACAAAGAAGATTCAAAGAACCTGCCCAAGGTAAAAGAAACCCGATGATAGATATTGGCAATAAATACGCAAAAACAAACAAAAACAAAGGTTGGACCAAATGGAAAACGTCAAATAAAATATTTTTCTTTCTTTTTTTACCTGGAATGACCTCAGGTGAATGAAAATAAACGGAAATTTACTGATAAAAGCCGTATTAGATCGTAGCAACATTAGCAAGTCTCAAAAATTGGAATCTAATAACATAAGATCGATGTAGTCTACCCGAGAAAGTATAAAATTTAAAACATATACAGTGGTACTTTAGAGTGTATCAACTTACGAGTTTTCCTAGTTACGAGCTGACAGTCGGTTGATTTTTTGCTTTGAGTTGCAAGCTGAAACTTGAGATACGAACGAGCTTCAGATACGCTTATGTTAATAAGTTCACTAAAAATATTTGAATTTTTTGTACATTGTCGTTTGTTTTTGTTTTTTTATTTTATTTTTTGTTTTTTTGTTCAATTTCTTAACCATGAATATGCATAGGTTTGAAGACCGTCATATCAAGAATTTTGGCTGGATCACACTACGAACCACTATCAAAGAATTTAAATTTTCAATTTTGCTGGGGAGGGGGGTTAAGCAGTGGTCTCTGAAATTTTCTGAGGTGTGTTATGAATATCGATTTAAAAACCATATAAATTCTGCGCCAATGACTTCTTACGGTTATTTAGATAAAAGCGGGATATTTTATTTAGAATGAAAGTTCAATATCACCAAAAATACCCAAGAATAGTTAAAAGAAACAAATGTATTAGGCGACTCTCTGGTCATGGCAATGTCCTGACATGAAATACATTGAACATGTTTTAGTTATTTTGGGGTCGTAAAATAAAGAAATAATTTACAAGATACCTGGACTCATGAGTGTCCTAACTTACGAGTTTTCCGAGTTACTAGCTGCCAAACGGTTGATTTTTTTTTTGCTTTGAGTTGAGAATTAGAATTTGACGTACGATCGAGCTTCAGATACGCTGATGTTAATAAGTTCACTAAAAACATTTAAGTTTCCAAATTTATTACGCTAAAGAAAAACATTATTCATAAAGAAATAAACGGAGGGCCATTTAGCTCAGTCGATAGAGTATCCGCTTAGAAACCGCAAGGTTCCTAGTTCGCTTAGCCACCTCAGCACATGAGTAGCGCAACTTAGATCTGTGCTGTGAAGAGCTAAAACTTGAAGTACGACCAAGCTTCAGATACGCTGATGTTAATAAGTTCACTAAAAACATTTAAGTTTCCAAATTTATTCCGCCAAAGAAAAATATGATCTATAAAAAATAAGCATTAAATAAACATATTACAGCACATAATTAATTACATTCTATTTTATTATGTTTTTATACAATACAGTGTTATTTTTCTTATTAAAAAAAAATAACAAAATAATTAGAATTTTTTGCTGGGTAGAATGGCATTTAAGTTTATTCCAATGTGAACAATTGTTTTGATATACGGGGAAATTGAGTTATGTGTGGAACGAAATAAACTCATAAGTCAATGTAACGCTGTACCTTTATTTTGTCAATGCAGATCTTTCGAATTAGCCAGAAAAGAATTTAAAGAAGAAATGATATCAGGAAATTGAAACATTTCCTAGCGACGTATATTTTGACAGTTTTCTCATAATGCAATTTTCTCAATTGTCAGTGACATTCGCTTTGACAAGAAGTTTCTTTCATAGTTTTAACTGATGAACATCACGATATTCTACACACACACACACACACACACACACACACACACACACACACACACACACATACACACACACCGCTGACGAGGTAAACAAGCCTCTGTTACCCCTCCAGCTTAGCTAGCTAATGTTATCAGTGTGTTACTTAAAATGATTAAGATTATGCTAGTAAGGATTCCTTTAGAAAGAAAAAACGGATTATAAATCAAATTAGAAAGGACAGATAATATAACATACATATTTATCGACCTCTCCGCACGAGTAGAATGTGGCACAAGGTCAATTTCTTAAGCAGATTTTAACAAATTTTAATTAAGATTCTCCTAGACTGGTTGCCCCACTGAGATTAAAGAGCCAAGTCTGTCATGGAGGGAGTATAGTTGGATATCTACCTTTCCCAAGAGCATTAACGCTATGTGAAATGTATATAGCCTAATGGTAATATAATATATATTCCATTGGAATTGCTTGTTCGGGTTTCGTCGCTGTTTCAAGCTCGAAATATTGCCGTATTTGACGGCATATAGGATGCAATTTTTTTCGAAGTTTTGGCTCAAAAGATTGCCCTGAAAGAAAAAAGAAAAGATTACATGAATGCCTATTTTCCAACTAGAATGAACAATATACAGTGAGAATTTCAGATAGAAATCTGGTTAATAATTGTGCCATACAACAAATGTAGGGATTCACAATCACAGGTTGATAGTTTTCAGTATTGTTGACAAAAATCTTATTCATAAATGTATGGCGTTATTATTTAATTAGAGTATTTTAAACACTGCGCCATTTTCGGGGAAATTGCGTATTCCATCCTAAAAAGAGCGATTGACTGATTGCATAATAATAAAACTGAATTAACTTTAATGACACTTCTAATATTTGTGAATGATGTACTACAGTTGAGTAATTGTATAAGAAAATAAAGACCCAATTACGAATTTTCTAAATTTGCTAAATGTATATTCAATACACATAACTGCATATAGACATACAAGCACACATACGTGCACGGCTATGTATGCACTCACACATGGGATTGGAACATTTCATATTTATTGAGAGGGACGAAGGAGTGATAGATGTTTCTGTAATTCAAGTTTACTATAATCTGGTACACAAATATATGTAACTTTGTAAGGCTTTTTATCATATGGGTGCTAGAAGGCGGTGGCTGCGGGTCTACATGTCCTGGGAATGACGTTAAACTCTATCTGATGGTGAGGTTCCAGTTTTGGAGGTTTGGGGAATGTGGAGCACCCCTTCATCAGCATTGCTCCCTGGTCCACTCTGACCCGGAGTGGTAGTACCTGTTAGGGTCCCATCTATGGGTTAAATAGAAAAATGTATTTATAAAAAATTGTATTATCCATTAAGAATTGATTTATTTCAAAACTTTATCGGCATTAAATGACCCACTGAGGTTGATATGCCGTAAAACAAAACAAACCAAACCAAAACTTTGTAAGGATTGAATCTTTTACAGTAATATTAGTTTTTAAAACTTGATTCTTACCCAATGTACGATTCGGGCTTAGACCAGCATCTGGTTGGCTGGTAGATGCAGCTTCTTAAATCATCGCTTGTGATTATAGACAGGATCAGATGAAATGTCCGATTTCATCTAGAAAACACACGTTATGAGGAAAATACCTCGGACGGCAAATTATAATGAATATAGTTTTATTCTCAGCTACATCTCCGAGTTAACACAAACTTAGGGTAGAGAGAGGGGCGAAAATTGTCTCGGCAGGGACCCTGATTATCCTGAATGCCTTCAATGACTTTCCAAGTACTGTCTGCCGGATGAAAATGTGTGTTGCTTTTAGTGAGTTTCTTCCACTTTGTCTTATCAGATCGTCAAAAGTCTCATTAATTAAAAGTAGGTTGTAATTGACCTGGTGTTAGCAAAGTTCACTCGTCTCGAAGACGTTAACGTATTATATATCGTTACTCCAATTCTCCAAGGTGATTCTTTCCAGTCCTTGAATTTTAGAATTGTTTCATTGGTAGAAAGAAGTTTTTTTTAAAGACGTATTTGATCTGTGTAGTATATAAATGCAGATCTTTATTCGCTTGCATTAAGCAAGTGTTAAAATCAGCCAAACTTTTCCTTTTTTGTGAATGTTATTCTTGTTAGAGAAAATTTGAATTACAAATACTTTAATATCCCAAACATTATACTATTGATCTGTTGTAGTTTAATATATGCAAATATACGAAGAACATTTTGGGATAATCGAAATGAGTACAAAAAATAATTAAATAAAAACTTAGCTAAAATGACGTAGCTTTTGCATCTTTAGATTTTCAGGTTTTTATCGATTTTATTTCTATTTTCACAGCACGTGGATTATAAATGAAAACAGTATTTTATAAAATAATACCAGTATCTGTGTAACAAACAGTGTTGTATAGTATAATACCAGTATCTGTGTAACAAACAGTGTTTTATAGGATAATACCAGTATCGCTGTAACAAACAGTGTTTTATATGATAATACCAGTATCTGTGCAACAAACAGTGTTTTATAGAATTATACCAGTATCTGTGCAACAAACAGTATTTTATAGGATAATACCAGTATCTGAGTAACAAACAATGTTTTATAGGATAATACCTGTATTGGTGTAACAAACAGTGTTTTATAGAATAATACCAGTATCGGTGTAACAAACAGTTTTATAGAATAATACCAGTATCGGTGTAACAAACAGTGTTTTATAGGATAATACCAGTATCGGTGTATCAAACAGTATTTTATAAAATAATACCAGTATCGGTGTAACAAACAGTGTTTTATAGGATACAGTATCGGTATAACAAACAGTGTTTATAGGATAATACCAGTATCGGTGTAACAAACAGTGTTTATAAGATAATACCAGTATCGGTGTAACAAAGTGTTTTATAGGATAATACCAGTATCTGGGTAACAAACAGTGTTTTATAGGATAATACCAGTATCGGTATAACAAACAGTGTTTATAGGATAATACCAGTATCGGTGTAACAAACAGTTTTATAAGATAATACCAGTATCGGTGTAACAAAGTGTTTTATAGGATTATACCAGGATCAGTGTAACAAACAGGGTTTTATAGGATAATACCTGTATCACTGAAATGAACAGTATTTTATAAGATAATCCCAGTTTCAATGTGTCGAACATTATTGTATAAGATAATCCCAGTATCATTGTAACTAACAGTATCTTATGAAATAATTCCAATATCAATATAACGAACAGTCTTTTATAAGCTCATCACAGTATCAATGTAATGAACAGTATTTCATGAAAGTAATCCGAATATCAATATAACGAACAGTCTTTTATAAGCTCATCACAGTATCAATGTAATGAACAGTATTTCATGAAAGTAATCCGAATATCAATATAACGCACAGTATTTTATAGAATAAACCCAGTATCAATGCACGATGTTTGGATGTGAAGGAGAAAACAAAACTAAAATTCTGATTAGGCAATTATATCAAACATTTACTAGAATCGTTTCCTTTAACATTGCTATAACATCAATACATGCAACTATGAATATCAACTTGAAAATCAAAATTCAAACAGAAACAAATCTGAGGAACAGAAAGTGTATCATTCTGATGCATGATAACTTCCCTCCTTTTGTTACTGAAAAAAAGGATGTCATGAATATTGAATCTGCTGACAATGGACACGTAATTGCTCTCGGCTTATTTACCCGACCCTTCTCTTGTCTTATTCACCCGACCTCTCTAGGATTCTCTTTTATGAATTAGCGTTTGTTTTGTGAGGTTCCTTTTGTTTTTTGTTGGGTGGGGTGGGGGGTTAAGCGTTAAGCTTAATCTTCAGAGAAAAGTGTGCTAATCAGGATCAAGTTAGATAAGCGTTCAATGAATTTATCGAATATTTAAATGAATAAGAAAACTCGCGATGTAATGCTACTGTTAAATAAATGGATGTGCCTCGTGTGTAGTGGTTATAGTAATAGGAAATGGATATGGTGACTCGAGTTCAAATCCTGGATGTGACTGGTTGTATTTCACATAAGACTTACACTTGGGAAAGGTATGCATTCAAATATTTTTCCACTAGCTATGGGCAAACTGGACAGACTGGGCTCTTTAACCTTGGTAGGGCAACTGGTCTTGAAGGAAAGACTCTGAATTCAAACCTGTTAAACTCCGCTTATAAAAAGTACCTTGTGTTACATCCTGCTCGTGCCAATGGATTGGAAAATACTGTTGAATAAATTCGCGGAAACAGACAAAGAATATTTTGATCGAATAAAGTATTACTAACTTTAAATGAATTAGCAAATTTCAGACACTATCTACCTAGGTTTCACCCGAATGGTTCTTCAGGATAATTCTGGCCGAAGGAGGTTGTCACAAACGCTTTTTATTGCTGATTGAGTATCTGATTGGGTAAAAATTTGCATAAATGTTAAAAAATTGAAAATTCGTAAAGATGTTGTGTTACAATTATTTTGGGGTTTTTATTTTAATTTTATTCTATTTTTATTTTTATCTTTATTGGCTAAGGAGACATGCTTTTTTATGTTTACATGGGTTTAGAATTTCTGTTCTTTGGTTTAGTAGCTCGCTTGTTTTTTTTTATAATTAGCAATTGCGGGTTTTTCCTCCATGCAAATTCTGCAGAATTTGTCTCCTGCTTTATATTTATTGCATTTCTTTATTATTTCCCATTTTAAGATGGGGTCTATTCCTAGTTTTTATTTTATTTTCCACACATAATTGGATAGGCTCCTATTATGTCTATGCTTTTTGTTTACGAAACGACTTTTATGGTTATAATATCTGATTTTAAAAGCTCCCTGTGTGGACCCTAAGTATACTTTCTTGTCACTGATATTCCTATTTATATCATTTGCTTTATTGGTATATATTTCCACTTAATATTTTTAAGGGACATTCTGCCTTAGTGTTACAATTACAGTTAGGGGGTTTATTGTTTAGGTTTTTGCTTTTTTTTTTAATTTTTGCAGTTGTTTTTATTAATTAAGTTCCCTACGTTGGACATGCAGCTATAGCTAAGTTTAACTATATTTTTATCAAAGATTTTATGTAATATGTTAAATTAGTTTAAAGAAGTCCCTGCCTAGTTTATTATTTATGGCTATGTCGAATGGTGGTGTAAACCAGAGGATTCTTCTTTGTCTATTTTCCTCTTATTATTTGTATTGGATGTTTCATTTGGGTCTTTATATATTAGTTTAATTTTATAGCCGCTATCCTTAAGAGTTTTTTCATATTTGTTTTATTTTTGTCAAATATATTGCAATTGGATGAGTTGATAATCTAACCATTATTCCATTAGGAATATTTTCGAATACTTTTGTGGGGTGGTTGTATCCTATGTTAATGTATCTAGGGTTTTGTTTATCTTTTCTAAAAGGTGATACTGTTCCATCTTGTATGCTTAGTGTTACGTCTAGATAATCCGCTATTTTCAAATTGGTTTGTATGTCTAGTTTAAATCCGAATTTGCCAAATAGCCAATTTAGTTTTTTCCTAAATAAATCTGCTTTACTAGGGGTATATTCATCCACTATTATAATTCCGTCGTCACGATAAAGTCCCCGATTTTCGGGGTCAATAATAGGTAACCAATTAGCTCCGAGATTTCTGTCGCATCGTAGGCTCCGATGGGATTATCGAAGTTGTTATTTTTGCCCTGTTTTATCCAAATTTTTTCATTGAAGTATAATAAAGTTTTTTGGAGGTGCATTATTATATCAATTTTGTCCTCCAGTATGGATATATAATCCTGGGCATGTTTTATTGCCTCATTTAGGGTCTCCTCCGTAATCGAAGGATAAAATTATTTTATGTCATATTTCATGAATGCACTCTTTTTCCTATTTAAGTTATAGCCCTTAAATCATTTTATGCAGTCATTTGTACTGCGACATTGCTTGATATCTAGGGCAATTTGAAGGGTTTCGCAGATATCTTGGAGAATTACTTTACTTATTTTCCCCATCTGCGGCTTGCTTATGAAATATACCACTAGATAAGTATATATATATATATATATATATATATATATATATTATATATATATTGGTTAGGAGGTTGATTAGAAGGCTATCACAATGCAGTTTGGAATAAATTAAAAATAATAATAATACGGTAACAATGGTGCTGTGTATTGACCTGTATTTTTATTATTTCTTGAATTTTCGAGGTAATACCTCTTTATCAAAAGAATTGAACTGAAGCAGTCCAGCTATGGCATTTCTTCCCAAATGAATTAAAAAAATTATTATTATTTTTTATTTATTCCAAACTGCATTGTGATAGCCTTCTAAATCAACCTCCTAACCAATACATACACAATGCTTCAAGCAAATTATGAAACTCTCTTATATATATATATATATATATATATATATCTTTTAAAAAACTGCTGATATCGACATTTCTTTAATTCAATATTATACTAAAGTCATTGGGGTTTTTTTTCTAATTAACAATTGAAATAAAAATAATCAGATGCGGATCTCCTAATGTTCTTAACTCTTTGCCTACTTTAAACCGCTTGCAGCAGCTCTCCCACAACTGCGACCCTACCGCTGCCGTCGCTCGCACATGTCATTTATCTACATTGAAAAATCAGTACGTGAACACCCTTACTATATTTTGTTTTGTTTGTAAACCAATCCTTAGACTGGTACTTGATCCTTTTGCAACAGGGAATATTTGGTACAGACGTGGAGGAAATTAGGTAGATAAAGAGTTACCCCTACCTAATCAAACAGCATTTGTGACATAAAGATCAAATTTTTGTTTCCAAGAAAAATCTATATTACTGATGAGGATGAGTTTGTTTATCTATAGTCAGGGGGGGTCGTCGGGGTAGCCTAAAGTTGTTATCAGGCAATCAGTGAGGGAGTCTATCCCCTTTTCACTAGCGCTAGACCAAAGAGATTATTTTAGCGCCTATAATTAGATAGAATTATTGTCTAGTTATGACGAAATGTACTGAAAAAATAACAGACTTAGAATCAATACATTTCGTAAGTGTCATATATATATATATATATATATATATATATATATATATATATATATATATATGTGTGTGTGTGTGTGTGTGTGTGTGTGTGTGTGTGTAGGTGTTTTGTACTGGATAAAGGTAAATAAAGTGCTCGACTACAGATGTAAGAGCTTTATTTATTATGAGATACTATACAATTTAAAAACCTTTGGTTTCAAAAGAGTGTATTAGCAGCTTATCATCAGGCCAAAACGGCGTTTTGTCCTGATGATAAGCAGCTAATACGCTGCTTTGAAATAAATGGTAACAAACGCTTTTAATTGTATAGAGTCGCCGAGTATATATATATATATATATATATATATATATATATATATATATATATATATTAATTTTTTTTACGTATATATATATTAAAA
>CM042139.1:31456343-31458843 GCA_023376005.1 Doryteuthis pealeii | reverse complement strand
TTTATAAATGTACTTACTGAAAATGAGTCGGTCTTTTTTATTTCATCATATATTATTTTTTAGATTTTATATTATATTATTTTTTGAAGACAAAATCTAACAATTTCCTCAGAGAAAATGTTGATAATCATTTGGGAGAAATAAGTAGATCAAATTTCCCGGACAACTTTGTTTTTCAATTCATCTCCTTTTTTATCTCACAAGTTGAAATATCTTCATAGATTATTAAAAGTGCGTCAGTTCTTTTTTTCTTTCTTTCAATTATTGTTTGCTTTTGTTAGGGTTATCAATAAATTAACCACTTGTAAATGAAAAAGAAAAATCTCCTTTGTATTCTTTGTCGGTCATAATGTAATATATAGGAAAGGATGTGAAGAGGTTAGTTTCTTTTTTTTTCCAATAGTATCTCATTTAGTTGGTTGGTTAGATTTTACGGCATATTTGATTGTTGGGTTATTTTATGCAGAAGACGTTTTCTTTTATTCATTCTTGATGGGTATTCAATTTTTAAAAATTCATTTTTAAACACATTTTTAAAATTCACTTTCTTTATATTTAACCCATAGATAGCACACTAAGAGGTACTAATACTCCGGGTCAGAATGGACCCGGGAGTAATAATGATGAAGGGGTACTCCACACTCCCCAGATTTCCAGAATTGGAACTTCACCAATAGTTGGGGTTAAGCAGTTTAACGTTATAACCTGAACATGTTGGTTGGATGGTTGGATGGTTGAATTTTACGGCATGTCAATTCTGAGTTATCTTATACCGAAGATATTTTTGTTTAATTCTAGTTGGGTATTCAATTTTTTAAAACTCTTAAAAAAACATTTTAAACCCATTTTTCTATTTAACCTATAGATGGGTCCCTAACAGGTACTACGATTCCGGGTCAGAGTGGGCCTGGGAGTAATGACGATGTAGGAGTATTCCACACTCTCCAAAGTTCCAAATTGGAACTTCATCATTAGATCCAGTTTAACGTCATACTCAGGACATCTCATTTAGTTATAGAATATTTTTAAAAAATACAATTCCCTTCACTTATTCATGGCTTTCGTTGATATATTTTGATTTATATGAACCAGTAATATGGAATGAAGTGAACAAAAAACCGAACAGAAAAAATGAGGTTTCTTCTATAATCACCGAATGAAATAAGAAACAATCACTTTATCATTTGTAGTGCATCACCTGTCAGACATTAAAGGGGCTAGCAGATCGAAAGATAAGGAAAATGAACTTATGCGTGAATGTTGCTAACACGTCACTTTTCATTGGTTTACTGATCGCTTTAAATTGACTTTCAAAGCTCAAAGTGACGCAAGCAGAATTTAAGTCACTTGACCAGTTTACGGGAATTGCCTTAATTCAATTATGAATAGCAATTATGTGTGTTTCAAAACACTATTTATAATGCTTTCTTTATTTTTTTGTTAAACTACGTTACTGAATATATTAGAAATTACGAGAGCACATTCTAGTTAACTACTTATGAAACAATCGCGTTTTGTATGTACGTATGAATGTATATATGTATGCACCTAACCACTCCATACGAGTAGGATGCAACAAAGGGTCAATTTGTGTAAGCAGACTTTAACAGGTTTCAATTTAGAGTTTTCCTTTTCCTGGACCGATTGTAATATCAAGGTTATACCAGACTACCAGACTACCCTACTATTTACCCATAACCGGAGGATGAATAGTTGGATTCCCACCTTTCCCAGTGGTATTAGTTCTATGTAAAATGCAAACAACATCGTCCAGGATTTTAACTTCGTGTTCATTTCCTACGACGGTAATCATTTCTCCACGATCGCCTATGTATGTATGTATGTATGTATTTTCCCAACCCCTCCCACCACAAGTACGATGCGGCACAAGGTCAATTCTTTGGCTGAGTCTGTTTGCATGCAGATATTTCCTTCTCCTTGAACGGTTGCTACTCCAGAATTAAACTACCCTGTTTGACCTACTATTTACTCATAGCTGAAGGGAGAATAGTTGTATGAATGTATGTATGCATGTTGTAAAAATAACCAGCTAAAACGTCCACCGTTTAAAGGAAGCCAAGAAAATCTTATGTTAGCTGAGTTATCCACATACATAAACAAAAAGTACTGGATATTCTTTGAAGTATGGAATTAATGATTTATTTTTTGAGAACTGCTAAAGGATTTAGTAAAGTTTCTACTTCTGTTGATGGACTGAAGTGTCACTTCATAATACAACCTCATTTTCAAATACAAGCAGATGTTATGGTTAACAACAAAGAGACACTTTCATTGTGGTAATTTTTAATAATATTGCCGCACACATCAGACATAGGACTTTTCACTGAATCTATGATGATCTTGTTCAAAACCCAAATTGGCCACACAAGAATCACTTATTCGTTTATTCTTGAAAACGATGAACTACCATAGTGCCATGCCTGTCAGGCTCCATAAATGGTGATAGATTTTATGATTGCATGTGTTGATTTCGCCCCCA
>CM042139.1:31451343-31453843 GCA_023376005.1 Doryteuthis pealeii | reverse complement strand
TATAAAATCATTTTCCACAATTTTTTCTCTTTTTCTACAAAGAATGTCAATAACATTTTTTTTAAAAGCTACGTAGAAATTTAATGTAGTTCCATATGAAACGGTAGTATGTACGATATTTGACAGGATCGTAGATTTTATGAATACACAATTTTACATAATGTTTGTTTCTTGTGTATTGTCTTACAACGTCTAACAACGTTATATTGCATATTGTCTAATAACGTATTTATCGACAGGATATGTTAATATTTTAATCAGTTTACAGATGAATGTGCTACAAAATATACATTCTATGGTATTCGATTTGTGAAATTCATCTATTCTAGCACGATTTCTTGATTTGGTTGGTATTGTTTACAAGGTCATAGTGGCAGTACGGATATCCAAGACTCTCTCTCTCTCTCTCTCTCTCTCTCTCTCTCTCTCTCTCTCTCTCTCTCTCTCTCTCTCTCTCTCTCTCTCTCTCTCTCACACACACACACACACACCAACATTCTCTATCGGCCACCACTCCTGGCAGGTCCTCTGTACAGCATCGAGAATCAACACAGAGCTGATTGGTGAAGGTCTTTGCTGGTCAGTTTAAACTGGTATGTCTTTGTGTAGGTGTTCACAAGAGAACATCACTTCAGAGTTCGTCTTTGATTCTAAAGCAGTATCCAACATGTCTTGTTTGGTTTACTTGAATGGTTTATGTAATAGGAAGCTAGTGACCGTAAGGTTGCTTTCTTGTGGGGTGCCGTTTCCAAGATTTGCACGCAGCATCCTTGTGTAGCCCCTATCTATCTAATTTCTCTAAGCGCTTCCTTAGACTCCAAACATTTTCTATGAACAAAACAGTGGATTTCTCCCTCTTAGTTTTCATCATCAGTTCGTTAAACCAGTGATTTGTTTCGTAACCTTTGATGCAATTTCGACTGTTAATTACGAGATGAGATCATCGGATTTTCTTTTCTTTTTTGTAATTATATTTAGACGCGTAATTGATCTAACAAGCCAATGGTTAATATCAGGAAAACATCGTCTGTAACAATTGTACGTGACATGTCTATTGGCAACAAAGTCTACGATTTTAAAATGTTTTAATTTAGTTTTGTCACGTTATATTTGTTCATTCTGTGTTTGCCTGATTCAAGTCTATACTAATGAGAATCTCAAATATTTATAAATAACAATTATTGAACTGCACATCATCAAAATTACCAATCACCTACTAAATTGCGTTTAAAAATACTTTTTCGGACTTTAAATATTGTATTTAGCAAATGAACTGCTTATTTAGTGTTACAGTCGGTAAGAATTAGAGAGGGCATCTGACATCAAAGCCTGTAAGAGAAAGTTTACAACCAAACTTAGTTTCAAATGACTAGTTATTTAACTAACACGAAAAAGTATTCAGAAAAAAAGGAAAAAGAAATTAGTCAATTCTAGCTGACGATCAAGCACAGTAATATCTTTGTTGGTTGGTTGAATTTTATGGCATGTCAACCCTTGTTGGGTTATTGTTTGCCGAAGACAGTTTGCAACCGAACTTAGTTTCAATTGACAAAATATTCAACTAACACGAACAAGCAATTGTATTCGAAAAAAAAAAAAGGTTAGTGTTTGTTGGTTGGTTGTTTGTTTGGTTGGGTTTTACAGCATGTCAACCCTTGTTGGGTTATTTTATGCCGAAGACAGTTTGTAACCGAATATGGTTTCAATTGACTAGTTATTTAACTAACATGAAATATCAAATGTATTCAGAAAAAAAAAAGAAAAGAGAAGTTAGTCAATTTAACTAAAGAGGCATATGTTCCAGGCAAAATCTATGATAGGCTTGGCTGGTTTAAGGTTGTGTTGAATTTTGGCTTTGGCGAGAGTGTTGTATGTTTGAACTATTAGCAAGTAGGGATGTTAATTAACAATCTATCTGATATTCACCAAATTGAGTCAAAGTCATTTAATAATTTACTTTTTGAATTTAAGCTAGTTATCTGATAAGGATGGCATATCTGACCATATGTTTAATTTGTCACTTTTTGAAGTGACATTTCTTTTCATATTAGCCAGGTTAAAATACATTAGAATTAGTTTGTTGATTGGTTTTGAAGGCTATCACAATGCAAGTGTAAAGAAATAAGAAGGTAATTATGGTGTTGTTTGTTAACCTGTCATTTATTCTTAATATTTCGAGATAAAATTTCGAAATAGATCTCCAGAACTGAAGTTGTTGCAAGTGACTGTCCATTTGATTCTGTCTCATGCTTTCCAAACTCTGTGTGTGTGAGTGTGTGTGTTGTGTGTGTTTGGGTGTGTGAGTGTGTGTGTGTGTGTGTGTGTGTGTGTGTGTGTGTGTGTTGTGTGTGTGTGTGTGTGTGTGTGTCTGTGTTTGCGAGCTTGGTCATTTTTTGGTATTATAATTCCTGATCTGGCTCGTCCTCATAGCATAATTTTTATTTTATTTTATTTTTATTTTCATTTTTTTTGTGTGTGTGTCTGTGAGTTTACTAACAGG
>CM042139.1:31436343-31441343 GCA_023376005.1 Doryteuthis pealeii | reverse complement strand
TGAAATCCATTAACAAGAAAAAATAACTGGCATTTTATTCTTTATTTCCTAATTTAACTAAATAGTTAAATAAGTAAAATTCAGTAATGAAAGACGGGAGTGATGGAAGAGTAAGTTTCATTTCTATTTTACCCCCACTCTGTTACATATCTTTTTATGTGCCTTCTTATTAGACTTTCTAATTTAATACGATATTTCATTACATTAAAACTTAAATACTTGCACCCGCAGGGTGCACATATTTGCTAGTATATATAAAGTAATCTGCAGACGCGCGTTTCGGGGTTTCACCCCTCATCAGTACAGCTAGACTTATTTTTCAGCAGCTACCTCTGGTCGGGATCGAGACCCGAACGAACTTTCGCTCGTCAAGTCTCTTACCGATGGGTCCACAAGCAGCTGCCTAGAATAGAATGCAGAATAACCGCTATATTTCCTAAACCGGAAATAAACTCACCAGAGGTCTCTAACTTGTAAACAAGTGGGACTAGCATTTCTCCGAAGCGGTGAATTTTCGCAATTAGTCCCTTCTACACAGAGTGCTCAACCTGAAAATTGGGAAGCGTATATATATTTGGGAGAATATGTGCTTAATTGAAGTCGTACCTAATTTTGAAAGTTAATTAATAAATAATTAATTAATTAGGCGGGCATACCTATTAAATGTAAGGCTAAACAAATCGAGAAAAATCAATCTCTGTATGTACATTTCGGCCTATTAGGCCTCATCAGCAGAGCTATAGATAGAAAGACCGCCTTGGGCGTGATTCGAAACCCGACTGTCAAGTACCGTAGCCCCTACACCAACCAGACCTTCTTAGATTTTCCGTTTTGCTTAGAAGTAGGTTCCTATTCCTCTTATAGTGACTTCTTGTGCACGACAGTATGAGAAAAATTGTCGGCTAAATAAAGCCATATCATAAACACACCGCGTGTGTATTTACTTTCTCATATATATATATATATATATATATATATATATATATATATATATATATATATATATATATATATACATTATAACTCTATTTAAAAACAATCGAGTTTCTGATATTTCCTACTTTAATACTTCATACAAATGTCCAAACCAGATATATGTACCTCCCAAATATATATATATATATATACCAAAATAATCTCAAATATATATACGTGCTAGAAGTATGCGGAGACTCCTAGACAACACCATAGATATTATAACAATATATTAAATTTAGATTATAAATTCAATGGTTGGAATTGATAGATCTAAAACATTTGGGCAACAATGAGAGCGTTTTACAACAGGCATTCATGGCCTCGTACGTAAATAAGAAAAATCAACTAGGAAATGTATTAATGAATGACAACAGTCATTCATTAATATATTGTCTTGTATTCTGAAAAAAACCCAACAACGTTCATTCTTCATTTCTATCTTGGTAAATACAGTTTTACATTTGGTACTTTTTTTAACACACCTTGTATTCTGAAAAAAATTAATGAATGGAACGTTATTATTTTCAGAATACAAGATGTCTCAAAAAGTACAAAAAATCTCGGTACTTTTTGACACACCTTGTATATATATGTATATATGCATATATGTATATATATATATATATAAGTAAAGTCGACGGGGCGGCCTAAAGTCGGTATCAGCGAGGGAGTCTATCCCCTTTTCAATAGCGCTAGACCAAGGAGATTGTTTTTAGCATCTGAGGTGGAGCGCTACACCTACCACCAGCTCCTTACTTTACCGCACAGAACCCTGTGCTACTCATACGCTGAATTGGCAGGGACCGGTATCGAACTAGGAACCTTGTGGTTTCTATGTATGTATATATACACCTAGATATGCCTGTATTCATATATCTTTTGAAATAAATATATATATATTTTTTGTATATATACACATATATACATATAGATATGCCTGTATACATATATATATATTGAAATAAATATGTGTACATGTAGGTGCCTGTATGAACACACTCATGCGTGTGAGTGCATGGACGTATGTATATAGTGTGTTAAAAGCTGCTCTAGTCTTATGGAGAAGCTGTTGTGCAATCCTTCTAGAAGAAATTAATTCCGAAATCAAAACTGCAGAAGAATCTCCAGCATCAAATTTCTGCTGACTGGTAAATATCCTTTGACGGGTAAAAATCTAAGAGACCGTATTCTGAAAAACACCTGACGTTTCCATAGTCACCAGTTTATTCCCTATGCTTTCACTGGATTGTATCTATATAGACCCAGAGAGAGGAATATGTGTTGTACATGCGTATGTCACAATAATACGATCCTAATGATCTCTCTCTCTCTCTCTCTCTCTCTATATATATATATATATATATATATATATATATATATATATATATTGAATATAAGTGTTTATACAGAGGTTTTAGAAAACATTTACTTTAGGTTTCTGGCTAATGCCATCCTCAGAATGTTATGCCTCTCGTGTTGGTAAACAACCTTACCAACACGAGAGGCATAACATTCTGATGATGGCATTAGCCAGAAACCTGAGATAAATGTTTTCTAAAACCTCTGTATAAACACTTATATTTAATAAATACAGCTCTTACATTCGTAATTGAGCACTTTATTTTCCTTTATTTCAACTCGGAAAAATTAGCAATATGTATATATATATATATATATTTATTTATTTTACAAAGTTTTCACAGATCAATGTTCATTATAAACAGCGACCCAGGTTTCATGCCAAGGGGCAATCATCAGGTTGTTGAGCAAGATCCCATGGTGTTTGTTGAAGTTCTTTACTCAATGTCACATTTTGGACTGTAAATAACGTCGGTTAGTTCCGCGGACGCATATTTCAACAGTGAAAAAATGATTTTTCGACAGAGGAACAACACCATCCACCTTTATATTATGTTGGAAAAAATTTAAAAGACTCTACCATATATATTAAAATGGTTTTTTGAAGACATATGCATCCTTTGCCAAACGGAATTAATTTAAAAATAAAAAAAAAAAATAAAAAAATTTTTTTCAAAGTTAAAAAAAATGTTTTATTTTTAACGAATAAAGGGAGGCAACTTCGTTGGCATTACTACAAAAAAATGCAAATTTTGAAAAAATTTATTTTTAGTAAATCCGAACTATAATAGCGTCCGCGGAACTAACCGACGTTATTTGCAATCCAAAATGTGACATTGAGTAAAGAACTTCAACAAACACCATGGGATCTTGCTCAACAGCCTGATGATTGCCCCTTGGCATGAAACCTGGGTAGCTGTTTATAATGAACATTGATCTGTGAAAACTTTGTAAAATAAATAAATATTAGCTCTTACAATTTGTGATTGAGCACTGTATTTTCTTTGTTTCATCACAAAAAAAATTTTGTTTTTACATATACCTATATATATATATATATATATAGAGTCGGACTTTAGCCCTGAAGAGCTTTATGCGAAACTAACAGTCTGACCCATTAGATTTATTTATATATATATATATATATATATATATATATATATATATATATATATATATATGATTTGTATGTTTATACATGTATACGTGTGTGTCCAAAAGCAGAAAGTATATACCTAGAATCTTCTACCTTTTTGTATTCCCTTTTTACTTATTTTCTCCGTCATTTTTATCGAAATTGAGTGACAAGTTTCAGATTTCTCTTACACATTTTCTATTATCGTGTCCTGAGTATGACACTAAACTGCATCCAAATCTGGGGCTGCAGTTCTGAAGATCTGCAGAGTGTGGAGTACTGCTTCATTGATATTACATTTAAGTACACTCTGTACCGTAGTGGTAGTACCTATTAGGATCCCATCTATGGGTCAAATAGATATTTTCAAAAATTATTAGTATTCGAATCTTGAATCTATAGTTGTATAAAATGGATTATTATTTACTTCAAACCATATAATTCTGTGCAAATATAATTACTCGAAACAATTATTAGTATTAGATAGAAATACATGAAACATTGCAACTATGTACATTTTATTTGTATTAGATTGGAATAATGTATCATATAGTAAAAAAGTAAAGTCGTCGGGGCGGCCTAAAGTCGGTATCAGCCAGTCAGCGAGGGAGTCTATCCCCTTTTCAATAGCGCTAGACCAAGGAGATTGTTTTGGCATCTGAGGTGGAGCGCCACACCTACCATCAGCTCCTTACTTTACCGCACAGATCCCTGTGCTACTCATACGCTGAGTTGGCGAGGACCGGTATCGAACTAAAAAACTTGTGGTTTCTAGCCGAACTGTGTCAAAATAACACTTAACTCGTTACCTACCAAATTTTCCCCACGACTGTACTAAATTTTCTTGGTATTTTTTTACCTGTATGATGGGGTATTTCAAAGTTCCCTATCTATTCACCTTAGAACTCGTTTTATTCAAATAAAGCCCCATTATTATTGTAATCTCAATTATAATGTTTTTGTACGGTAGGAATACCGTGGTAGAAGAGCCGCTGTAAGCGGCTTCAAGTAGGCAAAGAGTTAAGAAACAACTATAAATAAATTCAAATTGAATGCTATTCCCTAACCTCCAGACATAAGATAATTCTAGGTTGACATGTCGTTAAAATCCATCACTCAATCAATCTCCAGTATCATCTCATCTGCCAGAAATGACGTATTCTGTATTGATCTGGAACTCCTTCATATTTTTTGCAAAGTTCTCTGAGATTTTTCTTAGTACTCTGTCGGGACAACCACATTTTACTTAGCATAGTTTACCTTAGATAAACCTGGCTTGGATTGGAACTAAAATCAATTTTTCTCATTGATGTTGAAACTTCTAGTTTTAAAAATAAAGTTGATTTTATTTTTAATCCAAGATACACATTTTATACAAATTTTGAAAGAACGTGAGTGTTATTTGAATCTCTCGTGCCAAACGATTCCTCCTTCTTTCTTTCACCAATATAGTTGCTCTTGAGGAAGATCGTTTTTTATAAAAGGTCGAAACAGATATCTGTCAGCGTAATATTATTATCATTTGTTT
>CM042139.1:31421343-31433843 GCA_023376005.1 Doryteuthis pealeii | reverse complement strand
TTGAATCACAGGGGAAGATGTTATGGTGGACTTGACCACCCTCAATATAAAATGAAAATTACGTCGATCGGGGAGACAGCCAGCCGGGCATAGCTTGGAGTGAAGCAATAAAGATTGTCACTATCACTTCTCCGGAGTTTTTTTATTCATTTCTGACCCGGGAGGTACACATTACAAAAAAAACTGACAGACATCTCGGAGTCAGATGTTGAACTTCTTCCTTTCTGCTACGGTTTAGAAAGGGGGTTCCATCTAACACCATGGGTTCGTTTTACACCACCATCCCTTGCGTTATTTTTATACGCTTGTTGTTTTTTTTTGGAGGGGGGGTCTTTTTGTTTTTCAATAATAAAACGATTTTTATAATTTCAGATTGTTGTTTTTTTTAAGTCAGGGTGCAATTGCCTCATTTCCCCGTTATAAACCCAGGCGTGCCTATCATCAAATTGGGAAGAATTACATGTTCTACTGATAAGCATTCTAAATCTCAGCCTTTACATGGGCTTGAACCCTGACTAAAAGCACCAATTTTAAATATGCGACTGTTTCAGTCACGAGTTCAGCTCCAGATTTTGTGAATTGCCTATTTCTCACAGAGATATCTTATTAAAAATGAAAAAAATATCGTTAATGTATTTAAAAAATATAAGTATTTAAGAATATATATGTAAGTACTCTTCCTTGAATAATACTAAGAATCTTTTTATAATGCATAACATGTCCATCCGTCCGTACTTATAAGGCTCTGTTAATTTTTGTCCGATTGCAAACAAGCATTCAGAAATTATTAGGGTTGTTTATGAAACAATTTTTAATTTGTGTTGGCTAATATTGTTTGGTCTTTACTCGCGAAAATTAAATTACTTATGTCAAGAAAACGTTAACTAATCGCAACTTAATTTTAAGTTAAGTTACAAATTAAGACACTTGACATTCAGACGTTATTTTAAAAGCTCTAAGACAGCAATTAAAGCAGTTATTTATCTATTATTTCTATTAATTGGTATACATTATTTTGCTTTAAAGTAAGTTACATAACTTATTTAGATTTACACCGGTGGCATCTGGTACGTGTTGTAAAAAGACTAGTACAATGGTTCATCTCGAATATAGGGAAACTGTGTTTGAAAAGGCGGTAGCAGCAGGAAAAATCGGCCCCATTGACTGCCATAAAGTTATTTACAAGTATTGTGGAAAGAGATGTAGATTCTTCACAGGAAGATGACGTCAGGTATAAGGAACAATCCATTCTGAAGCTTGGTACTTTGTTTGATCAAAAGAATGCAGAAGGAACACAAACAGTCGGATTTCAGCACTTGCTACTCGCATGGATCCCCAAATGGGCTGAAAAGGGGCTCTTTAGCCCTGGTCGGTAAACCCACCAATCAACGGAAAGTCTGACACAAAACCTCTGCTGCCTTTCAAGGGAGGCTATGGGAGTAAACCCCGAAAACAAATCAGGATTCGGAGTCCCTAAGGTGGTGTGATGCTGAAATCCAGTGCTACCCATCAACTCCTGCGACACTACCGTTGCCAAACCGCATTGGTACCTTACCGTTCCTTTGAATCACAGCGGCAGTGTGGAGAGGGGGGATTTGCTGCATGGGCAACAGCTTATCCCCCATATGAACCCGCCCAGGCAATGTAGTTCAAAGAGAGGAAAAGAAAAAAAACTTTGACACTATTCCATCGTCTCTCGTAGACGTAAGGCTGCCAACCAAGTTACGTAAACTTATTATATTTGTGAAATTTAACAATATTTGTCAAATTTATTCATTTATATATATATATATATATATATATATATATATATATATACATACATATATATATATAAATTAATAAATTTGGTAAATGAAATATATATATATATATATATATATAATATATATATTATATATATAAAACACGGTTTGTTTGGAATGGCTTTTTGCCGATAATTTTTGGGAGAATAAGTGCTTAATTGGAGTCGTACCTAATTTTAAAAATTAATTAATTAATAATGAATTAGGCGGGAATACCTATTAAATGTATGGCTATAAATATATATACAAAGTTTTATACATGACTACTACATTATCTACATCTATAATTTTCTCTTAATAACAATCTAAAAAGCAACGGAAATTTTTCTTCTTAAAATTGGTTCACAACATTTTTGACAAAGTTTGTAAAATAAATGCAGAAATATTTTCTACCAATTTAAAAACAGTTTGCGTAATGTACTGAGTTCACACGAACTAAAATAAATTTTAATAATTACATTAATCATCTTTATCTGACGCTTACTTTATTTTTGGTAGATTTGCCAATAAATTTAACATTGACTATAAAACAATCCAATTTTATGTTAATTCAATGAAAGTTTGAGTTCATATTTTGGACTATTATCTTTCTAACAAAAACAAGAAAAACCTATTGATCCTTTTATCGAAAGTATCATGAATTTCGTGTTCATAAACTAAATCCGCTTTAGTTTGCAGGTCCGGATTTTTCATCCGAAGTAATAATGAATGCTATGTAATTATGTTACATCTTCAGCTTGAAGAACTTCATAGAAACCTTATGAGTAATCTTTAAATGTGAATAATAAAGATTAATAATGATTAAGACAACTAATCTGTTACTTTTTTCTTTATAATTTATGTCTTTTGTCAATTAAAATGTTACGATAAACCTATTATTACAACGGCTAATTGCTATAAAAGATAAATTAATGTAAAAGCATTTACCGATTCTAACTTTTCTATTAGGAAATATAAAGTTAATATTCTTGTGTAAAAATTTTCTGAGAAGTTTTGGAGAGAAATATTTTTTATACGAACTCAAATTTTAAGAGCTTTACACTTACATTTTTGTTTTGTTCTGGATTATTCATCATGTCATACTATTGCGCTTATGACTATCAGTGACTATCTACGTATTACGGGTAAAGTGTCCTAGTTTAACTATGTGGATTCTTGTACACACACATGAACAAATATTGAATTTTGCTTCCATGTAAATTTCGTTTTTTTTACTTGTACAGTTTAAACATATTATGGTATTGCTATTACGTTTATGCAATCTCTCTCTCTCTCTCTCTCTCTCTCTCTCTCTCTCTCTCTCTCTCTCTCTCTCTCTCTCTCTCTCTCTCTCTCTGCATTGAGAGAGAGAGAGAGAGAGAGTGAACATCTAAATATACTGTGAATAGTGAGAGAATGAGAGAGAGGGTGAACATCTGAATATACAGTCGAGACCAGCTTTCTTTTTGTTAAATAAAAAGAACATAGAAATGTTTGCATACACACAACTCAGTCAGGTTGCTCGAATAATATTTTTTTCGGAATGTACATTCAAGCGGTGTGTTTCATTTTTAAATAATTTTATCTAGTGAATTTTTGTGCGTGCATGTGTGCGTGTGTGTGCATGCTAATCTGTGCGTGCGCAGCGGGATTTGAAGATAATTGCAATAGACATGATTTATAAATGTGTCTTTTTTAAAAAAATAAAAATAGGGAATTCGAACCCCTTCGTGAATACAGAGGAAAGTAATCTTTAAATTAAATTTAAAAATGGCAACAAAATATATAGAAACGGGGATAAATTGAACGGCTGCTTTACTCCCTGGCTATGGTTGATAATTGGGAAGAAACCGTGTTTGTCTTATCGACTGAATATTTCTTCCTTCCTTTTCCTTATTCATGCTATTTGCCTGTATGTCTCTTTCTTTCTATCTATTTTTCATCCATTAACCGAGAATTCGTTGCCAGGGATTTTAACATTCTTATATCTGTAAATATCTTTGGAGGATTTCTATTTTGTAGATATACATTTTTGGGAAGCCCCTGGGTAAAGCATAAAATACTATTCTCTTATCTGGCCAATAAGGATGGCCTAATCCAAGCACTGTTACTCACTCAATTAATTCCCACAAAGTTCTCCAATAAAAGGAAAAAAAGGAAATCCCTAAGAAGTTATGAAAAACAATAGTAAAGGAAACTCAGTCAGTATAGCATCCACCAAGGAACCACAATGTTCCGGGTTCGGTACCGGCCCTCACCAAATCAGTGCATGGGTAGCACAGCTTGGATCTGTGCAGTAAAGTGGGGAGCTGATGGTAGATGTGGCACCCAATTTCAGACGCAAAAACAATATCCCTTGTCTAGCGCTTGTGAAAAGGGGATAGACTCCCTCGCTGTCCAGCTGATACCGACAATAAATCTCTCTGTTGACTTTACTTTTACTATAGCTGCAAAAAAACGTGTATTACAGCTTTTATCTGAAATCGTTTCAGCAAAGATAGTTTAAATAAAAATAATGACAAATTATTATAAGACTATATTTTATAATGAAATGTGTCATACCTTCTAACCACAATAACACCGACCATTCAAATACAAACAATACATTAGAATTTATGAGTCTTTTAAAATTGAATAATCATAAATGCTTTGTATCAAGGTGACACCTAATATTTTTTTTCCAGTATTCACACCGTTTTTACCGTTACAAATGAAACTTATATCGCAGTTCATTAATTAATTATGAAATTGAAATTGTCTTTGTAATCATTCAAAGTTTTAAACCGTATTATTCACTGATGATTTAGACTAGTGTCATCATCTTGATTGTTACTATAATTACGACGTTTCGACCGTTGTATCTTTTAGTCTTCTTCAGGTGTCTGTCTTAGTCGGTAATCTGGACATTTCTATGAAATTATTTGATCAAATAACGTGTTCGATTTGAAATTCTCAGAAGGTTACCGTCAACGACAGACACACGAAAAAGCCGGAGGGTACAACGGCCGAAACATCGTGAATATAATAACAATCAATACGAAAACACTAGTCCAATAACATTGGGGAATAATAATGATTATTCATTGTCTCAGAGATTCAGGCGGGAGTTGAAGAGGCGTAAGGCTTAACGTTGTGGACTGCGGCATCGTCGTAAGCGAATTCGAACTATAGTTGCACTATTAGGTTCACTTTCGGTCTAATAACCTGGGGAACGAAATGGATATATCTAATCATATTACATAAAGTATGTGGGTATCCACTTTTTTATATCCCCCCCTTTTTTTAATCGCTTGAATGATTTTTTTACTAAAACTTTTTCGTGAGTAAGACAATCTTAAATTCAGTTTTTGTAATTGCTAATAACTAAACATTAACTTATTTGTAGGTAGAATATTTCGCATATTAATTCAAATTTTATTATTTTATGAATAGTTTCTTTAAAAATATTTTTCTTCTTAGAATGAAATATAATTAGATATATCCATTTCGTTTCCAAGGGTATAAGACCGAAAGTGAACCTATTAGGTTCACTTTCGGTCTAATACCATTGCGAACGGTATGAACGCCTTTATCTCTAAGCTATGTGTTAAATGGTACCACTACTGCTCTTCTACAATGAAGGCTTTGGCATTAACTAACTGATGTAATGAATATGCAAATACCTAGGTACCCCCCTATCATCTGATTGAATAGTGTCCACCATAAATACTCAACACTGTAGTGGTACAGGCGCCTACTACAAAGACTATCACTATTGCTACACCGACTACTACTCTTATAACTTCTACCCCGACGCACCAGTTTCTACTTACCTGCGAATATACCTTACTACAACTTAATAATATATCCCTTACCCCGGATATATCACTAATCGACGAAGGTTGATATGCCATTAAACAAAGAAATCAAACCAAACCAAACAGGAGTAGAAGTATATTCAAAATTATCCAGAACTATGTAGTACATGTACAGTGGTACTTTGATTTACAAGTGCCCCAACATAACAATTTTTTGAGTTACGAGCAATCACTTAGTTGCTTTTTGCTTTTTGTTGTGAGCTAAAATTTGAGGTACGAGCGAGCTTCACTTATAAGTTCACTAAAAGTATTTAAGTTTTTAAAAATTTATTGCGCCAAAGAAAAATATTTATAAAAAAATAAACATTAGAACATATTACAGCACATAATTTATTGCATTGTATTTTATTATGCCTTTATATAATACTCTGCTATTTTTCTTATCTAAAAAAATGTTACAAAATTTAGGGTGTTTTATCGGGGTAGGAGATATAGAACGGATTAATGGTATTTTAGTTTATTTCAATGGGAAAAACTGATTCGATATTGGAGAAAATTGAGTTACGAGCGGAATGAATTAAACTCGTAAGTCGATGTACCATTGTACTTGTATCTTAGGTTACTGAACTGCGATATAACTTTTATTTTTAACGGTAAAAACGGTGTGAATACCGGAAAAAATTATTAGGTATCACTTTGATACAAAGCATTTATGATTATTCAATTTTAAAAGATTGATAAATTCTAGTGTATTGTTTGTATTTGAATGGCCGGTGTTATTGTGGTTAGAAGGCAAGACACAATTCATAATAAAATATAGTCTTATAATAATTTGTCATTATTTTTATTTAAACTATCTTTGCTGAAACGATTTCCGATAAAACTCATAACAATCGATTTCTTCTCCTGTCTTCAACTTATTGATAAACGCATCAATATATTGATAAGCTAACCTGAGTAAATATCTAAACATGTGACTTTAAATATTTTCACAGCTTAGGTTAGTTTGGCACAAGGCCACGATAAAAAGGGTGATATTAGATCTTATCACTGCAGTAACGCTCTACAAGAATAGCGAGTTAACCATTGTTCAGCAGTCAAGCAATACGAAAAATGTGACTGTGGACACAAAAACAAACTATATATTTACCAACCTCTCCACACGAGCAGGATGTGACACAAGATCAATTTCTTAAGCAGAGTTCAACAGGTTTGAATTCAAAGTTTTCCTTTTTCATAGACCGGTTGCCATACCAATATTGAAGAGCCCAGTCTGCCGATATATTTACCCACAGCTGGAGGGAAACTATTGGACGCATACCTTTCCCATAGGTCTTGGAGGTACGTGAAAAGAAAACAGCCTCGCTCAGGATTTGAACTCGAGTCACCGTGTCCATTTTCTATGACGGTAACCGTTACATATTTGACACCTCCAGAAATATTTTTTGTAAAATTTATTGTTTTTTTTAAGTTTAAGTGGTGTTAAGTTTTATTAGAGAATTTTATGATTAGAAAAGCTAATTGCTTTTTCAGCTGTCTCTTTCAAGCTCTGATTAAATTTAGTAGCTGTTTTTGTCTTTCAATTAAATAAAATTTACATTTTATTTATTTGGTCTTAAATAAGTTTTTGTAGGATATGTATGAATGCAGTCGGAGGGAAAAACTAAGTAGAATGTTCTTCGTGTTCATAGTTAAAATTATTGCAAGTCGGGTAAATAATGTTTATGAGCAATAAGTTTGAGTAAACTATAACAAAATGGAAGGATGCTGGTTGGTTGGATCTTACGGTATGCCAACCCTTGGATTATTTTATGCTGATGACATTTTTGGTGTATTTAATTTTTTATCAAACTCAATTATTTAAATACATTTTTAAAACGCAGTTTTTCTATTTAACCCATGGATAGGACCCTAACAGGTACTACCATTTCAGGTCAGGGTGGATCTGGAAGTAATAACAATGAAGCGGTACTCTACATTCCCCAGAGCTCCAGAATTTGAATTTCACCATTAGATGCAGTTTAATGTCATACTCAGGATACAAGGACTCTCAGCCAACACCTTCAAGCACATATATATATTGCGATTTTACCATAAGGTCGATAATGTTGGGGCAATTATATAGGTGTTAGGGCTTGACGTGACCGGCTGATTGATTGGAGGGCGCATCTCTGGCCGCCCGTCCTTAAGTATCCTAGATTGCCACCCATGACCCACAAGTCATCCTAATTGGTGGGTAGTACCACTCTGAAGAGGTTCAGACGGCGTATTCTACAACCCCAGCCGATCGGAGAGGAAAAGGAAGGAGACCAACAACCTGGAAAATGATTGGAGCCAAGACAATATATATTGAAATTTGTAAAATAGTCAATCAAAGCTAATGAAACATTTGTGGTATAAGTGTAGCATTTTAAAAAGTAAACTTACTTTCAATTTAATTCTCATTGCTAATAGAATAAAAAGACAATGTGTGTGTGTGTGTGTGTGTGTGTGTGTGTGTGTGTGTGCGTGTGTGTGTGCGCGCGCGTGTGTGTGTGCAGCATTCCTTCATCTAAACATGTTTGGTTTTATATTATAGATATGTTTGTCTATATATTTTGGTTAAAATACTTTTAAGCTTCCGAATATAAATATATATATATATATATATATATATATATATATATATATATATATATATAATATATATATATATATACAAAGTTAATGAAACACTTGTGATATAAATGAGCCATTTAAAAAAAAGTATTTTTACTTTTAATTTCATTCTCATTGCTAATAAGATAGAACACAATATATATATATATATATATATAATATATATATGTGTGTGTGTGTGTGTATATATAATTATAATATATATTATATATATATGGGTATATATATGTTTGTGTATGTCGGTAAATTATTAATCAAAAAAATATTTTTTATTTGCATATAGAAATGTTTAAATCTTCTTATTCAATGCACTTTGCTCCAACGATTCTCATTTAAGTACAATGAAACTTTCACATCAAATGTCAGCTTATAACTATGTGTCAAGCCACGAATTTATTGATCATCCCCCGAACATGCACAGACACACATATACACACATACAGAGAGAGATAGAGGGAGACAGAGAGATAGAGAGAGACAGAAGAAGAGAGAGAGAGAGAGAGAGAGTTTGTGTGTGTGTGAACTTCAGCCTTTAGCGTCGACTTATAGTTGCCGTGAGCTGAAAAAATCAAAGCATACGTATTTGATTAATGTTTCCTTTTCAACCTTTTAGCAACCCACTATATTGACGATTGACTTTTAACAATGATTAAAAAGTTAAAAAAAGAAAAAAAATTAAAAAAACAAGACTGAAAAGTTTACACTGAATAATCTATGAATCGCTTGGCGGTACCATTGTTGATTTAAAAATGCCGCTGATAAAAAAACTAAAAAACTCCCTTTTATTTCCTGTCTGTGTGAAGTCAAATCAAAACGCTTAGAATACAAAATAAAGAACACAACTAAAAAACATACTTATTGCAAAGAGAAAAAGAAGTTAGATTGTTATTATTTACTGAGTGTTTTTTTTCCAAAGGAATAGTTTTCTGTTATTGATTTTACTGTGAAAAAGATCGAAGTTTTTCTTTTATTATTATTGCTGATGTTTACTCCCTAATTCGTAAAACTGTTCTCGATAATCGAGGTGCAGTATAACTGTTTCTCATTACATAGAATTTTCTTTATCATTTGGGAAATGAGACAACTTTATAGCATGCTATAATATTCAATGACACTCAAGTATAATTATCAACTTGATTTTTATTTACAAATTTATTTAGTCATTGTAATAGAACTTGCATGAGAGAAAACACGCGAGACTATTAAAATAATCTTTCAAAGGCTTTATTCGACGAAACAATAAATACAACAACAAAAAAAGAGAATTATATTGAAGTAAAGTAGTCCATAATATACACAAATAAAAGTTTTTAACAGTTCAGTCATGTTCACATTTTTTTAATTTTAGAACTAATGTCAATAAAACTTTTACAGGTTTTCTATATAATTTACCAGTTTATTTTGCACGTATTCATCATAGCGAAAATTCAAACTTGAACACTGATCAGACTTTTGATGATGATTTTAATACGAATCAAGATAATAATATATTTCTGATACTGATATTTCTTAATTAGACAATTATACTTCTTTAAAGTAAAAAGACCAGGTTGGTTGGTTCAATTGTGTAATGGCATATCAACCCTTGTAAAAAATGCTAAATCGTTTTTTATTTGTCTGAATTTGGACATATGGCGCAACAAACATGAGGGTTGATTTAACGCAGTTCTACGTGGCAATAATCTGTAGGTTGTAGGTTCAATCCTGACTACGGGCGAAGATACAATAGAATATTTAAGATAGCTTAACATTTGGACCCGATCGCATTTAACAGAATAAGAACAGTCTACCCCGGTAGATTGAATAAAGACTTCGGTTCGAAGTTCCATGAAGGTTGTCGATTACGACATGAAGTCTCCTGAGTTCGACAAGAAACGCCTGAAGAAGGCCGTAGGGCACATCGACCGAAACGTTATGTATATAACAATAAAAAGGAAGATAACATTCCGAAAAATCTAAATAATACTTTCTTTTCATATATTATCTAAAAAAATCTAAATAATACTTTCTTTTCATATATTATTTTTAAGCGAATAGGTAAATATTGGTTTGGTTTTATTTAAATAATTTTCATTAACTTCATGTGTATTAATGAATTAGTAGAATTAGTAAACTGGTGATGGGTCCTTAGCCACCAACTTCTAGCACCAATATGATAAAAAAGGTTTGGTTTTCGCCATTAGAGCAATTTGAAGGATACGGTCGAGACAGTTCTATAGGTGCTAGGGCTTAACGACCAACCGAATATATTTGAAAAAATATTCTTATTGGATAGGAATATTTGAAATCATAAAACTGAGTGCAAACAACAAATTATAACATCTACATTCTAAATGAAATTTTTGACTTAATTGATTTTTGTTTCGTTTCGTGGAAATTCTATGGGTCCCGCTAGTCTATCTATCATTAAAATTCTCATTATGTTTGTATACATGTAACCGCAAGCTGAAGAAAGGACATATCGTTGATGGATTTTTATTAGAGCTGTACATTTAGAATGTTCTTAGAGAATGTAGAAATTTTCAGTCCGATTTGAATATGAATGATAATTTTGTAGGACGTTAATTTGCGTTAAACGGCGAGTTGAAAAAAAATAGATTGGTTGTTTTGTTTTACGGTATATCAAGCCATTTCATTTAATGCCGAATCAGGTCATTTTGATAAACAAAGGACTCAAGTTGCTTACGGTACCTGTTGTTGCTTAAGTGGTCACACAATTCAGTGCTGAACAGGCTCAAGGAAAAAAAATTAGCTGATCGGTTTGGATTTCTCTGACCATCCGTTCAACCAAAGTAAGGACTGTAGAGAAGTGTTGCATGTCATAGGACTACTTAGTACGGACTGCTCAGTTCCCACAATTCTGTCTTGCGGATCACCATCCACGGCCAACATGTGGTCCCATTGGAGAGGGGTTTTACCCCTCTGAAGAAATGCAGTCGGTGTATTCTACAGCTCCAGCCCAAAGGGTAGAAAAAAGACCACGTAACAAAGCGGTATTGCAGACCCAAGTTGTTGACAGTTGGTCATAAAAGGTAGCTAAAACTCATCACTGTATATTAATTAATTTGGATTAATTTCCCCACTTATGTTATTTTATCATTTGGATGAGATAACCTTCGGTTTTCCTTGCATGTTTGATTTTGAAAATGCGAAAGTTCTCAAATGCATCATAGGTTTTTATTTTTTCAGTGGCTCTTATATATCATAGTACCTGTGTGTGTGTGTGTGTGTGTGTGTGTATGTGTGTGTGTGTGTGTTCTCTCGACTCTCTTATTCACTAATGTTATCTATTATATCTATAATTTGCACTTCATTTCACTTTGAATAATGGACATTCTAGTACCTTGGCAGACACTGCAATAGAAATTTTATCACCTTGTATATAACGACATACTTATAATTGGGTTTTGATACATACAACGATCGCTATTGTCCCTAATGATGAACGTATACATAGAGAAATGTGGAAATTGTATTAAGAACGACACCGCAGAGGCTAACCATCTCATTAAGACACATAGTCATTTATTAACCATACATTAGTTTGGCACAAGGCCAGAATCAGGGGGCACTCAATACAAATAGATCTTACAAGCAATGGTCAGCTAGTTTAGTAAACTAACCATTACACTACTTGGTGTGTGTGTGGGGGGGGGGTAACTTACTCCTGTCTTAGCAGGGAGATATGAAAGTGCTGCACTCAAAAGCAATTCCACTCTACAAAGATACTTCACAAAAGTAAAACTTTCACTCAAATAAATAAAGTGGCGTACTTGTAACGGTTATCGGCGTAGGAAATGGAAACGGTAGTCCGAGTTCAAATCCTCGAAAAGGCTGTTTGCGTTTCAAATTGTGTTAGTTAATACCCTAGGGAAAGGCGGAATTTATCTCTCCTCCTACCTTCATATATGGGTAAATAGTAAGACAGAATTGGATTGCTAACTTTGGTAACGCAACCAGTTTAAGAGAAGGAAAACTGGATTATAAGCAGTTGTACGCCACATAAAAATTGGTTTTGTATCACATCTTCCTCATGATGGAGGGATTGGGTAAATACATAAATATATATACAACCAAAGACAACAGGAATAACTTTGGGGAATAAAACGGTTAAAAAATAAGCACATATACACAGCTCAAATCATCTAATGAGCAGGACATAGATAGGTATCTACAGACGGAGATAGATAATTATATATTAGGGGTATCGGAAAGTTCTGTCCGCTTTTCTTTAACCAAACTAAAACAGCAGATTAAGTGT
>CM042139.1:31396343-31416343 GCA_023376005.1 Doryteuthis pealeii | reverse complement strand
TTAAATTAGAAAGGCTACTTAAACTAAATAAGAATGCAAATAAAAAGATTTGAAACCAAGGTGGGATATAATTGAAAAATATAGCAACTGAAACTTACTCTTTCTTCACTCCCGTCTTTCATTGCTAAATTTTCCTAATTCACTTATCTAGTTAAAATAGGAAGTAAAGAATAAAATTACAATTATTTCTTCTTGTTAATGGATTTCTTTTAAGATTCATCCCCGAGATTTTTGCTCATATTCATTAAGATAAAACCAAACAATTAGAAATCAATAATACTAAGCACATATTTATTAAAATCAAATCTTTAATATCAATATGCAAATTAACCTGCCCGTTCATACTGTAAACTGCTATTTTTTTGTATATATAAATACAAATTGAAAGTTATTCTAAGTAGAATAAAGCTTTCCAGTGTTATCGTTTGTCATTTAAAACTGTATTAACTCAATCCTTATATCCGTTACTCAGTGATAAAAATTCAAACAAATATTATTTCATGTAAGAAAGAAGATGCTTCTGTCTAATTCACCCAGCTATATGGCATTTAAAGTAGTAAATAATAAAGTATACAGTATAAAGTATAAAGTGTATGAACAGATCCTATAAAATCTCAGGATAAACAACGTTTTTGTTTTTCCTAGGACATAATATATATTTGTATGTATTACTATTTTCTTGATGTTCCTGCAACATTTTCTCGTTTATGCAGTTGATCATATTATTTTTTAGGTGCCATCATTGCCTCCTAGCACTCGTGTGTTTAGTCATAATGTTTCAGGTTAGGAAAGACGTTTCATATCAATTCATATGCTGTGTTGACTACTCTGATTATAGGATAAGAGTCGCTGGTTTTGTTAGTCTCTAACCCAGTCGGCTGGGGCTGTAAAATGCCCCAATTGTATCTCTACAAAGGGATAAGGCCATCCCCACCAACGAGTGTCCTGGATATGGCACTAAAGCATATGAATTCGACTCATTTAAAAATATTACCTATAAAACATACGTTTTCAAATCATATATATATATATATATAAGTATATAAAAAATATTGTTCTGGTTCCAACGGGAGAACATTTAATATTTTATAAAAAAGAAGGTTCGCAAAATGTATTATGTTCTCAGAAAAATTTTTTTTATTCTTTATCTTACATGTGTGACACGTGTTTCTGATCTGTTGTCTTCTTCAGGCATTGAGTTATTATTTTGGCAGAATATGTCCGATATTTGATAGGTTGTGTGTGTTTCTGCAACTTTTCTATTATGATAATAGAAATAGAAATAATAGAAAAGTTGCAGAAACACACACTTCTTTTTTATAAAATATATAAGTATATATGTATAGTCCATATTTGGCATTAAATAACCCATAATTGTTGATATGCGATAAAAACCAAAGTAAGTAACATACCTATTACTCTCTGATGGCAAGCTAGCGAAAAAAATGATCTCGAAAGGGATTTCAACTTTGGAATAAAGTGATGAAGATTTTTGTTTGGTTTAGACCTAACGAAAATAGAGTTGCTCTCCTTGGTCAGTAGGGGACTGATGAGAACCGGGAAATGGGGTTTCCGCCATGACATCTTTGGATTGGGGTTCGTGGACGCACGTGCACAGCACGGTCGAGCTAATTAAGTCACTTTTAGGGTAGAAACATTCTCTACCCGGTGTTAAATAAAACCTTGTTAATTTTCCAACAACCTGGTCTTGCATTATCATTTCAGTCTTCCGTATTTTATCTGTACGTAAAAACATAACAATTTTAGACAAGCACAATCTTCATTGCTTTTTTAAGAATTCAAAAAGTGATCACTTGCAAGATCTAATGGAATTCACCGCACAACCTCACTGCTAATTCATCCATTTATGTTCTATTTACACACAAATCCTCCAATATCCAGTTAATGGGATCTCGAGCTCTGCTGTGCGTCATTGTGCATTCACTCCAGACAATCGTCTGATATCTCTTGAGAATTTGAGCGGTTCCTGAATTACTGAAAATGTTGCAAACAGGTGCGTCTTTTGAGTCCCCAGTCCAAAGGAGATTTGAAAGCAACATGTACTGTACGACCTACTAGAAGAAGCATTAAAGGCATCAATTGTTTGAAGAAGCAACTTCAAAGCTATGCCTTGATGTTGACGAAATTTGGCAAACAAGAGATTGATGATGAATGTCTTGTTTTTCCAATTACACATACAGCATCAACGAAGTAAATTCCACTGCTGAAATTCAATGGCAGAAATAGATTATTCTCTGGGCTGCAATCAGGTTAGTGTTCTTTGTTATTGATATGTGCTGTTAATGTGTCAACATTGTATTATTTCTCTTTCAATAGACCTAGTCTATCAGTAAGCATAATAAACTTACTGTCACTCAGACTTCAGTGAAATACACCATATATATATATATATGAATAAGATATAATGAAAAAACAAACGATGTTTACAACTAATTAGTATTCCTAACTTTTGGACGACTATTTTCAACGCTTATAATGATACATCTTATTAAAGAGATCCTTTATATGACTTTTTTTAAAGTGCATCTAATATGATAATCCAAATGTTAGAGTGTCAGTGTGTCACATTTTTCAATTTTACTTCTAGAGACCGTATCCCAACATATCATACTATTTTTGAATCAGACCGACTCGGTGAACAAATTAAAAACATTATGTGCCGAATCCGGATCCGTAATCTTGAAATTTTAGATTCCCAAGTTTTAATAACTGCAATGGTTTTCGGTAATTTCTTACATGATTTTTTGCGATAATTCTTTTTTTTTTTTGTACGCTAACAATTTTTTTTGTGACAAATTTGGGGATAATTGAAATTAATTACGAAATCCCGCGAAAATCATCCAGGAAATAGAAATAATTGCTTGTACGGAAAGTAAGGACTTACGTGCATCAAATTGTCTTTGAATTAAGTGTCATTGTTGTGCCGAAGGCAGAAATTTTGAGCCCTCCGCATGAGCTAGGTTAATTGCTGTCCAATAGGTTGGCTTTTAAGCTAGTTATAAATAAAAACCCTTCTAGAAATGTTCATGTGACAGAAGAATTAATTAAATTTCATGTGAATATTCCACATGTTCAGAATAATTTATAACCGAGTCAAATGTTCAAATATTAATGTTAATTCTAAAATGACATTAATGTTCATGCACGCCTGTTTGAATGCATATGTTTTGATGTGTCTGTGTGTATGTGTATGTGTGTGCGCGCGCGCGCGCGTGTGTGTGTGCTTTGCATATGTGTGTTTGCATGTGTGTGTGTTTGTATGCATAATTTTTCAGCAATGTATGCGTTCTGAATAAAATCTAATAAAGTTTTAACTAATTTTCATCAACTGCTTCGGGGAGATAGCATAGTTATTATATTATCTGTTATTTTCATTAATATTGGCAAGAATATTTACCGAAACGAATGCCCATCTCCTTATAAAAATTGCTTACATTTACTTATTCTCATATTTACGCTCAAAAGGAACTATAATTTAAACTTGAATATAAATTAATTCCCGTTTCGCCTTGCTTCTCTTTTTATGATTGTTAATCTTTTGTATGCAAAATTCATTTTTCATGAATGCATAAAAATATCTACAAGCGACAAAGAAAGTCTAAAGAAACATATAAATCTTTAGGTTACTTATTTAAAATTTAACAGTGTCTTCTGGTTCCGGATTAAATCTAAACATTGTTTACTGACAGATAGATTTTACATATTGAATGTATGATAGAATGACTGTGTCATTTCCTATCAAGTTTATACGAGCATTTATGTATTTCCCCAATGCATTAGATTTCATTTCTTTTGTTTTCATTTCTTAAACATATCTTTTCAATCTACTTATGGATCAGCAAACAGCTAAGCAATGCGTATAAGATTTTATCAATTAGACCAGTGTCTTTTTCAACCGGAGACTATGTAACATTTTTGGGTCAAGTCAAGTAAAAAATATTTAATCATAAAATACAATGGGATTTTAAACTTCGAATGGCTCTGGGAGGTCCACCACCAGAGTAAAATACGGATTAGAGTGGTTCATAGGTAAAAAAAAAAGTTGAGAACCACTGAATCAGACTACACTTTTCACTTTCCTCTTTTTCCTCCCTATTCTCCTACTCTCTCCATCTCTCTTCTTAGTATGAGTAGTGACTGGTTGGTTGGTTGGTTGGTTGGTTGGTTGGTTTTACAGCATATCAACCCATTTCATGTCATTGAATGCCGAATCAAGTCCTTTTGATAAATGATTTGTTTAACTTCATGTGTATTTACTTAGATATGGCACACAGGCCCCAGGTTGCTTACAGTACTGCTAAAGCTGTCACCCAACTTAAGTATTGAATAGACTCATTGCTGCTTAACTTCGGCGATCCAGCGGGAACTGGTGCTTTTAGCGTGGCCTGACCATAACCTGAGAAGTAGTGGTAGTAACTACTACTATTACTACTATTGAGTGGGTCTCCGTGGTGTACTAGCTCACGTGTTGGACTGCGATATCACAGTAAGCGGCATCACACTCCAGTCGCGCCATTATGTCCATTTCCGGAATAAAATACCTTGGGAACCGGATGAGACCCTCCCCTTCCAGCTATGGGATGAATACTACCAATTCCGTTCTTATACAAGGATGACTTTGGCATTAGATAATCTGCGAAGTTTGATGTACCATTAAAACAAAGAAATTAAACCAAACTACTACGGAAGGAGTCTCTTAACTGCGACATTGTAGTCAGCAAGTTTCGAACTCCAGCTATGACATTCACTTTCAGACTAGTACCCTTTCAAAAGGTATGAAATCTCTCATCCCTCTTCCAGGCATGGGTTAAATAGCACCACTACTGTTTTTCTATAAGGATGACTTTGGCATCAGATAACCCATGAAGCTTGATATGCCATTAAACAAAGAAATCCAACTAAAGGATGCAGCTGCTGCCTCTGCTACTACTACTACTATTATTATTGTTATTATTATTTTGAGTTTTTCACATCAGCGTTAGCTGATAGCCTTTCACTGGAGTCTGTGTGACAACAAGTCTCCTCAGGTCTCCAGGACTCTTCTGAGTATTCTAGCCGATTGCAGCAGTGCAGTATTCTGGATGGTCTCGATTCTCCCTCTGATTTCCAGATTTTCTAAACTTTCGTCCAATCTTTTTGGGACCGTTCCAAGTGCACCAACTACAATTGGTATCACTTTCACTTTCATATTCCATAACTTTTCAGTTCTCTGGCAAGGTCCAGGTATTTGTCCATTTTTTCGTTTTCCTTTAGCTTTACCCTGTGATCTGCTGGAACTGCAAAATCCACCAGTTGACAAGTTCTTTATTTTTTGTTAATCAACACTAGGTCTGATATTCTTGCTGGGATAAGGTGATCCATTTTTATCTCAAAGTCCCAGAGAATTTTACGCCTTTCGTTCTCAAGAACAGATTCTGGTTTATACATATACCATTTTGTTGTATGGTCAAAATTTATTTTTTTGCATAATTCCCAATGGATCACCTTTCCAACCCAGTCGTGCCTAGTTTTGTACTCGCATTATTATTATCATTATTATTATTATTATTATTATTATTATTATTATTATTATTATCAGAGTTCTTCACACCAGCGTTATCTGATGGTATTTCACTATTATTATTATTATTATTATTATTATTATTATTTATTATTATATTATGTATACCGTTCTTAGCGTAACATATAAGAAAAGACTGTCTAAATCTTGACACACATCTGAGCGAACTGATAAAAAAGCAAAAATGAAGTGAACTTTTTTAGTAGTGGAAAAATGTACCGATGAAATTTGATATCTCTTTACTAGTCAGTTCACGCAAACATAAAATCTATACACAGTATCTTAAAGACACAGTTGTGAACATCAATAAAAAGTTGTGAATATTAATAAGATAAAATAAAAAGAAATTAAGAAAAAGAATATCCTTGAGCTAATGATTCATTATTTGATTCTTTGGCTCAGGCTCAAAGTTTTGACATTTTCAATATCAATAATCTATTTTCAATTATTGATACTTGTAATTATCAACGTTTTTTATGCTTATCATAATTGATGCGTTCCGACAGCATGGGTTCCTTTGACTCTCTCTCTCTCTCTCTCTCTCTCTCTCTCTCTCTCTCTCTCTCTCTCTCTCTCTCTCTCTCTCTCTCTCTCTCTCTCTCTCTCTCTCTCTCTCTCGGTTATAACTCTTGGCAATTCTTCTCGGCAACAGAGAGCTCACCAATGTAATTTTTTTGCTGGTGTGTCCATGTGTAGGAATACATAAGAAAACGTCGCTTATGAGTTCCTCTTTACTTTCCCAAGTACCCAGCATGTCTTGCCCGTTATTCTGGATGGTTGGCCAGATGAGAGGTGAATGGTCATACAGCTGCTGTTTTCCAGGATTTTTTTAAAAACAGCATGCAAAATCCTTGTGTAGTTCTCGTCTACATTTCTCTAGGCGTTTCGTTAGAGTCCAAGTGGTGCAACTGTACTGTACTACTGACAGGGTTACAACTGTGAAGAATTACCGTTAAATTCTTCTGAATAGTATAATATATTGAGTATGTTTCCTGTAGCCGTTCTAATCTAAATAGGCTGAACTGAAGATGAACTCAAGAAGAGAAATATTTGAATTATCATCATAGATTATTAATAATCGACAAATAAAATAAAACAGGAAATATTCGATTTGTGGATGAATAAGATAAACAAAATAAATTAATAAATAAATAAATAAATAATAATAATAATAATAATAATAATAATAATAATAATAATAATAATAATAATAATAATAATAATAAATTGTAGTTGGTGCACTTGGAACAGTCCCAAAAGGATTAGAAAAGGGCTTGGAAAGTTTGGATATCAGAGAAAGGATTGAAACCATTCAGAACACTGCACTGCTGCAATCTGCCAGAATACTCAGAAGAGTCCTGTAGACCTGGGGAGACTTGCTGTCATTCAGACTCCAGTGAAAGACCATCAGCTAACACTGATGTGAAAACTCAAAAGGAGTAAAAAATAATAATAATAATAATAATAATAATAATAATAATAATAATAATAATAATAATAATAATATAAAAATAAAGAATCAAAATAAAATAAGTAAATTTTTCCAATGATGACAATAAATAGATAAATAAATAATAGAACCGGAAAAGAGTTTTGGTTATTTGCCCATGTTTATGACTTCATTTTCGAAAAAGGAATTAATTGACCCTTTTTACTGTAGTAACGCTAATGGGTGGTCATTCTTTCAAGAGCATCCAAAAGAATGTGTCGTCGAAGTAAGTACAGAAACTTTTGACATTTGACTCTTCTCAAAATCTGTGCCAGGCTGACTTCAGCTTAACGAATAACCAAATTCTTATGGATAGTATCGAAACTTCTTGCTTACAAGACTAACAACAAAAGGATTCCGGACTTACAAGAAAGACTTTAGAAATTTTTGTTTCCCTTTAACTTCACTAAAAAGAATAATTGGTCCGTAGAAAAACCCTAGATCCTGTTGTTTCTTTCATTTAACAATTGTTTTTTATGCGTATGTGAACAAGCACCTATTCCACATTTTATTTGAAACGACAGTAATTTAGGATATATAGGAAACAATAAAACCTATTGATTCACTTATAATAAAAAGATACACCTCATGGATTGTTGCCTATGTCCTTATTGCAAATCTATTTGAACAGGGTCAACAGAAACAAATTTGGAATGTCATTGGATATATTTGATATAATTAGATAATTAAGAAATAAATTATTCGTATCGTTAACTTTTTTATTAATCCTAATTAACAATTGCATGCATAGATTTCCGAATGTATGAACAGATATACCTATATAGAGAAATGAATCCGTTTTATTGCATTTGAATAAACACACAACACGCTAATTATATAAATGACAGGATATTTATATGCATCTTTCTTTGTTTTTGTGTGGGATTTGAATGAATAGAAATGCATTCATATATTCAAATATACCCAAAATTAGTTGTTTGTATGTGTGAATAGATGTGTTACTGAATTAGATATTTTATTTTATCAGGGGCAGTCCATCAGGGCTACAGCAGAATATTGTTAACAAAAACCAGCGAAAATGTCCCTCTCTCTCTCTCTCTCTCTCTCTCTCTCTCTCTCTCTCTCTCTCTCTCTCTCTCTCTCTCTCTCTCTCTCTCTCTCTCTCTCTCTCTCTCTCTCTCTCTCTCTCTCTCTCTCTCTCTCTCTCTCTCTCTCTCTCTCTCTCTCTCTCTCTCTCAAAATGTATAGCTTTCTGAATACGTAACACCGACCCCTTCTGAAGCCGGGTAGGTCTATTTTTCACTTTTTAAAAATATCAAATTGTCCATCTATGCGAAAGTTATGTGTTAGTATACTGCGTACTGATACCAAAAATTAGATCTTTTACTAGCACCATTGTTTGAGGAAATAGCATCAAAGATCGTCTACTAAAATGCTCTAAAGATCCTCGTTTTCGCAAGATTTAGCCTTTAGAAAAACGAGGATCTTTAGTGCATTTTAGTAGACGATCTTTGATGCTATTTCCTCAAACAATGGAGCAAGGAAAATACCTAATTTTGGTATCAGTATTCAGTATACTAACACACAACTTTTGCATAGATGGACAATTTTGATATTTTTAAAAAGTGAAAAATCGACCTACCCTGCTTCTGAAGCCTATCCGACTCTCTTTTGTACTGTCTATTTATTGACCTAACTTTTCACGCCTGTGCGCGCGTGAATCAAAGCACCCGTCCGTATCACTCCTAAGTCATGTTCTTCCCTTTCCGAAGGACGCGAGTTCGATCCAGGAAACAAGATACAACCGGATTCTCTTACGCTGCTGTTCGGGTACAGCAGTGTTATTCCCGCTACAGATGCATTGGAATGTAATGTAATTAGTGCATTACTTGTATTTTTAAAGGTTCCAGGGGAGAAAACCTTTAGAGAGAATGTTTATGCAATTAGAAAACGTTCTATTTATTGTGAAGATGTATTACTCGACAATTCCTTTTGGAAAGTAGAAATCGATTTTCATTCAAAAATTGAAGAGAATAACTGACTGAAATTAAACTGATCAAACGAGGAAACTAAAAGATTTAAAAAAAAAAACAAACAATGGCAGCATTTTGCAAGAAGAAAGGTTATTGAGAAAAGCTTTGTTAAATCAGGACAGAAGACAAAGTGAAACATCCATCGTGAAAGAAAATTGTGTCGGAAAAATCAGGCCAGAAAATTGAGTAAAAATGAAAGAGAAAAAAGAATAGATAAAAAAAATTAATTGGAATAAAACAGAATCTAATGAGGATGTTTTGTCTAAAATCGGCATCACGTGATAAACTAATATGAATTAAATTTAGTTTTATAGGACACAAAGCCACAGGTTTATGACACAAGCGGTTATGATCATTATACCATACACTGTACATTATGGAGGAGGCGCCTGTTTCGTAACGGTTATCAACGTTTAAAATAGATCACTTGTCTTGAGTTAAAATCTTGGAAGAGTTTGCTTGCCTTTTTTTTACACACGCACACATACACACACACACAAACACACACACACACACACACACACACACAAGTATTTTGTTATTTAAAAATAATAATAGATAGAATAATGTACACATGGAAAAAAATCCTGAGCGAAACACGTGTAAGTTAAATTAATAAAATAATCCTGTTTCATCCATTCAATACTTTCTTTCCTTTATTTCTCTTTTCAACATACTGTCGGATTCACTTTCTTTTTCAATTTACACACACACACACACACACACACACACACACATATATATATATATATATATATATTACTCGTGTGGAGGGGTTGATGTATATATATATATATATATATATATATATATATATATATATATATATACATCAACCCCTCCACACGAGTAAGATGTGACACAAGGTTAGTTTCTTAAGTGAAGTTTAACAGGTTTGAATTTAGTTTCCTCCTTCTAGATCGGTTACCAAACCAAGGATAAAGGGCACAGTCTGCTATTTACCCATAGCTGGAGGGAGAATAGTTGGTGCATCCAACTATTCTTTTCCAAGGGTATTAGCGCTATGTGAAAGTCGCCGAGTCCATTTCCTATGTTGATAAGCATTACACTACCCACCCTCAACTTGCATTTCACATGGCGCTTATTCCTTTGCAAACGGTATTAGTCCGCCTATTCTCCCCACCCAGCTATTGGTTGATGATAAAGCAGACTGGACTCTTTAACTCTACTAGTTTTCCCCCACGGCTGCACCAAATTTTATTGGTATTTCTTTTATCTGCATAATGGGATATTTCAAAGTGTACTATCTATTCACCTCAGACGGAACAAAAGATGACAGAGGCGTTCACGTTGGGATTTTTCAGTGTAACACGTACGAGAGCCACTGCCAGCGGTTTAAAGTAAGATTACAGTGGTGGGAGAGTCGCTGTAAGCGGTTTCAAGTAGGCATAGAGTTAAACATGATATGGCAACCAGTCTAGGAGAATGGGTATGAAAATTACATCTGTAGAGTGGTTCCAATTCTGGAGCTCTGGGGAGTGTGATGTGCCCCTTAATTGCCATTACTCCCAGGTAGACCCTGATCTAGAGTGGTGCTGCCTGTTAGGGTCCCATTTATGGATTAAATATATAAAAAATGATTTTTTAAATCTTTTTTTAATGAGTTTAAAAAGATTGAATACCAAACAAGAAGGAATAAAACAAAACGTCTTCGGCATTAAATAACACAAGGATAAAATCCAACCACCCAAAAATCCGCTTGAAGACTCACCTTCTGGCGACCCTGCCCCTGATGAAGGGGTTGGGTAAATACACTCATAGAATATCGAACTGATTGCATGTATTCATTATGCTTGGTTTTGAATGACATAAGTAGTTCAGTCAAAATCTTATTTGAAACTAAAGAATAACTGCTTTACAGCGAAGTAAAGTAGATATATAATCGCCTGAAGAGGCAAAGAGTCGAATATCCGATAAGGATCGAACTCACTCAACTTCAAATAATCTGCGAAACTTACATGATAACAATCGATCTACACCAAGCAGCCGAAACCGTATTATTTTCAATTAAGATATTGACTAAGTTTAGTTTGACACAAGGCCAGAAATATTGAGCACCGAGTAAAAATTGAATTCATTAACGATAATCTTCTTTTGGGGTACATCAGTTTACGGCCATTAACCCGACCCTATCCCTTTTAGGCGAGGGGTAGGCGCTGCCTGGGGAGACGGTCTCATGATTTATTTTGGATCACCCAACGGATAGCAGGCCAAAACTCATAGACAGGGACGTTAGAAAATCCCAAATCAGTTAGGAGTCATGATATTGATACAGATATTTTTCTGCCCTGTCGGATGGGGCGTTAGAATGCACCGACTGCACCTCTGCAGAGGGGTAAGACTCTCCCAATGGGGCCACCTGTTGGCCGTGGGTGGCGACCCATGATGCTTAAGGATAGAGCACAGGTGGATGAGCAGTTCATGACATGCAATACTCCACTTTGGCCCTATCTTGGGCTAGACGGGCGGTCGGAGTGGCCCCCTCCGATCAATTGGCTGGTCACGTCAAGTCCTAGCACCTATATGATTGCCCCAACCCTATTGCCCTTATGGCAAGCCCCAACCCCTTTTTATCATATGGGTGCTAGAAGGTGGTGGCTGCGGGTCTACATGTCCTGGGAATGACGTTAAACTCTATCTGATGGTGAGGTTCCAGTTTTGGAGGTTTGGGGAATGTGGAGCACCCCTTCATCACCATTGCTCCCTGGTCCACTCTGACCCGGAGTGGTAGTACCTGTTAGGGTCCCATCTATGGGTTAAATAGAAAAATGTATTTATAAAAAAAATTGTATTATCCATTAAGAATTGATTTATTTCAAAACTTTATCGGCATTAAATGACCCACTGAGGTTGATATGTCGTAAAACAAAACAAACCAAACCAAACCAAAACAGATATTTTTATCCATTATCCGATTGTGTCGCTGCCTTTCTGTTAGTAGTTGCACAAGAGACCTTTTATTTCTACATTTTTGCTAGCTTAATTTTTCTTTTTTCTTTTTTTTGCTTCTGTGTGTGTTCTCTATTTATGACGTCTATTAATTTAAGTAGAACGTGCTGGAATAACATGAACCGGTCCAATTGAAAATCTTCAAAGCCGCAGGAGAGACGAATACAAAGCCATGCAAGTGACTAAATATGGTACAGCCCATTGTCAAGATGGCCAGCAACTCAACCATAATTCAATGAAATAATATCGGCTCTCTTTAAACCACTAGCAGTTTACAAGCTCTATGCAATGCAAGCCTTTTTTTTTTCTATTATTGACCACTTGTACTAAATCTTCATTAAGAGCTAAAACGAAATTATTTCCCAACGTAAATAGCCAAAATATACGTGTGACTTTTTTTTTCTCTGTGTATGAATATCTAGTGAAAGGGGTAAAGAACGGGGTATCTAGATATTACTTTAAGCAAATTAAATTAGATTGACAAAAAACAAAATATATGAATCTAATAAGATACGGCAAGGAAAATGGAATAAATATGAATACCGTAAGTAAAATTAAAGTGTCTTCCGCTCTCCTCCTCTCATTCTTTCTCTATTTAATAATGCAATAATAATTTTATATGAAATACTAAAACTAAACAAGAAAAATAGTTTTAATTTAACTGGCTAATACACACACACACACACACACAAATATATATATATATATATATATATATATATGAGTAAGAGAAGGTGGAATGAAAACATCACACAATGCTGTTAAAGAAGAAAACAATTTATAATATAATCATAGCTGATACTGATCAATATTTCGATTTTACAAAAATCATCATCAGAGCTCATTCACTCCCGTAGTTGTTTGGGTCGGAGAGGAATGTCAAATCAGTTTACAAAACAAAAAACATAATACTGCAAAAAAGGAACGAAAGACGTTACAATATTCACCAACGTGGGCATTCGCGCCATATATATGTCGGTCATGTCTCATATGTATACCTTTTGTCATCCAAATGTATATATATATAATATATATATATATATATATATATGTATCCAGGGAGGTGCGAAAGTAGGTATACAACAGTATCACACAGATGAAATTAGTAGCATATTATCTTAAGTGTCCTCATTTTGTAAAATTTTGGTGTCATTAGCCATATTTAATTGTGACTAGTAATCAACATGTTATTAATATTAATAATTAATGTTATTACACGTATATGTAACATTTGTTTGTTTAATAAATGCATTATATATAATAAATATTATATGTGTTTTTTATAACTGTATACCTACTTTTGCACCCTGTATATATATATATATATATATAATATCTTATTATAATGGAGATTGTGGGTTTGTCTGTCTGTAACCGAAACTATATTACTATACAAGTCACACTTCCCTTTAGTTATTTACATCACATTCTCCATGATTTTATTTTTAATTTAAACTTCAATTATTAATAAAATTGTTATACATCATTAAGACTGTTGACCACATTTACATACTAATAACACGCAATTATATTTATATATACAACAAAATAGCTGTTTACAGTATGAATGGGAAGGCTAATTTACATATTGATCTTAAAAATTTGATTTTAATAAATATATGCTTAGTATTATTGATTTCTAATTGTTTGGTTTTATCTTAATGAATATGAGCAACAATCTCGGGGATAAATCTTAAAATAAATCCATTAACAAGAAGAAATAGCTGTAAATTTATTCTTTACTTCCTATTTTAACTAAAGAGTTAAATTAGGAAAATTTACCAATGAAAGACGGGAGTAATGGAAAATGATGGAAGAGTTGGTTTTCAAAGTTGTTCTATTTTTCGATTATACCCCCTCTGTTCCAAATCTTTTTATTTGCATTCTTATTCAGTTTCATTAGAATTTCTGATTTAACATGATATTTTATTATATTAAAACTTAAATACTTGCACCCGGAGGGTGCATATATTTGCTAGTATATATAACTTATCGACAGGAGTCAGGTGCGACACAAGGTCAGTTTCTTTAGTGGAGTTTAACAAATTTGAATTCAGTTTTCTTCATCTAGACCGGTTGTTTAATCAAAGTTAAAGAGCCTTGTGTGCCATAGAATTTATTTATAATTGGATGCATACATATACCATGGGTATTAGCGTTATGTGAATAGAAAACATTTTCCAGGATTTGAACTCGAGTCAACGAGACTCTTTCGTACAACGATAACCATTATACCATCTGCCTCCAATATAAATTGTTTGTATAATTGTTTATTCAATTTCTCTACAAAATTATGCCAACATTTCAGACTACTGAATACAGTGAAACGAATGTAGTACTACTGTTTATGAGTAGTTCCTTTTTAAAAGAACATACATGCCCTTAAAAACGGCTGAGGGCTATCGAAGAGGACCCAGCTGATCAATATGCTGGTCATATCTGTTAAGTATCTGGCAGCCATCCTTCGTTCCAGATGTAATGAATAAGTAAGCAAGCCAATAAGAATCCGGTGTTAACGTATTCCTTGTAAGTCCGTCGTCCAAGGGAATCCAAATGTCAATGAAATAAGCTCAGATTGGGGTCTCTATTAATACAGCAGAAGCAGCAGTGCCAGTGATTGGACAATAAGAAGCCTTCTCAGGTCACGTGTTTATAGTCGAGTCTATAAGTAGAAGTGACCATTTACCTTATGCCTTATATCACAAAAATAATTCAACAATATCAAGCCCTAGCAACTGTCTGATTGTCCCGACCGTATTCTTCAAATTGCTCTTATGGCAAACACCCACACTTTTTTTTATCATATAGTTTCTAGATGTTGGTTGAGGGTCAATCGCCAGTATTTATTAATACATATGAAGTTAATGAAAATTATTTTTTAAGCAAATCTTATAATTTAAACACAAGATTTGATATTAAATAGCCCACAGTGGTTGATATGCCTTAAATCCAACCAACCAACAACCTAAGAAGGGTGGAAACTAGATCTTAGGGTAATTCTTTTATTGATCAAATTCCTCAAATTTTGTGGTAGAATGTTACTTATGTTTGTATGTATTCGGACCGGCAATTCTGAAATTTTGGATTCCCAAATTTTAATTACTGCGATTGTTTTACGTGATAATTTTTATAACAATTATATATATATAATTTTTATAACAATTTATATATATATTATAATTCATAGATATAATATAATATATATATATATATTATATATATATATATATATATATATAAGTAAGTAAAAGTAAAGTCGACGGGGCGGCCTAAAGTCGGTATCAGCCAGTCAGCGAGGGAGTCTATCCCCTTTTCAATAGCGCTAGACCAAGGAGATTGTTTTAGCATCTGAGGTGGAGCGCCACACCTACCATCAGCTCCTTACTTTACTGCACAGATCCCTGTGCTATTCATACGCTGAGTTGGCGGGGACCGGTATCGAACTAGGAACGCTCTACCGACTGAGCTAACCCGGCCCTATGGAAATTAATTTGGGAATAATCAAAATTGATTATATCCTTATTTCGATGAAAATTGTTAATTCTTTGAAAATTATTGTTAAAGTTTAATAAAAGGTAATATATACTCAATGCATGAAGTGTCATTGTTGGGCCGAGGGCCTAAACAAGACCCCCTGCGCGCATTTTAATTGATGCTCGTTAGGGCAGCTTTTAAGCTAATAATAAATAATGACAAAATAATTACATTACGATCCTTTTACGAGGAATCTCGTTTTACTTACAAAAGCTAAGATATGCGAAAATATCAGAATTCTTCTAGTGTTTGATTCGATACTTGTTTAGATATTCAGGTTGATCTATACCCTCCCACTTTTCTGATTGCGTTGCTATGGCAATGCTGACAAGAAGGTGGCGCCAATAGCACATGATAAATGCTGAACAACTGAATAACAGCACATAGAGAAGGGCAAGAGTCAAATTCGTCAATAACTAAACAGAACTCAGCACCTGGTTTGCCCCCAGGCGAGAGAAATGGCCTGGGACTTCTGCATCATTTACTGCGAACATACTGCATTTAACTAGTTCTTTACATATACCCTACTCTCTTTTGTTTCCTATTGTCTCCCTCTTTTCACTTACTCTCTCTCTCTCTCTCTCTCTCTCTCTCTCTCTCTCTCTCTCTCTCTCTCTCTCTTTTCCTCGCTTCTCTTTTCTTCTTTTTTGTATTCTCCCCCTACTTTATCAATTGTATGATTTTTCCCCTTTTGTTGAATTGTATTCTTTCCATAATTTATTTCCCTTTGTCAATTTATCATCTTCCATTATTCCCTAAGTTTTCTTGTCTTTAAATCGCTTACAACCTGCAGTACATATTCATATCGATGTGTGTCTGTGTCTCTCATACTTGCTCTCCCATTTCTTTTTATTGCCAAGTGATCTTCTTAAATGGGTCTCTACATTCTATACAATAATCATTGGCATTTCTTTCTCGTTAGATAATACTTAGCAAATGATTCAGTTCCTCAATCACTCTTCCAGACTTTTATCTAAATGCCTTTGCACAAAGATCAACAGTGAAATGTTCCCGGTAATTCTGCTTACGACCTATAAGCCGCTATGAAGATATAAAAGTCAAATAATAATAATATTATAGGAAAATACTCGGACCTTGCTAGAGAACTGAAAAAACTGGAACATGAAATTAAAGGTCGTACCAATTGTAGTGGGGGCCATTGGAAAGGGTTTCCTATGGAAGAAGAAACAGTTTCGATGAATTGGAAAACAAAGGAAGAATGGTGACCATTCAAACAACATTATTAAAATTGACTAGAATACTTAAAAGAGTCCTTGAGACCTGAGGAGACTTGCTGTCACTTATCCTCCAATCAAAGACAACTAGCTAACGCTGGTGGGGAAAACTCTTAAGGAGTGATGTAATAATATAATAATAATAATAATAATAATAATAATAATAATAATATGTCCATGAACATGTTTCGCATAAGATTCTCTATGACTTTGAAATACAAATGGATCACCCAATTCATGTCAATAAAACAGATCTACTTTTAATTAACAAGAATAAAAGAATTCATTTAGTAGAGTTTGCCGTGCCAACAGACCACAGAATGAAGGTGAAGGAATACGAAAAGCTGGACAGACCTTGCCATAGAACTGAAAAGGTTGTAGAACATGAATGTGGCAGTGATACCAATCACAGTTAGAGTACTTGTCAGTGTCTTGGAAACATGAAAAAAGCTAGCAAGGACTGTTTTTTTTTTTTGTTTTACGGCATAACAACACTTTTTGGGTCATTTAATGTCGAATAAAGTCATTTTGATATCTGGTTTCTTACAATACCTTGCAGTAGCTTAAATACTCACCCATCTAAGTATTGAACCTGCTCATCGATGATTAACTTCGGTGATCTAGTGAAAAAACAAGGAGTGAAATAATAATAAAAATCTCCAGGATATTAAGATACAAACGGATCACCAAGTGCCCATGATAAGACCAGGCCTAGTCTTAAAAAGAAAAAAGAAGTTGCTATCTCGTCGATTTAGCCGTTCCAGTGGACTACAGTGGGAAAATGAAAGAAAGCAAAAAATGGGTAAATATTTGGATCTTTTCAGAGCACTATAAAAGCTGTTGAACATGAGGGTACCGTTCATACCAATTGGGTTTGGTCCACAAGGGCTTGAAAACATACTGGGGGAAATGAAAATCAGAGGAGACTAAACAGACCACAGCATTGTTTAGATCGGCTAGAATACTTAGAAGAGTCCTGGAGATTTGAAGATACTTGAGATTTGCTGTCAATGATACACAAGTGTATGATGTGCAACACTTTTAAATCGTTATCTTCGTGATAATAAAAACCGACTGCCAATAAGACGTAGACCATTTGGTACTACTTGCTTGATATGGATCTGGTGATACATTTCTATTAAACAGATGTCTTCAACACTTTCAAAGAAAAGCAATAACAAATCATAACATTACATTTATCATGATTCATAGATAGAATAAAAGTGTAAATAATGACTCTTCCCTTTTCTTCTTCTCACATACATTTTCTTCCAAACTGTTCAAATTTCTACTCATCTGTACAAAGGACGTTTTTTCGATTAATCAATGGATCAATTTCTATATTTTCTGGAAAGTTGAATCCGTCTTCTCGTTTTAATCTTTAGTGTTACATACTGCTCCTTATTATTTCTATTGTCTGCTAACGTCTTGGACCGTATCGAGCTCACTTCCGGTTGAGCGACATCTTTTTTGGTGTTGTCTCTCTCCCTGGTTCCGTCTGACTTTTTATCAATTATGAACACAGAGACATTTTTGGTGTACACATACATTTATTTCCCCAATTCCAACTTAAATACGCCCGCGTTGGAGAACCAGGCAGCACGGACGAAAGGCGTCAGTCTCCTATGGCCGCTGGCTTGATTCTGAGTAATTCTAAGTAACTCATCCATGGAGTCGCCTTGCCACGTGATTCCATCAACCAATCAGAGTACGTTCTAGGTCAATTTGGGTTCAAAGCCTGTCAATAAAACTCTAGGTGATGTTCCATGAGTCTAGTGGCGTACCAACGTCGTGATCCAGGGCTGGGGGCAGAGCTCGGCCTGGTGCTCCCTTCAGTGCCCAATAAATACTGATTCAGATGTTTTAAAGCTTCGCCTATCCACCCACTTTAAAGTTCTAGGAGTTCACAGTTCAGTAGCATGGTGGCAAATGTTAGTAGAATATTTCAAAGTTATAGCTACGCAAAGGCTTTTGTGTTAGGGCAATTTTGCTCCCTTCTGAAGCTGTGCCCCGTGACACTCACCCGTTCCTCATACCTCTTTGTTCCGCCACTGTTTGAGTCTACGGTTAGATTCAAATCCTAACTACACTTCATTAGAAAAATGATAGGCTATGCCTATTCATTATGTAATACTTAGGAAGGACTTCCTCTTACTAGATTGGTTGCCTAACCAAGGCTAAAAAACAGTTTGGTCTACTATTTACCCACATATGGATGAAGAATAGAAGGATTCATGCCTTTTTTATAAAAAAGGCATTTGAGTAAAGTGAAGCAAATTCTTTTTCAAATAATTTGTATTTCATAAATATCCTACAAGCGGTCTGCTTGGAAATATTTGTATGATCAAGTAATTCTAAGTTCATTTTTTAAGCAAACTCATCAATATATTGTTTGTTTGTTTTGTGTTTTTATTTTTGTTTTTTGTTTTTAATATAATTGACCTTAGGATGTCATTCTGTTCTAACTCTATTTGAAACTTTCCCACATTGATTTTACTGAATCCAGGTTATATCTTACAGTACCAGGAGAACAATTAACACTCTCTTTTCTTTTATTTCTTGAACTAACGGCTGTATCCAACCTCTTCCTTCGACTGAGAATAATTTGCGTTCGGCTCTTTTTTTTTTTTTTTTTTGTTCTCAATGTTGAATTTCAGGGAAAAAAATTTAAATTGAATTAAATTGTTAAATGAATTAAACCGAGTATGTTTTCCCTTTTGCTAGAATTTTATTCAGAATCATTCAACAAGGGAATTGGAAAGGCAAACTAACTTGGTTATTTAAAAGAGTTGCTTAAACTAGTTAGCTACATTGTCTTAAATTCGTGTTGATAAAGAATGCAACTTTGATGCAAGTTTTAGTCAGACATTGCAAACAAGAATTTTACCAAGTACAAACAAAAAGCTGTGTGAAATTCTTTGAAGAAAAATCAAAGAAATGTTTGAAACACTTACAGACTAATAATACATATGTGATAAGAATGCAAGTACAGGCAAGAAAGACATAATTTTTGTTCGTTCGAATATATGCGAGCATTAGCATGTATTTATTTATTAAAAATAATTATGAAAAGACTATACCCCCCCACACACATATATATATATGTTTATATATATATATATATATATATATATATATATTTATATTTATATATATTTATATTTATATATATATATATATATTTATATATATATATA
>CM042139.1:31363843-31393843 GCA_023376005.1 Doryteuthis pealeii | reverse complement strand
AGACTGTGGGAGGAGTGAGAGCATAAAAGAATGCTGGAATGGGAGATAGTCTGCCAGTGAAATAGGAATAGTTTTCGGTAAAGATATTTTTGTCAAATATATTTTTATATGATCTGTTCTAATCGAACAGAGGTTGAGAAATGGTCAAATTGAACTGTTCCTGTGTTGAGTCTATTTGATTGTTTGAGGGGACGTCCTTAACCAAGTCTAACTATAAATAAATCACAGTTTGGTGAGGGTAACGGACTTTAATCCAGTTTATCAATTTATATGTAGCCTGACATCTTTTCCTTCGTATTACACGCTCAGTTGTTGGATTTTATTTCAAATACGAAATCTAAGAATATAGATGGAGAGGACCTTTGAAATCCACACAAACGCACATACACACACATTCTCTGTGCCTGTCTCTGTCTGTCTGTCTGTCTGTCTCTCTCTCTCTCTCTCTCTCTCTCTCTCTCTCTCTCTCTCTCTCTCTCTCTCTCTCTCTCTCTCTCTCTCTCTGTCTCTGTCTCTGTCTCTGTCTCTCCTTTACACTCACACACACATACATGTGTACGCTTGTTTACATTAATGCACTCAGGTATGCATACGTGTGTAGATGTTTATTTAATCTTGTACAAGGTCATATATCGGAGGTGCGTTGTGTAATGGTTAGAGTCGTTGGAAATTGACTCGAAGACCCGAATTCAAATCCTGGCCGAGGCTGTTTGCATTTCACATAGCACTAATATCCTTGGGAAAGCTATGTATCCAACTACTCACCATACTGCTATGGGTAAATAGTAGGGAAGACTGGACTCTTTAACCTTGACTTGGTAACCTGTCTAGGAGAAGGAAAACTCTACATTCAAATCTGTCAAACAAATTGACCTTCTATCGCATCCTGCTCATGGATTTTACCTCGGAACACAAGGCAAAATGCGGATCGAGTGTCAGCACATAACTCGGAAAAATCATTAGTTTGGACACTCGTAAGTCAAGGTACCACTCTCTTCAAAATTTGGGTTTGAGTGAGACACAAACAACCTCCATTGACAAATGTACAACTACCTCAGCCACATTTTATACTTCATGGGTATTTTATTATATACTATGCTTAGCTTAGTTTGGTGTAAGTTCACAGTAGTGGGCACTAAGTAAAGACCGAACTAACAAATTTATCTGGTAGCTAAATTCTCTTGCTATCACGTCACGGCAGGCGGCCTCTAGGTTGTTTTTATTTTTTTATTATTTTTTTTGTGGAATCGATATCGCAATATTCCTTTGTTTTTTCTCTCTGTGTCTTTTCTTGCAATATCAGAACAAGAACAAAAATACTTTTTATCTATTCGAACAAAGAAATTCACAATATGCCTTTTGATGTATTTGAAGTGTTTCTTTAAGAAAATTCTATAAAGACTAGAACAAAGAGAAACCCGGATGAGCAATCTCTGTTAACTACGACAGAGGAGTAAAAACTTCCCAACCAAGCTGTAACACTTTTTGCCTGTTCACAGTGTTAGACAGATGGATTATTATGCTCTTGCTGTTCTGAACACTCGTCATAGATTGTGGCCATTTAACCGATTGAATCAGTAACAGTACGTATTCGAATCAATCGTTCTCTTCTCCAGAAGCACCTCGTTATATTTCCTTCTAATACCATCTTATGCACAACATCCTTTAACCTTGTCGCTGGTGCTTAGAATATGCTGATTCTAGCCCCTGCAGAAGGGTAAAAAAAACTCCTAAAGTGGTGTCCTCGTGCATGACACTATACTGCATCTGACGGTGAGGCTCCACATCTGGAGATCTGGGAATTTAGATCACACCATCATTGTCATTACTCCCAGGTCCATTCTGAACCAGAATGGTAGTACGTATTACGGCCCAGTGCAGTGGTTTCCAACTCTTTTTTTATTACATATGGACCCTTTGATTCCTATATTACTCTGGGCGGACCCCTATAGCTACTCGATGTAAAAAGAATATTTTTTACGTCCCAGCCCCCCCTCCCAAAAAAAATTATATGGTCCCTGGGGATCATATCCCTATTCATTGAGAACCACTGATACAATGCATCAAATAGTTCTGCTCGTATTCGATTCGATGAAAACACTCTAAAGAAATAACTACACAATAAATGTAAATATGAACATACAATGAACGCGATTCCCTAACCTTTTGGTATAAAACAACCCTAGATGGGTTGTTGTGTCGTTAAAATCAATCAATCAACAACATCCTTGATTCCGTTAGTGTTAATTAAATTATCTTGACCCACAATTATTTACGTTCCATGTTGTTGTTAAATGTTTGCTCTTCACAATTTAAATGCGTACCCGTTAATTGTTCACCTGATTTCGCCTATCCGACCGTGTAGGGTTAACATAAAATCGCCAGCAGCAGACTTCAGAAACAACTTTGTTGACTTGCTAACTTATTGATTGCATTTCATAAATAGTACAGTTATATATTGTTTTCCTATTTGTAACTGCCCTGTCGTTGGGGCGTTAGAATGCAACGATTACATCTCTGCAGTGGGGTAATACTGCCCCAATGGGGCCACCTGTTGGCCGTGGGTGGCGACCCGTGATGCTTAAGGATAGAACCCAGGTGGATGAGCAGTCCACGACTTGCAACACTCCACTTAGACCCTTACTTGGGCTAGACGGGCGGTCGGAGAGGCCTCCTCCGATCAATCGGCTGGTCACGTCAAGCCCTAGCATCTATATGATTGCCCCAACCCTATTGCCCTTATGGCAAGACCCAACCCCTTTTTATCATATGGGTGCTAGAAGGCGGTGGCTGAGGGTTTACATGTCCTGGGAATGATTTCAGTTTTGGAGATTTGGGGAATGTGGAGCACCCCTTCATCCCCATTGCTCCCTGGTACACTCTGACCCGGAGTGGTATTACCTGTTAGGGTCCCATCTATGGGTTAAATAGAAAAATGTATTTATTTAAAAAATTGTGTATCCATTAAGAATTAATGTATTTCAAAACTTAATCGGCATTAAATGACCCACTGAGATTGATATGCCGTAAAACAAAACAACCAAACCAAACCTATTTGCAATTGAATCAAATTTTACCTTCTTAATATAAAATGCATTCTCATCATCACCAGGTCACACTAACAGCACGGATACCCATGTTACTCTTTTGCCATGCGTTCTATCCATCGGACAGCATCTAGTATCCGCACAGAGCTGATTGATGTAGGTTTTTGCTGATCGGCCTATATTGATGTGTCCATGTGTAGGTGTTTGCTGGAGAACGTCACTTATGAGTTAGTTATCGCTTTTCCGGCAGTGTCCAGTATGTTTTGTTTGTCTTGAATGGTTTGTGTGATAGGTGGTACGTGGCTGTACAGGTACTTTTTGTGCAATGCTGTTTTCAGCATTTGTTCAAGGCAAGAAGAGTCCTGGAGACCTGAGGAGACTTGCTGTCACTCAGCCTCCATAATAATAATAATAATAATAATAATAATAATAATAATAATAATAATAATGAACTTTACAGGATGAAGATGAAGGAAAACAAAAAAATGGACAAATATCTGGACCTTGCCAGAGAACTGAAAAAGCTATGGAATATGAAAGTCAAAGTGATACCAATTGTAGTTGGTGCACTTGGAACGGTCCCAAAAAGCTTGGATAAAAGATTGGAAAATCTGGAAATCAGAGGAAGAATTGAAACCATCCAGAATACTGCACTGCTGCAATCTGCCAGTTCCCATCTTGATTTTTCTCCAAGTGTTTCGTTAGAGTCCAACTGGTGCAATCATTCAGTATCAATGACACGGCTACAACTTGGAAAAATCTACGCTTAATCTAATCAGAAACGTCAGATTTCCATATGAGCGATAATCTATCTATAACAGTCCATGCCTTTCCTATGCGTTTATTGACATAGATTCCTCATCACAAGATGAGATATTACTACCTAGGTATGTGAACTGCTCTACTATATTCAGAGGCTTACAATCCAGTTTGGAGATGTATTCATCTTGTTTAAAACACATGAAATCCATTTCATCTGAGTTCACTTATAGGCTAATTCCTCTCGCTCCTTTTTCCGGGATACGCAGCATCGATTCTGCTTGAGCAGGTGTATTTGCGAGGAGCACTAGATCATATGCGTAATCTGTATCTGTATTATATTAATCATGATAGATATATACTTACTCAATGCGGCAAATATTCTGATATATTTTTCAATAAGCGTTATCAAATTCATGAACATAATTGCATAGATAATTTATATTAGAACACTATTAGTATTGGAGAGTCCCCATGATGTAGCCATTATTGTGATGGACTATGACATAGTACTAAGCGAGTTCGCTTAGCTATGTGTTAAATAGTAACACAACTGTTCTTCTACAAGAATGGACTTGACGTTACATAACACACGAATGTTGATATACCATTAAAAAAAGAGAAGTGGTACCATTCAGCCCATAACTGTGGAAGATGAGGGGGTTCATACCTGATCCAAGGGTTATTAGTTCGAACTCGCTTACTATGATGTTGAGTCCAGGACGTTAGCCACTACCTATTCAATATTTTAGTTAATAATACAAAAATACTTCATACTGACAATAATTCTAAAAAATCCTTGAAGCTCTGTACATAAAATTTAGACAACCCACTAATAATAGAATTAACTTTGAGTCTAGCGACAATATTCTAAAATACTTCACATTAGCGACAAAAACAAAACAATACTTTAGTTAAATATTAAACAGTTTTGATAATGATATTTTAGACAAATATACCCTGCCTTGATAATTCATCGGAAAAGAACTGAAAGTATTTGGTCAACAAATAATAACTATTTCGGATAACTGATTAACGCCTTTCAAGATGATAGCGTCAAAATAATTTTAGGAAACTTGAAAGAAAAAGAAAATTGAAAACAATGAGTATTCTATTATGTTTAACCAAATTTGTTTATATATATATATATATATATATATATATATATATATATATATATATATTGTGTGTGTGTGTGTGTGTGTGACTCAAACATACATACATATATACACATATATATATGTATATATATATATATATATATATATATATAGTATTTGATAATTTTCTTTTGAAACATTGTTAAGTAAAGTATATTAGTATTTATATTTTCAAGGCAATTAAAATGTATAGAATTCGATAATAATTGAAATAATCATGACAAGCAAACTTAGCGAATAAGTGTAATGATTTATTTCAATAATTATCAAATTCGATACAATGTACGCATTGTCATTGCCTTCCAAAAAATATATAAATAATATATATATATATATATATATATATATATATATAGTATTTGTTTGACGACAAGTTTTTTGCAGTTTTTTTCTTTGTTATCTGGTTCTTTGTTTAATGGTATATAAACTTTCGTGGGTTATTTAATATGAATGCCATCCTTGTAGAGAGTAATGGCTGTACCATTTAAACCATAGCTGGGAGATAAGGTGTTTAATACCTTTCCCAAGGCTATTAGTCCGAAAATGATCGTAAGATCGACTTGAGTTCGAACTGTCTAACTACAATGTCGCCGTAGTCATTTATCCTAAGGATTCCTTACTCCAACCGACAAATGATAAAAATTTTACCTAACGAATCGAATATAAAGTCATCATATTAACAATTTGCTTAACAACTTCAATGTGTTTACTAGATAGACCGCAGGGAGTTTGGCGATTATTGTTACTAATCAGTGTAAATACTTAGTTGGCTATCTTTCAAAAGACAATGAAGGCAACTAAGTTTAGCAGTATTCCTCACCGGAGAATTTAATTCGGCGGCCCAACGTCTCTCAACCGCTGCTGCCTCCCTTTGAGCATATACAGTTTGTCTGTCTGTATGTCAATAAATGATTGAGGTTGCAAGAAATTTATCTTCAAGTGAACAGAGTCTTTTATTCGACCAATTAGCGGCCTAACAAGTTCTTTTTGTTAGTGGCAGACAATCAGCTTGGATACATTATTGGAGTTGTGTAGGCAAAGTGGAGTGAACATTTTGTAACACCTAAAGAAATAGGAAGAGAAAAAGTGAGAGAAAAAGGGAAGGGTGGTACAAAAAGGTACAGGTGGAGCGAATTAGTTTGAAAGAAAATAATGTTACAGACCTAGCTGATAAAATTTAGGAAAAATATCAGCCTATTGGATTTCAACAAATGGTAGAGGCTTTGAAAAACCCACACACACACATACACATAAATACATAGACACCATCTTCAGACCAAGTCTGGTCTGAAGATCGTATAGGCAAAAACTGTCGGTGACGAGGAACTGTTGACTCCACGTCTACACGACCTTAACGTATATATATATATATATATATATATATATATATATATATATATAGTACAAGTAAAGTCGTCGGGGTGGCCTAAGTCGGTATCAGCCAATCAATATCCCCTTTTCACAAGAGCTAGACCAAGGAGATTACTTAAGCGTCTGCGGTGAGGCGCCACAGCTACCATCAGCTCCTTACTTTACCGCTCAGATCCCTGTACTACTCATACGCTGATTGACGAGGGCCGCGATCGAACTTGAAACTTTGTGATTTCTAACCGAAAGCGCTACCGATTGAGCTATATATATATATATATATATATATATATATATATATATATATATATATATATATATATATATATATATATATATATATATATATATATATATATATATATATATATATATATATATATATATATATATATATATTATATATAGTATATATATATATATATATATATATATATATATATATATATATATATATATATGTATAGAAAAACGTTTTCTCTCTGTCACTTTTTCCGTGTTCAAGGTACACAGGAGAAGTGTAAATTTAGGTCCTTACATTATATATACTTGTCCGCATGGAAATAGTCTGGTTTGGAATTATTCTGATTATTCTTTCTGTCTTTTAATCATTTTGTATAAACTTTACTTTCTAAGTCTTGTCCCTTTTTCTTTGAAGTCAAAAATTGTTGTCTGTCTCCGAACTTACAGGTAACCCTTAGTCAGCCCGAATCAATTTGTAATTCTTTATGTCATCTATTCGTACTTCAAATCCCACATCCTTTTTTTCCTTATTCATTTTGTTTATATCTTATTTAACCTTGGAATGAATGTCTTTTGGTAAATATATCTATTTATAGCTGATATTTTTTATTATGGGTAAGAGAGGGGATAATAATAATTAATGATACATTGATCCAGAAAAGTCCTTGCAAAATATCGTTTGTCCTAATTAAGCAATAATGCCTATTTTGCATATTCGTATATAAGAACTACCTATACACCTAATTAGTGGTGCTTAATTAAAAATGAATAATTAGCATTGTAGTAAAGTATTTATCTAATCCGTTTGCCACAGGTAGATGTGACATGTCGCAAGTGTGCTGCGAGAATTGAATTGCTATTCAGTAGTAATGTATCTAGCTTGCTAACCATTACAACACGATGCGATACCCTAATTGACGATTTAGTATAATAAATATTTCACTATTTGTTTTTGTTAAGTTTTGAAAATGTAGATTCTGTGTGATTATTTATGTCTTTCAGCAACATAATTTCCCACTGATTATTCAAACATCCCTCTTAATGAGCACACACCTTTCAATGAGAAACAGTATTTACTTGCGCTGAGATCTTATCCTGGGTCTAATACGTATACTTAGCACATGTGTTTAACTATAAATCAACCGGCGTGTGCAAATCCTTGACAAGACTGTTTTCATTTCAGATAGTGATAACACCTCTGGTAAAGGTATGCATACAACTATTTCCCCTCCAGCTATGGGTAAATAGAAGGGTAGAATGGGTTCTTTAACCTTGTATGGCAACCGGTCTAGAAAAGGAAAAACTTTAAATTTAAAACTTGTTAAACACCGCTTTAAAATACCTTGTGTGGCCTCTTAGCTTATGCGGAGGGGTTGGGTAAATGCATCGGAATTAAAACTGTTTTGCTGTCTATAGAGAAAATCAAATCAAACATTCCCCATTTGTATTAATATGGATAACTACGTATTAAATGAATTAAGAAACCTATTACTAGTGAAATTGTCATACACTATAGACTTTTTTTATTATAGGTAGGAGAGGGGATTAATCTTAATAATACATTAATTGAGAGTTTCTGTCTGACAAATTATCATTACAAAAACATCACTAAGTGCATTAAATGTGTAATCACGTATAAATGTGTTTTTATCTATGTATGAATCCTCAGTAACTGTCGAATATTTACCTCTCCATGTATCTACTCATAATATATGCATTTCACAACAATAAAAAAATCAATTATGTATATTTACCAACCCCTCCGCACGAGTAGGATGCAACACAAGGTCAGTTTCTTAAGCGGAGTTCAGCAGGTTGAATTCAGAGTTTTCCTTCTCATAGACTGATTACCTAGCCATGTTTAAAGAGCCCAGTCTGTACTGCTATTACCCATAGCTGGAGGGAGAATTGAATTCATACCTTTCACAAGCGGTATTAGCGCCATGGGAAATGCAAACAGCTTTGTCCAGAATTGAACTCGGGTCGATGAGTCCATTTCCTACGACTCTAACCATAAGACCACGCGCCTCCAATATAAAAAAAGCAATATAGGCTGCATAAAAGTACGTTCACATAACTCAGTATGTGCATGTATATCCAGATTTGATAAGGCACCTGCTATTGATCTTGATGCATGAAATATATAGTGACTTTGTTCTAGTTTCATCATCCATATTAATCGTATCAGCAAAATGGATATCCATGACACAATTCTCGCCAACCGTCCCTGTCATTCATTGTCCTCGTGAGGTCCTCTGCGCAGCATACAGTATCACGCAGAGCTGGTCTATGTAGGTCTTTGCTTTGTCGACCCGAACTGACATTCCCATGTGCTGGTCTCCTACTAGAATTATGAGTTCATCCTTACTTCACTAGCAGTGTTTAGCATGTCTTCTTCGTCTTATTCGGATGGTTTCTGTGACACAGGGGTAGGTGGCCGTATAGCTTCTTCCTTGTGGGATGTTCTTTCACGATTGTACAAGATCGCACACAGCATTTTTGTGCAGCTCCCATCTAGCCCTATTCTCCAGGCGCCTCGTCAAGGTCCAAGTGCGGTGCAGCCATACAGTAATGGAAGTCATGGTTCTACTATAAACAGACTATCAGTTATATAGAAATCAGATCTCAGTCACAAGTTAAAGTGTGATTCTTCCAGGCCGTGGTGGTATCAGGGGCTGTTCTTAGTTTACTCTGCTGGAAATCTCAAAATGTGTTGTTGTTTTTCTGTGATTCTATCTCTTTGAAAGTTTGCTACTGTTAGTGATGAGGAGGGTCTCATCTACCATTCTTTTTAATATTCAAAATGGCAACCACCGCCCTTGAAAATATTAAACCAGTTGGGGCAGTAGGGTCAACTATCATTTCATTTTCCATTCACTTCCGGAATTCTGCGCCCAGTTTTATAGCTTTTGAGGCTCGATTTAAAATAATGAAATTGCCCAGAATTGTAATACTCTCTTTGACATAAGCGTACCATCGACTGGTGTAATGGGTTAGGAAAGTTAGTCCGGCAGATCCCCTTACAACTGAATTAGCGAGTTCGATCCTCGCTGAATGCCCCGATATTGCGACTTCCTGTTGTCCTGTTCCCACCCATGGCGGACAGTTTGATAAATATGGGCGTCCAGCGTTGATGTAATAATTAGGCAAGCAGTTTCGCAGATCAATTATGGCTGATAGCGAGTTCGATCCTCGCTGAAACTCCCAACTTGTTGATCTCGTGATATAACAAAATTCTACTCTGACAAACGTTTGGACAAATACCTACCGCTGATTTCACATTTATAGCATTTTAAACGTCATTGAGACGACTCTGGATTAATGTTCGGTTTATACGAGATTAGTTCCTGTATTTTTTCAATAACACAGGTACTTAACTAAAGAACATAACAACGGGTACTAAATAAAGAACATTAACATATCTTGAACACAATATTTGTTCATATATCGACTGAAAGATCCTTGGAAAAAAAAAGGATGGATTGTATTTATAAATGATAAATATTCATGCTTGTATGTGTTAAAATTTTTTTTTCAAGATTCTTTCAGTCGGAGATATATAAAAATATTGATGTTCAAAGATATGTTAATGTTCTTTAGAAGTCATACCCACTTCTCATAAACTTCTAATGTCATCATATAATTAGCTGTATTCACCTGGGAAACACAAGGTTCGGGCTTCAATACCAGCCTCGCAAATTCAGTGCATGCAGTAGCACGGTTGGATATGCTTGCGGTAAAGTGGGGAACTTGGTGTAAATGCATTAAATAATCTCCCTGCGTCTAGAACTAGCGAAAACGGAGATAGACTCCCTCGCTGTCTTTGCGCTGCATACCGACAATCAAGGCCACCTTCCTACTTTTACTTTAATCATATCTGTTTTAGATGATTAGAAGGCCGAATATTTTATTTGCAGGTAGTGAGAGTAGTTTGATTGGCATTGAATCAACCCTAAGTTTAGTTTGTAAAGCTCTGCCTTACGGCCCATTACAAATCTACTTGCTCGCACTAATAATTCCTAGCTAACCCTTCCTCAGAAATCGATCTTTATCACTTTAAGTTAGTTAACCGGACGGGAGCCACCCCCCTCCCCTGACTCCCTCCCCTTGGTGCCCCCCTCCCTCCCAGTCCCCCCCCTTATATCTCCTCCTTTCCTCTCCCTTTACATGACCTCCTCCCCCCAATTGGCCTACTCTCCCAACGGTCCGTCACCCCCTCTCCCCCCCTCCCCTCCCCCCCCCCCCCGATGGTGCGCGCACGCGACCCGTCTCCACCTCTCCTACTTCACCTGCACTCACCACAGCCGCCGCTCGCCCTCCACCTCACGAAATCGTCTCTTTTGTCCTATCGAGAAGATGCCTAACCACGTAGATAACCAAGGGCGGCCCCAGCTGAGTACTGGCACACATATGGCTAACCGCAACTGTTTAACTACCAATCCCATCACTACCCCGCTTACAAACCAAAATTTGGATCCCAAATCAATGCCTTCTTCTTGTTGTCACCCCTCCTTTGAATAATTTCATTTTACATTGGAATTGATGTACGTTCCCATGCCCCAACCTTAGTCAACCCTCCCAATCACCTACTCCTCCTAACTCGTACCGCCATCCAACTCTCTATCCTCGCTCGGCTCACATCCACTCCTCTCCATTGTTCCCTACCTTCCTCAAGGATTATTATCATTATTACTTGAAACCATAAAACTGTATGCAAAACATTTGAACATTTATCAAATAGAAATACTTGGAATCACACACACACACGCATATGTATATATATATAATATAATATCTATCTCCCTTCATACTCCCTCATACCATATCTCCCTACCTCACCCCCCTTCACCTCCATTCATCACCTATTACTATTATATACTATAAAAATCAGCCCTCCGTCATGTGTCGACACATCACCTAGTCCCATTTCTTTAACGCACTGAGTTTTGCTCAGCTCCTTGGAACTTTTTCTTTCTCCCAGATTGGTCCCACTCTTTTACAGTTCTCTGAACGATAATATAGCAGATACATCAATAATTCCCACCAGCTATCAAAGTTCAACACATCCTTTACTTTACGCAGAAACCTTACTCACCTCTCCTCTCTTAAACACTCAACACTTAACTCTTGCTCACGCACTTAATGCCCTACACCCTCCACCATAGCGGAGCTTGCGCCTTCCCTGTTCCCAGTTTAACCGTGCAGGACACACCTAACCCATCAATGCCCGTACTTTTTCTGCCTGCGACCGCTCTTCACTTCGAAACAACATCCGGACCTTCAACTAAGCACCTTTCCTCGGTTCCCACGTGACTTCACATTATTTTCCGTCGGCTTCTGCTAATTTTCCATGGACAGACCCCGGCCATGATACTGAAAAGGGTCATCCCCTCAGAACTTTACATGGGGATTGACAATAATCTTACTGCACCGCATAGATTATGTAACCAGCTTATATCATGATGCAAACTTTGAGCATTGACGCTCTTATTAATTGCTTAACCAATTTATTCAAGCAAGAGACAAATGAGCTAAGGCTATTGCCCTGCTCATCCATCTTCATCCTGAGGGCTGGACACAAGGTCTCGTTTTTACGTGAGGCACATAAAAATTGCGTCGTCATCCCTAGGGGCGATTCGGCTCCCCCGATATCGACTGCCATTAATTGCTCACTCCTCCCTCTTACCGCGTCGCTCATGCAGCCCCTGAATGGCCCCCCTGGACCCAGCTCCGACGCGGCGCCCGCCGCTCTCCTCCCCTCATTAGATACAGGCATCAGGCGCTCTTTGCTCCCCCCCCTCGCCTCATCCACCTCTCTATAAGGCCTGCGACACCAACGTTCTCGTTTTACGTGGGCCACACTATAAACATTCCCCCTCCTGTACTACGATCTGGCGGCGGTTCCACTCGGCTCCCCCTTTGGATCGACTCCGCTCTATTAATTGCTCCTCCCCCCTCCCTTTACCGGTTCCAGAGACGAAGCACACTGGCACCCCCAGCCGATCCCGTCCCCCTCCCCTGCTTATATTGAAGCCCGTAAGCCCCCGGCCTATTTGCCCCTGCCTCCTCGTCTCCCTACTCACCTGAGGGCCTCCGGACACACACAGGTTCTCCGTCTTACCGTGTGTGCGCCACATAAACCAACTCTGGCAATCGCTATCCCTCGGGCGGGCCATGCGCCCCTCTGGATCAGCTCACTTAACACTTTCCCTTTACCTGGTCCAGTAGACCGAAGCACCACTGGACCCCCCCAGCCGAGGCCGAGTTACGAAGGCAAGTCTCCAAAGCATAGAATCTCCGCAATCCCACGTATCTACCACATCTCCTTGATTCTCTCGCGTAAAGCTGTACGCTCCAAATACCTCTGCCCTACTTCAACATGTTCCTACCTTGACGCCTCACCATCGCTCCCAGCCACGAAATATGTTTTCTACAATAATCTGTTGATGTTCCTTGGTGTGCGGATCAGCTAATACTACCATCACGCACCACTTCTCGCCTCCCGCCTAAACATGTGTTTGTCCTATAGGAAATGCGCTAAATGCGCACACAGGAGATATACTTGATAAGACCAGGCGCAGTCTCCATCTAACCCAAGACGCCTCACAACCTCCCTCCCATCGACATCCCTCAACCACCTCACCACTGACTTACAATCGACATCGCGGCGCATTCATCCTGAAAATAAGTATATTCAACCGATCTTTACAACATATCGCGCCTCCCCCCTGTCAACTGCCAACAGTTTTTAAACTTTGCCAGTCTTTTTCTTTTCTCTTTCCAGGAGGTATTTCGAAATGTTTCTAGATGGGGAAAATACCAACTCCCATCACACGCCCGTCCCTACAGCCCTGCCGCCGTGCGCGTCAACGTGCTTCCACAGTCCATCGCGAGCACATGTGACTCGCTCCTCGCCCTTCGAGTTCCATAAATCTGGGACGTTGCTAATTGCATTTTCACTTTGCGCTAATACCTTGTCGGGACCACTGGTCATCTCTTCCTCCATATGGGCTCTCCTACCACAATAGCTTTTCCCGGCTAGCACTGTGCGTCCTCCTTACAACCTTTCTGGCTAGGCAACACCCCCGTCTCCATCACAGACAGGCACACCCCTCGAACATCCTTCAAACCCTTGTTCGAACTTTTCGTATCTCGCGCTCGCGCTTTCCCGTGCTCTACAAGCTCCCGAACTGAGGCACGACGGTCTACTGGCGCTTTCTCTATGCACCTCTCCCTCTGCCCTATACACTTCTCTAACCCCGCTCACCAACCGCGTGCTCCTCCTCACCACTTGCGCGTAGTTCTCTCTGCTACAACCGTTCCGCTCCGCTGCACCCTCTCTGCAGTGTCTACCCATGTTTTATACTAAAAATCACTAATGAACACTCCCGCAATTCTTTATTCCTCCTTCACTCTCCGTCCACTCGGCACTCGCTTCTCTTTCCGCACTCACGCGCACTTCAGTTAAATCTATTGCCTCACGATCTCCGCCTCCCCCCCGCAAGCACCCATCTTGTTCTACGCGACGTACAAAAACTGATCAATTATTTCATTATAAGGTGAGCCATCCCATGATTCTCCACTTCCCATATATACTAACTCACGCCGCTTCTCCTCATCTTGACACTCACTAACTGCATCTGCAGCTGTGAATCGCATATTCTGACTCTTCAATACCTCCTATCCCACACTATGCAGGTTTTTAAAAAAATGACCAATCTTAAAATTAAGCGCTTTACACTCTGTGGGCCAACCAATCTTCGTCTCCTCCTCCCCTCCCTATACAAAGCGCGCTCGTCAACCCAACCAACCACCCTCCCAATTCTCCCTCTTGCCTTCATCCATCCTTCATCTCCTCTTCTTCTCAATTTCCTTAACTTATGAACCAAGTAAAATCCGAGTTCGTTATTTCGCGACACGTCCACTCTATTAACCCCGCAATCCCTCCAAGCATCACTCAACCCTCGCGCACGCGACCTATAACCACCCCTCCTCATACTATCCACCGCTCTCGGCAACGTCAGTTATACTCTATTTATCCCAACTTTAACAGAACCAAGATTATATCTCGTTCGCTGCCTACAACCGGTAACTTCAACATCCGCCCCTCATCCATCCACGCTATGGTTTCTTAGTACAAATAAGACATGTTTCCAAACTCTCTTCTAGACATACACTTTTTTATGCTTCCTCATCTAACCTCTTAACAACAAAAACCTGAATCTTTGCACAGAACTGTATATATCTGCTATTTACCAACCGCCTCCACACTGAGCAGGGCTGTGACACCCTAATTAGCCACTTTATTTAGTTCCTCCCTTAGTTTTACTACGGTTTGAACTTCAGAATTTCCTTTCTCCTAGACTGGCTTACCCAACCGTGATAAAGAGGCCCAGCTACCTGCTCTACTATATTACCCCTCCACTACGCTCGCCAGGCTCAGCTACATCATAGTTGGCTTCTATACCTTTCACACAGGGTATTTAGCGCGTATGTGAAATGCAACACGTGGCTCTTGTCCTAGGACCTTCTGCAAACTCGTGGGTCGACGAGTCATTTCTCATCCAAACTCTAACCTCATTACACCCGCTCCCCCCTCCTCCTCCCTTCCCCCGCACCTACGAAACATCATACAACTTATTACTTCATTAAATCTAAATTGTATTTTACAAATTTTAAGATTTTTTCTAAGTAATTCACCTCCCGGCTAGTCTCCCCACAACTCTCCTCTTCAAATTCCTTAAATCAAGACAATGTTCTCAAATCCACTTTCAGCGAGATTTTTTTCTCCAGAGTACTTCACACCCCTCAGTCATCACTCATAATGTTTAGGGAATAAATCCTTTAGTCATCGAACACTGTATGGGCGACAAATTAACATACACGCAAAGACGGAAAAATCACAGAATCTTCTGAAACTATCAAAACAACACCACTTCCCCTAAACTCCCACTTTCTCCACAATTTCTCCTCCCGCTCCTCTCTCTCCTCTCTCTCCTCCTCCTTCGTGTCTATCTTGACGCGTCCATCCCACCCATCCCCCCTCCCTCACTTCATCCCTCTTCCTCCTCTCAATTACCTTTTCTGTGCACACTTACAACATGGATTGTAGTCTCCTGTGCTCTCAAATCACTAATCATCCCCCCTCTCCCTGCACCCGAGTCCTCCCGCCTTCCAGCTCTCTACCCCACCGACGTGATCAATATCAATGAATGGAAATTGTCTCTTTGCGTTCCCCCCCTCCCCCCTCCTCCTCTCTTGTTCCTTACTCTTCCGTATCTTCCGTCAATTTTTCCCAATCACTATTTGCCAGCTCACCTTATCCCTCTTAACCACACTGCTCCCGCCCCCCACCCTCTACCCCCCCTACTCTCCCCCTTCACCCCTCCTCACTATCACTACTACTATCCCCTACCCTACCTCTCATCCCTACCCTATATTATATATATTTATACTTAATATAAAAGTCCCAGCCTTCCTCCCCTCTCACTACCCACTCCAGATTCTCCTCCCGTCTAAACTTTACAATACCCCCCTCCCCCCTATTACCCTCCTATTCACCCTATTCCTACTATACTTACCTTCATTCCATAGAGAACGAGAACACCGTATCCAGCCTCCGACGCAGAGACCCCTCCACGAGACTCGACCCCCGATCTCGACTGACACCGACCTGCCGCCCGAGAGCACATCGACCGCCCCGCAGCCTCCCGGGCCCGGCCCCCCCCCCCCCCTCCCCCCCCTCCCTCTCTCTCCCCGCCCTCCCCGTGCACTCCCCAGAAAGCAGCGAATCTCATATCTGCCCCTCTCGGCGACCCTACCATTTCACACTCTCTCACATAATTCCTACCCCCTTCCCCTCAGTCCCTCGCGCCGCTCTACAATAGCCCCCCTCTGCGCATACCTCACACCAACTTTAATTGGCCTATGTTACAATATCTGGCCCATATATATACCTCTCCTACCTGTCTATGAATTTAAAGTGGTCTCAAAGCACCTTGGGAACAATATTGGGCGCTCCTTCTCCTTCACCCCTATTCTCGCCACCCTGATATAAGAAAAAATTTATCCATGGTACAGCACATTGAGAATTACACTATCTACACTTAGCAACCCATCTCCTCCAATCCTTCACCTTCCATCCGGTCATTCAACCTCCTCCCTCGCCCCATACTCTCCCATCTTTCACACCTCTATACCCCTATCCTCCACCTCCTACGCTCGTCCCCCTTCCTCCCCCCCTCCTCCTGCCTTACCCTCTCCCCCCCCTCACCCTACCTATCTACTACCTATCACTACACGCATTCACTCCCTCCCTCCCTTCTCGCGCCCCCCTCCCGACTGCTTCTTCTCTTCTCCCTTACTTCTATCAGAAGCTCTGCCCCCTCGCACGCACCCATCACATCACTCACTCCCTCCTTCTATTTTATAGTTTTGCCTTAGAATCGGTCAACTTCATAAAATGCATGTATCGCATAAAATTCTGACGCCACTCCTAACTAGCTATCGCGTCCTTCCACTTCGACATCTAACTCCTCCTCCCTTCGACACCACAGAGCTCCCACCTATCAGCATCATTCTCTATCCTCCTCCCCTTCACCCTCCCTATAATCCACGCTACCTTCTCCTGCTGCTATCCTCCCTCGTCCCGCCTCCCTCCGCCCTTATCCCTCCTGCAGAACACCTCTCGCTCCTCTACCCAGCCTCCCCTACTCTGTTCTCTATCGACTTTTATTACAGTCTCATTCTAGCGACTTGCTCCGCTCCGCCCTCTCCCTCTTATTCTCCTCCCCTCCCCTACCCCCCCCCCAACCAGTAATCCTCCACCCCCCTCTCCCCCTTCCGACCAGGAACTCCCGGAAACCTGTGTCCCCACGGGACTTTCACACTCCCACAGGCCATAGTCAGACCTCGAGACGCTATATCCACCCTCCGCATTCCTCGGCCCCCCGTCTCCCCCCTCGGGTACCCACTACCCCGCGAACAATCCGCTGGCGAATACTCTAACCTCCCCTTGTCATACATGGAACTCTACTCTCACTACACCCACGCCCTCTCTCCTTTACCATAGTTTAGCGCGCTACACGTGGACCGTTTATCTGCGTCTCGGTCAGTCAACCAAACTCCCCCGGACCCCCGTAACAGTGCCACACTCAAGATCTTTTTGCGCCCCCTCCCCCCCTATCTGTTTGTTGTGTTTCCGCCCCTCCCCCCTTCTCTTAGTGAAGATCAGCCTTCTACATTGCTGAAATATAATTATCTATTTACTTTTAACTCTCATCACCATAATTATTTCATATACCCTCTCTCCCCCTCCTTATATTACCTATTCTATGCTCCTCTCTATATATACTATACTCTATATACATCACTACCTACCTATATAACTATTAATTATAAACCCAATTGCTGCTTCCTTAACGTTTCCGTCGCAGTGGCCGTTCCGAGTAAATAATCCAAAACTCACGTGCTCCCAATCTCACTCATTAAAAACATTCAGTCAAACACGTAATAATCATTATTAAATATTTCAGTTTACGTATATTATACTCCCCGAGACAAGCATGCTCCACTCCCTCTCCTACCTCTTCTTGCTACCCTTTGCCTACCCTCACTATTTTCATTTGTCCCTTACCGATTTTTGCTGTCTCGATAAGGCGCTTTTCTTGCTCTTTTCTATGACTGCCCCCCCACCCCACTGAATCAATTGCTACACAACGTGCTCACCCACACGAAATTCAGCTGGTCGTCCCCACACACCCAGGATTCAAAATCAGCAACATGCTCTAATAACCAAGTCACCTGAAGTATGACCTTAATTCACAACGCTCAGAAACGCCATCCATCTATTAACCCACTCAAGTGTCAGCGTAGTACAACCACACGATCCCCTCTCTCTACCTCCTCTCCTGCCCCCCCCTCTCTCTCTCTCTCCCCTCCCTCTCCCGCCGCCGTCTCCTCCGCCTCCCCTCCTCCTCCGTCGCTTCGTCGGGGTCGGCCCTGTGCCCGGCGGCCGTGTCTGGCCGCTCGCGGGGCCCGCCTCTCCCGGTGCGCCCCGCCGCGCTTCCTGCTCGTCGCGCCCCTCTCCCTCTCTCCCTCTCATGCTCTCTCTCTTCTTCTCGCGCCTCTCCCACCTCCCTCTCACCTCTCCTCTCTCCTCTTCTCCTCTTCTCTCTCTCTCTCTCTCCTCTCCTCTCTCTCTCTCTCCCTTCTCCCTCTTCTCTCTTCTCTCTCTTCTCCCTCCTCTCTTCCTCTCCGCTCTCTCCTCTCTCTCTCTCCTCTCTCTCTCTCTGCCTCTCTCTCTCCTCCTCTTCCTCTCCTCTCTTCTCCTTCGTCTTTCTCCTCTCTCTCTCCCTCCCTTCTTCTCCTTCTTTCCCTACCGCTCTTTCCCCCGCCCTCTCCCCTCTCTTTCTCTCTTCTCCTCCTCCCTCTCTCCCCCCTTCGTGCCTTCTCTCTCTCTCGCTTTCCTCTCTTCCTCTCTCTCTCTCCTCTGCTCCATCCTCTCTTCTCTCTCCTCTCCTCTCTCCTCTTCTCTCTCCTCTCCTCTCTCCTCTTCTCTCTCCTCTCTCTCTCTCTCTCTCTCTCTCCTTGCTCTCCTATCTCCTCTCTCTCTCTTCTCTCTCTCTCTCTTGCCACATCATCAGTCCATTGTCCCGGTCTCCAATCTCCACAGAGACACTGCTCTCATCAAATCGTGAAGTTTTTGCTGTTAACGCAGTGTAAAGGCTTAATTCTATTAGCGAAAAATTTTCCGTGTATCAATTTAAACGAACGGCAAGAACAGAAAAAGGAAACATCTCCACATTGCGGCGTTACACTTGTCAGTTACCTAGCAACACATGCCAGAGTCCACCTCTTATGGTTTCTCCCTGTCTCCGATGCGGTTCAACATCTGTGCTTCGCTGCGAAGTGGAAGTTGCTTTTTATCATATATGCCCACGGCTCCTCCGGCCAGCAACTACTAAGCATCTGGAGTCTTCTGCTGACGACCTTTAAATCTGCCCACTGAAACTCGACTCTCCTTTCTAATCATAGCGCTGGTGGACTACTGACTCTTAATAGATTTTGCATTTTGTAGATATAACCATTTATACCCATGATGCCACCTCTCACTCCATAAGTTATGCGCGAACCTTCCTCTCTCCACCACTGGTAACGGCGTGCCTTTGCTCAATCCTCTAATGACATAGCTCCTCCAGTAAAACAATAAATGATACGTTTCACCACAAATACAAACACAATTGACACAAGGGGCCTCGCATAGAAAGCAAACTGATAGAAACCGATAGAATATAAAGTGTTTCCTCCAAAAGTTCGAATAAGATTTTCTGCGTATTATAATTATCTACTGATTCTTCTCCCGGCACAAAATATCCGAATTCATCAATTGTGCTCACGAATTGTACCTCATCTCCTCAGATAAAAATCTGCCACTGAACTTTACTCTCTTTCCTCTCTCTCTTTCTCAACACCTCTCTCCTGGAACTTCATCTGTACTCCTAAAAACCAATTATGCTACACAATGATAAACCTAAGGATTACTTATATTTGCATTTTACATTAATTGGAATTTGCAATTAAATATCAAACCTTCTTAAATTCCGGAAGTCTCTGAATCAGACCCTCTATAACAGGCCTAAGGCAGGGCTTTGTTGAAAACCTATTTTGTTATCTTTACTCTGGGCATTTCAACCCGATCGGTTGAGAACAGTGCTGCTATCACCTCTACTACTGCTTACTGACTGCTCACTACTACTATATCTACTACTAATAATAATAATAATAATAATAATAAGATACCCGCTGGGCCTTGGTTCCGGAAGGTGATCCCCTGGGAATTCATGCACAAAAATTTAATCTTGTATCCCACTAGCAACACAAATGGATCACTCGCATAAATCCATTGACATCTGCTTGAGAACGAAACATCATTAAAATCTCTCTGGACTTTGTCAAATACAAAACGGGATCGACCTTATCCCAGCAAGAAGACCAGACTAGTCGTGCATAAACAAAAAGAAAAGAACTTGCTCAACTGTGTGATCTTTGCCCTCCCCCTAGTGCCAACAGCAGATCAACAGCGTGGTAAGCTACACTAGGAAACATGAAAAGAAATGGGACAAAGTACTCTCGACCTGGCGCACAAAGGAACATTGAAAGAGCAGTACTCGTACTATGAAATGATACGAGTGACTCACGCAGATCTCTAGTGGTGCCGCGCGCACGTGCCAGTGTGGCCGGTCGCCGACAAGGCATTGGAAATAGGGTTAAAAGAGTTTGGATATTCAGCCGAGAATTGAAACCATCTTTCAGAAAGTGTGCACTGCTTGCAATCTTACCAGCCAATACTCAGCAAGCAGTCCTGGAGACCCTGAGGAGACTTGCTGTGCACTCAGACCTCCAGTGTAGAAGCCCATCAGCTAACTACTGTACTGAGTGACCCTCCAAAGGAGTCGTAACAATAATAATAATTTGGGATCATTCCACTGAATTGAACCAAGTTGGGGGAATTATGGAGCGCGTGTGAAATCGATACCCACATTATAATTGCTGCGTTTGGAACCGGTCCCGAACCACGTTTAGATAACCAGTTCAGTTGTGGAATCTCGAAACATCAGAAAGAAGAGTCTTGAGACATCCAAAATACAACAGCATTGCTTAAGAATAACTAGGAATACTCAGAAGAGTCCAGGATTATCTAAGGGAACATTGTCACCTCAGACTCCAAGTGAAGGAGCATCAGCCTACGCTTGGTAGTGGAAAAATAAGGAGGGAAATAACTAATTAACATTCCTTAAGAAAACATGAAAATGTTACACCATTATACCTCAGCGTTAATCCATTGGAAATAACCATGCTCAAAACGAATAATTTGAACATCAACAAGGAATCTTAAAGTGCAGACCACCCCATCTACTCATACCTCTAATACTTCTCTCCCCTCATAGAAACTTAGAAACACGACATTATATATAAAACCACTAAGAAAATGTAACACATATTAACACACATCTATGCAAACAATAAGACCGATTTAGCAAAGTCTACCTAAGCATGAAAAGATTAGTTAACGGACATACGCCAATCTTAGTCTTTACGTTGGGTCTTGTTTTACGTCATATCAACCTCAGTGGGTATTTAATGCCGATAAGTTTTGAAATAAATCAACTCTTAATCGATAATTACAATTATTTTATTAAATACCAATTTTCTATTTAACCCATAGATGCGACCCTAACAGGTACTACCACCCGGTGTCAGAGTCGGACCAGGCCAGCCAATGGTGCTCCTTGAATGGGCTGCTCCACATTCCTCCAAACCTCCAACAACTATGAATCTCCCTACCATTTCAGATTTAGAGTTCTCAACGTTCATTCCAAGGAATTGTAGACCCGTCAGCCAATACCGCCTTCTTAGCAACCCCATATGCATAAAAAGGGGTTGGGGCTTGCCATAGGGCAATCCGCCCCCCTGGTTGGGAAATTCATATAGGTGCTAGGTCTTGACGTGACCAGCCGACTTGATTGCCCGAGGTCGGCCTCTCCACCGCCCTGTCTAGACCAAGATAGGGCCAAAGGGAGTATTGCAATGGTCTATGAACTGCTCATCCACCTGGGCTTCTATCCTTAAGCACTCACGGGTCACCTAGCCCACGGCCAACAGGTGGTCCCCCATTTTGGGCGGGAGTCGTTGACCCCTTCTGCAGAGGGCAGTCGGTGCATTCTAATGCCCCAGGCGACAGGGCGGGCATATTTAGTCTGGCTCGGTAACATGGCCGAAAGTTCATGTTTCGAAAAGGCTCGCTTGTAAAGCACTATATCATCGCTCTTAGATCACACACAATATCATAGATGTCAGCTCTTTACATTAATAAAAAGGGTCGGGTTTAGCTCAGTCGCTAGTGCGCGTTCGGCTAGAACACCCACAAGGTTCCTAGCTTCGATATCGACCCTCTACCAACCTCAGCGTATGAGTGCACGGGGATCTGAGCTGATGCGTAGTGTGGCGCCTCCCCTCAGATGCAAAAAACAATCTCCTTGGATCTAAGCGCTTAGTGAAAAGGGGATAGACTCCCTCGCTGATTGGCTCGATACCGACTTTTAGGCCACCCCGACAACTTTACTTACTTACATAATAAAACCTTAACGGAATTAATGAAACGCGAATTGTATTCAATAATGATATATTCTTTTTCTACAAGAAAAAACATTTTTCTATAGAAAAAATTATAGCCATCATTAAGAACAGAATGAAAACTGCAATATACAAATAATTCTACTAGTAATTAACCAACCCTGAGTAATTACGAGATTTTAAAGATACTAATAAGCTTAGACCTGTAGCTGAAATAACAAAAGATGGATATTAAATTTAGTTAACTAAAATACCTGTCCACTAGATTGCATGACCAAAAGCAAGGGTATAATCCGGTCTCTAGCCCTCATCAAGAGGAGAAAAATCAGTAGGAAAGGCTTCACCTCACAACTAGAATAAAAACAACCAACCACAATTCAATTAGTAAGCGTTAGATTGCTAAACCAACTCGCACCCCAACTCAGAAAGAAATAACATAAAACTCCTCACAATAGAGACACCAAAAAAATGCGAAAGAAGCAAAAGCCAAGCGATGGTGCAACTCTTCGCAAATGCCCTGGGAACAAAAATCCCTACAACAAGACATTAAGATGCCATAATCAGATATAGTAAGAAACTAATTCTATGACTTGAACAAAGGCTGCGCACAACAAGGCAGATGTAATGAAATCAGCACAGTGGCCCAGAAGCCTACCAGCTAGAAACTATCTGGTAACATTATAAACAGACCAAAACTTCAATATGTAGATTGTGGCTGAACAAAAACTGAATTCAATTGATCACTTATGGTCAGTTGTCTATTCCTAGCAGCGATAGGAATATAAAGAAAGCATTGATAACGAACTAGCACATTATTCTTCTTTCGTGAACAATGGTGAACAGATACTTTTATGAATACGAAATATGGAAGAATGGTATAAACACCAAGCTAGAACCAGTCATAGAATCAAATAGAAGCTACGGCATTCTCTATTACTTTTCTATCCAAGGTTTTATTAAAACAATAATGGTGTCGACTAGACTAGACTATTTGGAAGAACGAATTTCCACGTATGATTGATCTCATACTTTAGTCCCAATTCACTATGCATCTTGTTGACCATGATTTTCTTATAGATAAAGACTTATTCGCTACCCTTGGTCATTCCGTGAACAGGTCTCACTAATCTTTAGAGGCTCTGCCTACTTGACAGCTGAAGATGGCTCCATCCATGTTCTAATAAACTTACATGAACTCCGTCTTTTATCTCTGAGCTCCACATTGGCGAACCAATTTCTCGTTGTTTCTCGTTCCCATTCCTATATCAGCAGAGAATTGGAGTTTTGGGCAGGTGCATTTGCGATAATATCTAGACCATCTGCATAGTCTGCATCCGTAATACTTATTGTGTCATATCATCTGCTCTCTATTCCTGTTAGGATGAAACCCTTTCTTCATTTAGAATCTAATGACCGCGTTCCTACGTGACTACCTAAATCTCATAATGTTACCAAATGTTAAACGCGACTGATTTACTTAGTATTTATGTCAAGTCGCAAATTTTAATTCATCACTTCCTCTGTTTAAACCATTTAACGGACATCTTTAAAACCTTCACTCACACCACTCTCTCCCTCTCTCGAGTTTGTTTTGATCTAGGTACCGAAACACAAATGATCTCTCTCGATTCCAACTTAACGTGTATATATGGCGACGTCTGTGATCAGATAGTTTGTCAAGCGTTATGCTTAATGCTCCCACAATCTCGTCTTTCTACAACTTATACCACTCTATGCATCTCTCTTTCTATACAATACATATTTCTCTCATAACCTGTCACTCATGTCATGTAATCAATTAAGCTTGCTTCAGTTCGCCAACAGTCCTTCTGCTCCTCTTTCAGTACCCCCATCTCGATTAAACTATAATATGGTCCCTTCAGCCCCGCTGTTTGCTCACAAAACAAATCTCTGCGCGTCGATACCTATACTTCACGTCTGCCCTCAATCCACCTATAGCGCTCTTAGGCGCTCGACCATAGGCAATCTGATTGATCGGTTGGGGAATCTCCTCCCCCTATCTCCTCTAACCCACATCGGCCTCGCCAGGCGCCCCACGTATTCAGTCCGGCGCGCTAGAACCTCTTCTTCTTCCGGCATGTCCACGCGGCATTCATCTAGCTAACCATTGTCAACAGCCCGTCCTCCGGCCACTCACAAGCCTGCCTCTTCCCGATGGCATTTTACGGCGTCGCCCACCCCAAAGGCAACAAGTGGCCCTATTGGCAGGGGCGTCTTACCCACATTTACAGTAGATTACAGTCGGCATTATTTACTAGCCATAGTCGGCAGGGCGGAAAGCCCAAATCGGAGAATCTAATGAATGACAATAACATAAATGAAAAGAATCACCCATGTAAATTTCCTCTGTACACGCAGCGACATATATTATGACTAGATAGCAACCCCAAAACAAAAAGGACCATTTTAGTAGTTAGGCTATCGCCAATTTAAAGAAACCTGAAAATGTATTCCTCTAGTCTATAAGATTGATGGTGAGAAATATAAAAATTTTGTTTCAGTTGTTTCAACAGACATCACTATAAAAAACAAGTCATAAACACCAAAATCACACACTTTTTTCGGCATTTTTATTTTTATCAGCAAAACTCCCAAAATTAGTCTTTTATGTCGTTTCTTGTCAGTGCATGTTCACAACTTCTTAAATTTTTTTCCAGTTCACCATTCATCCACTTTGCTCTTTCAGTTTTAGTTTGCTTTTCGTGTTAATAGCATACCAACATCTTGCCGGTTATTTATTACCAAAGTCAACTCCTTATATTAAGAACAGGTAGATGCCTCACTATCACAAAACATAGCTGTGGGGATTATAAGTTATATCTTCTCCAACAGGGTAGCCATGCTATTTTAACAAACAATCCCACGCGAGCAGCTTGTGACAGAAGGCCAATTTTTAATCAGAGTGACTCTCTAGACAGCGTTTGAATTTCAGAATTCATCTCTCCTAGACCGCGTTGCTATGTCAGGGTAAAGACCCAATCCTCCTTACAACTTCTACCCAGAGCTGCTGTTGAGGACAATAGTTGCGATTCATAACCATTATCAAGGACATTAACGATATGAAAGAATGCAACCATTTCTCGTCCAGTGATTGGAAATTCGCCTGTGGCCCATGTCCCCATTTCCTAACGACATATAACCTTCACACCAAGCGCCTTCTCCTCACAGGTAGTCTCTCCGAAAGTCTCTGTAATGAGCACGCAGTGGCAGTTCTGAAACTCGCCTTCACTCACATAGCCACTCACGCCACCGAGAAAATCTTCCCCTTTTGTCTCTTAAAGCCGTTCACTGCTCATTACCCGTATATTGTAGTGGTCACCACTTTCTTCGCTAATTATATTATTATATATAAATGATCGTTTGATTTCTTTTAGGCTACAAAACCAGTTTTAATTATTAATAAGATTGCTAAACTCCAAAATCAGCGATTTTTTCAACTTTTCCCCTTTTATTCTCTTCTGTACGGATCCAAAATTGTTGTGAATTTTTTCAATTTCAATTCGGCCAATATTTCTTCCAACTTCATTAAAATTAATCAAAAACATAATATCACAACATAGATTTCCGGAAGTCCGTAATATAGCTGAACTAGAAATACTCCAAATATTGAGGAGGAGGGGGGTTTTATTCTGGTACCGGAGGCTGATGCGTGCTCCTGGCCTTATGACGTTAAAACTGCATCTACATGGCTGAGGCTCCAATTCTGGAAACTCTGAGGAGTGTGGGTTACCCCTTTATACCCCATTTACTCCAAGCCCACTCTTGACTGCGGAGTAGTGGTACCTAGCTAGGGCTCCCATTCTATGTCTAATCGAACAAATGATTTTTTTAAAGTGAAGTTTAACCAATTAGAGTTCTCAAAGAAATTTTGAATACCCATCAAGAACTGAATAAAACAAACACGGATTCGCTATAAAATAACCCAACAAGGGTTGACATTGCCGCTACAGATTGAGACTCACCACCAACCACGGTTCTCTTCATTACTAACAAGCAGTTTCCAGAGAGTGTTATACAAAAACATTTCTCTCTCTCTCTTTTGTTAAGTAAGCGTTATCTTGAGACTTTTTTATTAATCCTAGTTCACCGGAAACATTTTCGAGCTTAATACTCATATAAGAAAAAAAAAAAGTAAAAGTTGTCGGTGGGCGGTGGTTTGCGGGCCCTAACGTCCAGTATCCTTGCTACATCACCACGAGGGGAAGTTCTCACTCCCTCTTGCGCTCGCTCAGTTCTAGCATTTTTAGTAGCCGTTCGGTTGTGATGAAACCATTAAGGTTCCTAGCTTCTGATACCGGCCCTCGCCAACTCAGCCGTGCTATGAGTTAGTAGCACAAGGATCTGTGCGGTACAAGTAAAGAGCTAATGCGTAGGTGTGGCGCTGCCACCTCAGACGCAAAAAAACAGTTCTCTCTGATATCTCATTATTGATAATCATGTACTAAATTTGAAACTCCTTCATTCTCACCAACTATAGTTTAAATACTGTTATTCTACAGAGGTTAAATCACTGCTATTCGTATAGCGAGATGGGCCTTGTTCGCAATTTTTGGATATAACCACAGAATGTTGGTTGGTAGGGATATATACTCATTTGTCCAATCCTGTTACCTCTCCTACAGAGTTAAATACTGTTATTTTCTACAGAGATGGTTTCGCATTAATAACCCACGAATGTTGCGTATTGGGTAGGATATCTATGCATGTCATACCCTGTAGTGTCTCACAGTAGTTTACAAATACTGTTATTCTACAGAGATGGGTTACGCACTTGCAAATTCAACCCACGATGATGTTGGTTGTTAGGAGTTATGTCGATGTTCAACCCTGTTTATTCTACAGAGTTAAAATACTGTTATTCAGTATTAGGACTGGGTTTCGCATTGAATAACCCAACGGTTAATGTTGGTTGGTAGATATTATAATATGTTCATTTTCAAACCCATGTTTAATTCTACAGTGTTAATATAACTAGCTTATTCTTATAGAGGGGTTTCCGCATTGAATAACCCATCGAAGTTGGTTTTGTAGGGATATTACTCTCTTAGTCTTACCCTGTTATTTGTGAGCACAGTGGTTAAATACTGTTATTCTTACTAGGATGGGTTCGCAATTAGATAATCCCACGGAATGTTGGTTGGTAGGATTTTATGTCATGGTCAACCCTTTCAGTATACTTTAATTCAAGTTTGTTGTCCCTCTCTTCATTCTTATATACTAACAGACACACTCGCAGATTCAGTGTTGCTGTACACAATGTTAAATCTCATTTTCTACTATTTAACCCATATACGATGTGACCTAATTAGTATACAACCCCGGGTCACAAGTGTACCTATGAGTAATGTGCATGAAGGGATTACTCCATTCTTTCTGTCCAGAGCTTCCATTAACTTCGCAACCTCACTTAAGATGCCAGGTGTAACTTCTCATTTACCACGAAACTAAGACACTCATCCACCGCCTTTCTTTATTCACATATATGATTAAAAAGCCTTCTTGCCATTAAGAGCATAGAATCGGAATATCACTATAGGTGAGAGGGCTTGAAATCAATTCCATGACCAGCCGGATTGAATTCAAAGCGGTAGCTCTCGTCCGACGTGCGTCTAGCATATTAACCTATGAGGGTTTGATATGCAATTAAAGCATAAGAAACCAAACCAAACCCTAGATACGGATATAATAATATCACTCTGACTCATTTTTGAAAAATACATCTCTACGGATGTGGTGTGCTAGCATCATTAGTGATTATTTAGGAACTATACGCTATCGTCGTCATTTACATCGCGATGTTGTTTTGGTGATGGCACTTACATGAAAGAATGGACTGCATCACGTTTAATTGTACAAACACGGCATACACATACACACACACCTTACTCTAGTTTATATATATATATATATATAACTACCTATTCGTATATCTCTCTTAGTTGTGTGTGTGAATCCTCGTGTAATCCTTATGTTATGTGTGTGTACACTATAGAGATGGTGACCACGTCCATTGTGTACTATTCGTGGCATATGCCCTTATTTCTCGTAACAGTACAGTCAGAGATTGTTTTGATATAACTCTGTACCTGTACACGGTATGTATAAGTACTATATGTATAAATGTATTGGCTCCTTAATAAAGTTTCGGCCTAGATATTCTCTCATGTCGTATAATATATATTTATTACGGATACTAGAATAACATTATATATTATAATATATTATACTTAAAAGAGTGGAGTGAGGGACAGATAAAGTTTGTTTGATAGCGTAAGACACACTTGTACACAGCGCCTCTCGGTGACCCTCTGTTGTTTATCAGTACCTTACTCTTTTTAACCAGTAGTGGTGTTTTTGTGAAGCTTATATCGTCGCCCAGCAAAATTTGTACATTTCCTTGGCAACAAGACGTTGTAGAAATACTCGACGGAAGGAGTGATTATGTCTCAACAATCAGTTCGCTAATATCAGACATAAGGTACTAACATGACAATGTATATGTTTTCATTCCATATCTATGGTAATGAATATGAGGCAAGATCAGCTCTGGTATAGAGAGAAGAAACAAGAGGATATATCTCAGAAGTTCAGTACTACGTTAAATACTCCGCTCAATAAATTGACCTTAGTTGATTGCATACAGCTCATGATGGATTGGTGTTGTTTTGGTGAAATACAAATGAGTAGGAGAATGGTGAAAAACAAGGTTTGAAATGTGATGCGATACTAGTTTCTAGTCCTCAATCTAGGGAATATCTAATTTATGCAATACATGAAAAGTAGACTCATTTGATATATTTCATCTTACAATTCAGTACGAGCCCATCTAATCGGACATCACTGGATATAAACACATCTTCAAATTAATTATGGGTCCCACAGTCTGTGAGATATCAGATGCTTATTTTAAAACAATCCTGTATATGAGAAAATCGCCTTATAGCTACTCTGATCACCAATATAGATATTGAAGAATCCATCAAGAACTGAAAGCAAGACAGTTTCAATTTTAAGGTGCAATTAATATTACGGTCAAAATTCGACAGGCAAAGGATGTACCATTACAGTTGATATATCGGAGACCCTTACAATGTGGATGACATCGTATAGACGGCAATCGAGACCTATTATATGCTGGGCGCGATTAACGTTCAGTTACTATATGATAACATCTCCCTTAAACAGACCTAATCTATGATGTTGTATGTTTATAAAGCGTATAACTATAAGCGAAGTTTCATATATAAGCTATTATATATATATCTCTA
>CM042139.1:31320944-31363743 GCA_023376005.1 Doryteuthis pealeii | reverse complement strand
AAAAAAAAAAAAAAAAGAGAGAGATTAACTCTAGGTGAGATGTTCCATGAGTCTAGTGGCGTAACAACGTCCGTGATGCAAGGCTGGGGGCAGAGCTCGCCCTGGTGTCCTTCAGTGCCCAATAAATACTGAGTCAGATGTTTTTAAAGGCTTCGCCTATCCACCACTTTAAAGTTAGGAGTTCAAGTTCAGAGCATGGTGGCAAATGTAGTAGAATTTTCAAGTGGTATAGCTACGCAAAAGGCTTTTGGTAGGGCAATTTTGCTCCCTTTGAAGCTGTGCCCCGTGCACTCACCCGTTTCCTCAATACCTCTTTGTTTTCCGCCGACGTTTGAGTCTACGGTTAGATTCAAATCCTAACTGACACTCAATTAGAAAAATGATAGGCTAATGCCTATTCATATGTAATACTTAGGATAGGTGACTTCCTCTTACATAAGATTGGTTGCCTGAACCAAAGGCTAAAAAACAGTTTGGTCTACTATTTACCTTTCACATATGATGGAATAGAAGGATCAATGCTTTTTATAAAAAAGGCATTTGAGTAAAGTGAAGCAAATTTCTTTTCAAATATTTTGTATTTCATAAATATGCCTAACAGCGGGTCTGCTTGGAAATATTTGTATGATCAAGTAATTCTAAAGTTATTTTTAAGCAAACTCGATCAATGATATTGTTTGTTTGTTTTGTGTTTTTTTATTTTGTTTTTTGTTTTTAATATAATGACCTTTAGGATGTCATCTGTTCTTAACTCTATTTTGAAACTTTTCCCACATTGATTTTAACTGAATCCAGGTTATATCTTACAGTACAGGAGAACAATTCAAACACTCTCTTTTCTTTTATTTCTTGACTAACGCTGTATTCCAACCTCTTCTTCGGACTGAGAATAATTGCGTTCGGCTCTTGTTTTTTTTTTTTTTTTTTGTTCTCAGATGTTGAATTTCAGGGGAAAGAAATTTAATTGAATTAAATGTTAATGAAAGTTAAACGAGTAGGTTTTCCTTTTGCTAGAATTTGTAATTCAGAACAATTCAAACAGAGGGATTGGAAAGCAAACTAAACTTGTTATTTAAAGAGTTGGTTAAACTAGTTGCTAGATTGTTTAAATTCGTGTTGATAAATGCAACTGTCTGATGCAAAGTTTAGTCAGACATTTGCAACAAGAATTTTACCAAGTACGAATACAAAGCTGTGTGAAATTCGGTTGAAGAAAAATCAAAGAATTGTTCCGAAACACTTACAGACTAATAATACAATATGTTGATAAGAATGCAAGTACACGGCAAGAAAGTACATAATTTTTTGTTCGTCGAATATAATGCGAGCATTAGCAATGTATTATATTGTATATAATAATCAATGTATGAAAGCTGATGACCGCTTCCCACCACACACTATATATTATGTTTATATGTATAGTATATAATAATATATTATATTTGATATTTTATATATTTAATTAAATAGAAATAGTTATATTTATATAATAGTATATATTATATATATATATAAATATATATATTAATAAAGTAAATATATAAATATTTATATATAAATATTATATATATTTATATAATATAAAGTATATATATATAAATATAGTATATATAATATTATATAGAAATAATATATATAATATATAGTTATAAATAGTTATATATAATATATAGTGTATTTTATATATATAATAAATACTATATTGAATATATAATATAAAATAAAATATATATATATATATAAAATTATAATAATATATATATTATAACTCATATATAATTTTAAAAGAATAGAGAATGTAAGTATAAATAGGCTTAAAAATATGAATTAAAGAAACAACTAGCTACGTATGGAGAACATGGCTTTAAAATAAATAAACACACGAAGATACTCCAGGAAATAAGCTTGAAAACGCATATAAAGTAAACTCAGATAAACCCCACCCGCGAGAAAAAGACATACCTTCTCTACAACCAACACTTGACCCACTTAGAGTGAAAGGGCATGCAGATCAATAAATAGAAGTAGAATTCTGTGGGTCTATCAAACCCAACTTAAGAATTTAGCCATCAACTAGGCAGACACATAAAAACACGGCCAACCATGCAAAGGAGGTAAGGAAAAAAAATTCCAACCAATAAAAAAGACACTTGAAAAGAAAAATCTAATATGAATCACCCTTGAAATGAGGAGGAGAAATAGTTGAGTATAAAGAATGAAGTTTGGACACCGATGTGCCTGTTTCTAAATAAAGATATCAGTGGTTCCTGAAAAAGCTCGGTGGGCATTAGCTCGCGTATGAATGTCTCTATAGCCGACGATGACCAGGCATGGTATTTAAGGCCTTTTATTCCAAATCGCTTTGGCTTCTGTTTACAATATTAACATTGAGTCTCATACGGACCGATTACGCGCACAAACTACTGCGGTAGAGAATGGACCCACCTAGAATAACCATTGGTACCAGAAACTTGGTACCCGCACCAACAGAAGAAAAAAAGGATAAATATATATTAATTATATAATAATATATATATAAAATATAACTATTTATATATAAATATATATATATATATATAGTATTAGTATATATAATATATATATATTATTTATAAATACTATATGTAACAAATAAATGAGTTCTTGTTGCCATAAGTTTCAAGCGGAGATAGACTTCATGCCTCTCTGCAGAGAACGAGCGAATAGAATACATGATAATATAATAATAATAGTCAGTTCTAAATAATTCAGGATGAATACATAATTATATATATATAGTATATATCGGTAACATAAAAAGTTATACCAAGTTAGGTCACAATATAGGCTCGCACATATATATACGATTATGTCTACACGCATATATTCACACAGGGCGTACCGGCTCACACCTTCGTACACGCATACACACAACACACACACAACACACAAACACACATAACACACACACACACACACACACACACACACACACATATATATATAGTATATACGTATGCGTGGAAAGATATACATATTTGTGTATTCTGCTGCAGAGGTGGTGTATGGCGACCTGTGTTGGTGATAGTGTTAAGGAACGTATATCGCGTACATATATGTGCGAGTTTATATGGTGAACCTACTTGTATGGTTTTATGTGTCGTGGAAAAGGCGGCGGTGGCTCATATCTTGGATATAGCAGTCGTGAATTATTTGCTGTTGACATTCGATTGTTCGTCTTGGAAGATAGCAGAGAGACATTTTTGGATTGAAACCTACGGTAAACGAACGCATTCTTATTGAGTCGGTATTTATAAATGAATAATGTAACTCTTTAACACTTGTAATTGATCCCTTTAATTTTTCAAATTCTCCCAACGAAATACCTATATAATATATATCATATTTATCATATAATAATTATATATATATATATATATATATATTAATGAATGTATAATAAAAGTACATACTGTAAAGTTGGTACATATCTATTTATTAGGTGAATAAAGGAACATTTCACGACCATATTGGTTTCATGCGAGGCAATCATCAGGTGAAGATGTTTAAATTATATATATATATATATATATATATATATATATATATATATATATATTATAATGCAAGCCCCTTCGCACGAAGCAGGATGGGACATGTGAACGTCAATTTTTTATCAGGGTTTAACAATGTTTGAATTAAAAGTTTCCTTCTCCTATATGGTCACTTAAACAAAGATAAAGAGCACAGTTGCCTGACTATTTACCCATAGCTGGGGGGTGGAATAGTTGGATTCATACACAAGATATTAAATATGTATAATCTACCCCTTGCCTGCAAGTGGATGATGGTCAAGTGGTTAAGACGCATGACTCATGAAAAATCAGTCGGGTTTCTATCCGGGCTGGAGTAAACCTGCTAAGTCTAACCACACTAAGGAGACGTGATACGTCCGAAATTGTCTGTGGATGACACAAATATATATTGTGTGTGAGTGAGAGAAATAGAGAGAGAGAGAGAGAGAGAGAGAGAGAGAGACTGTGGGAGGAGTGAGAGCATAAAAGAATGCTGGAATGGGGAGATAGTCTGCCAGTGAAATAGGAATAGTTTTCGGTAAAGATATTTTTGTCAAATATATTTTTATATGATCTGTTCTAATCGAACAGAGGTTGAGAAAATGGTCAAATTGAACTGTTCCTGTGTTGAGTCTATTTGAATTGTTTGGAGGGACGTCCTTAACCAAGTCTAACTATAAATAAATCACAGTTTGGGTGAGGGTAACGGACTTTAATCCAGTTTTATCAATTTATATGTAGCCTGACATTTTTTCCTTCGTATTACACGCTCAGTTGTTGGATTTTATTTCAAATACGAAATCTAAGAATATAGATGGAGAGGACCTTTGAAATCCACACAAACGCACATACACACACATTCTCTGTGCCTGTCTCTGTCTGTCCTGTCTGCTGCCTATTTCTCTCTCTCTCTCTCTCTCTCTCTCTCTCTCTTCTCTCTCTCTCTCTCTCTCTCTCTCTCTCTCTCTCTGCTCTGTCTCTGTCTCTGTCTCTCCTTTCAACTCACACACATACATGTGTACGCTTGTTTACATTAATGCACTCAGGTATGCATACGTGTGTAGATGTTTTTTAATCTTGTACAAGGTCATATATCGGAGGTGCGTTGTGTAATGGTTAGAGTCGTTGGAAATTGACTCGTCGACCCGAATTCAAATCCTGGCCGAGGCTGTTTGCATTTCACATAGCACTAATATCCTTGGGAAAGCTATGTATCCAACTACTCACCATACTGCTATGGGTAAATAGTAGGGAAGACTGGACTTTTAACCTTGACTTGGTAACCTGTCTAGGAGAAGGAAAACTCTACATTCAATCTGTCAAACAAATTGACCTTCTATCGCATCCTGCTCATGGATTTTACCTCGGAACACAAGGCAAAATGCCGATCGAGTGTCAGCACATAACTCGGAAAAATCATTAGTTTTGGACACTCGTAAGTCAAGGTACCACTCTCTTCAAAATTTGGGTTTGAGTGAGACACAAACAACCTCCATTGACAAATGTACAACTACCTCAGCCACATTTTATACTTCATGGGTATTTTATTATATACTATGCTTAGCTTAGTTTGGTGTAAGTTCACAGTAGTGGGCACTAAGTAAAGACCGAACTAACAAATTTATCTGGTAGCTAAATTCTCTTGCTATCACGTCACGGCAGGCGGCCTCTAGGTTGTTTTTATTTTTTTTATTATTTTTTTTTTGTGAATCGATATCGCAATATTCCTTTGTTTTTTCTCTCTGTGTCTTTTCTTGCAATATCAGAACAAGAACAAAAATACTTTTTATATTCGAACAAAGAAATTCACAATATGCCTTTTGATGTATTTGAAGTGTTTCTTTTAAGAAATTCTATAAAGACTAGAACAAAGGAAACCCGGATGAGCAATCTCTGTTAACTAAGACAGAGGAGTAAAAACTTCCCAACCAAGCTGTAACACTTTTTGCCTGTTCACAGTGTTAGGACAGATGGATTATTATGCTCTTGCTGTTCTGAAACCGTCATAGATTGTGGCCATTTAACCGATTGAATCAGGTAACAGTACGTATTCGAATCAAATCGTTCTCTTCTCCAGAAGCACCTCGTTATATTTCCTTCTAATACCATCTTATGCCACAACATCCTTTCACCTTGTCACTGGTGCTTATAATATGTTGATTCTAGCCCCTGCAGAAGGGTAAAAAAAAGCTCCTAAAAGTGGTGTCCTCGTGCATGACACTATACTGCATCTGACGGTGAGGCTCCACATCTGGAGATCTGGGGAATTTAGATCACACCAATTGTCATTACTCCAGGTTTCTGAACAGAAATGGTAGTACGTATTACGGCCCAATGCAGTGGTTTACAACTATTTTTTTTACATCCAGGTCCCCCCCCCCAAAAAAAAAAATTATATGGTCCCTGGGGATCATATCCCTATTCATTGAGAACCACTGATACAATGCATCAAATAGTTCTGCTCGTATTCGATTCGATGAAAACACTCTTAAGAAATAACTACACAATAAATGTAAATATGAACATACAATGAACGCGATTCCCTAACCTTTAGGCATAAAACGACCCTAGATGGGTTGATGTGCCGTTGGAATCAATCAATCAACAACATCTTTGATTCAGTTAGTGTTAATTAAATTATCTTGACCCACAATTATATACGTTCCATGTTGTTGTTAAATGTTTGCTCTTCACAATTCAAATGCGTACCCGTTAATTGTTCACCTGATTTCGCCTGATCCGACCGTGTAGGGTTAATATAAAATCGCCAGCAGCAGACTTCAGAAACAACATTGTTGACTTACTAACTTATTGATTGCATCTTCATAAATAGTACAGTTATATATTGTTTTCCTATTTGCAACTACCCTGTCGTTGGGGCGTTAGAATGCAACGACTACATCTCTGCAGTGGGGTAATACTGCCCCAATGGGGCCACCTGTTGGCCGTGGGTGGCGACCCGTGATCCTTAAGGATAGAACCCAGGTGGATGAGCAGTCCACGACTTGCAACACTCCACTTAGACACTTACTTGGGCTAGACGGGCGGGCGGAGAGGCCTCCTCCGATCAATCGGCTGGTCACGTCAAGCCCTAGCATCTATATGATTGCCCCAACCCTATTGCCCTTATGGCAAGCCCCAACCCCTTTTTATCATATGGGTGCTAGAAGGCGGTGGCTGAGGGTTTACATGTCCTGGGAATGATTTCAGTTTTGGAGATTTGGGGAATGTGGAGCACCCCTTCATCCCCATTGCTCCCTGGTACACTTTGACCCGGAGTGGTATTACCTGTTAGGGTCCCATCTATGAGTTAAATAGAAAACTGTATTTATTTAAAAAATTGTGTATCCATTAAGAATTAATGTATTTCAAAACTTAATCGGCATTAAATGACCCACTGAGATTGATATGCCGTAAAACAAAACAAACCAAACCAAACCTATTTGCAATTGAATCAAATTTTACCTTCTTAATATAAAATGCATTCTCATCATCACCAGGTCACACTAACAGCACGGATACCCATGTTACTCTTTTGCCATCCGTTCCTATCGGTCATCGGACAGCATCTAGTATCCGCACAGAGCTGATTGATGTAGGTTTTTGCTGATCGGCCTATATTGATGTGTCCATGTGTAGGTGTTTGCTGGAGAACGTCACTTATGAGTTAGTTATCGCTTTTCCGGCAGTGTCCAGTATGTTTTGTTTGTCTTGAATGGTTTGTGTGATAGGTGGTACGTGGCTGTACAGGTACTTTTTGTGCAATGCTGTTTTCAGGATTTGTTCAAGGCAAGAAGAGTCCTGGAGACCTGAGGAGACTTGCTGTCACTCAGCCTCCATAATAATAATAATAATAATAATAATAATAATAATAATAATAACAATAATAATAATAATGAACTTTACAGGATGAAGATGAAGGAAAACAAAAAAATGGACAAATATCTGGACCTTGCCAGAGAACTGAAAAAGCTATGGAATATGAAAGTCAAAGTGATACCAATTGTAGTTGGTGCACTTGGAACGGTCCCAAAAAGCTTGGATAAAAGATTGGAAAATCTGGAAATCAGAGGAAGAATTGAAACCATCCAGAATACTGCACTGCTGCAATCTGCCAGTTCCCATCTTGATTTTTCTCCAAGCGTTTCGTTAGAGTCCAACTGGTGCAATCATTCAGTATCAATGACACGGCTACAACTTGGAAAAATCTACGCTTAATCTAATCAGAAACGTCAGATTTCCATATGAGCGATAATCTATCTATAACAGTCCATGCCTTTCCTATGCGTTTATTGACATAGATTCCTCATCACAAGATGAGATATTACTACCTAGGTATGTGAACTGCTCTACTATATTCAGAGGCTTACAATCCAGTTTGGAGATGTATTCTTCTTGTTTAACACACATGAAATCCATTTCATCTGAGTTCACTTATAGGCTAATTCCTCTTGCTCCCTTTTCCGGGATACGCAGCATCGATTCTGCTTGAGCAGGTGTATTTGCGAGGAGCACTAGATCATCTGCGTAATCTGTATCTGTATTATATTAGTCATGATAGATATATACTTACTCAATGCGGCAAATATTCTGATATATTTTTCAATAAGCGTTATCAAATTCATGAACATAATTGCATAGATAATTTATATTAGAACACTATTAGTATTGGAGAGTCCCCATGATGTAGCCATTATTGTGATGGACTATGACATAGTACTAAGCGAGTTCACTTAGCTATGTGTTAAATAGTAACACAACTGTTCTTCTACAAGAATGGACTTGACGTTACATAACACACGAATGTTGATATACCATTAAAAAAAGAGAAGTGGTACCATTCAGCCCATAACTGTGGAAGATGAGGGGGTTCATACCTGGTCCAAGGGTTATTAGTTCGAACTCGCTTACTATGATGTTGAGTCCAGGACGTTAGCCACTACCTATTCAATATTTTAGTTAATAATACAAAAATACTTCATACTGACAATAATTCTAAAAAATCCTCGAAGCTCTGTGCATAAAATTTAGATAACCCACTAATAATAGAATTAACTTTGAGTCTAGCGACAATATTCTAAAATACTTCACATTAGCGACAAAAACAAAACAATACTATAGTTAAATATTAAACAGTTTTGATAATGATATTTTAGACAAATATACCCTGCCTTGATAATTCATCGGAAAAGAACTGAAAGTATTTGGTCAACAAATAATAACTATTTCGGATAACTGATTAACGCCTTTCAAGATGATAGCGTCAAAATAATTTTAGGAAACTTGAAAGAAAAAGAAAATTGAAAACAATGAGTATTCTATTATGTTTAACCAAATTTGTTTAAATATATATATATATATATATATATATATATGTATGTGTGTGTGTGTGTGTGTGTGTGTGTGTGTACTCAAACATGCATATATATATATATATATATATATATATATATATATATATATAGTATTTGATAATTTTCTTTGAAACATTGTTAAGTAAAGTATATTAGTATTTATATTTTCAAGGCAATTAAAATGTATAGAATTCGATAATAATTGAAATAATCATGACAAGCAAACTTAGCGAATAAGTGTAATGATTATTTCAATAATTATCAAATTCGATACAATGTACGCATTGTCATTGCCTTCAAAAAATATATAAATAATATAATATATATATATATATATATATATATATTATATATAGTATTTGTTTGACGACAAGTTTTTTGCAGTTTTTTTCTTTGTTATCTGGTTCTTTGTTTAATGGTATATAAACTTTCGTGGGTTATTTAATATGAATGCCATCCTTGTAGAGAGTAATGGCTGTACCATTTAAACCATAGCTGGGAGATAAGGGTGTTAATACCTTTCCCAAGGCTATTAGTCCGAAAATGATCGTAAGATCGACTTGAGTTCGAACTGTCTAACTACAATGTCGCCGTAGTCATTTATCCTAAGGATTCCTTACTCCAACCGACAAATGATAAAATATTTACCTAACGAATCGAATATAAAGTCATCATATTAACAATTTGCTTAACAACTTCAATGTGTTTACTAGATAGACCGCAGGGAGTTTGGCGATTATTGTTACTAATCAGTGTAAATACTTAGTTGGCTATCTTTCAAAAGACAATGAAGGCAACTAAGTTTAGCAGTATTCCTCACCGGAGAATTTAATTCGGCGGCCCAACGTCTCTCAACCGCTGCTGCCTCTCCTTTGAGCATATACAGTTTGTCTGTCTGTATGTTCAATAAATGATTGAGGTTTGCAAGAAATTTATCTTCAAGTGAACAGAGTCTTTTATTCGACCAATTAGCGGCCTAACAAGTTCTTTTTGTTAGTGGCAGACAATCAGCTTGGATACATTATTGGAGTTGTGTAGGCAAAGTGGAGTGAACATTTTGTAACACCTAAAGAAATAGGAAGAGAAAAAGTGAGAGAAAAGGGAAGGGTGGTACAAAAAGGTACAGGTGGAGCGAATTAGTTTGAAAGAAAATAATGTTACAGACCTAGCTGATAAAATTTAGGAAAATATATCAGCCTATTGGATTTCAACAAATGGTAGAGGCTTTGAAAAATACCACACACACACATACACATAAATACATAGACACCATCTTCAGACCAAGTCTGGTCTGAAGATCGTATAGGCAAAAAACTGTCGGTGACGAGGAACTGTTGACTCCACGTCTACACGACCTTAACGTATATATATATATATATATATAGTACAAGTAAAGTCGTCGGGGTGGCCTAAGTCGGTATCAGCCAATCAATATCCCCTTTTCACAAGAGCTAGACCAAGGAGATTACTTAAGCGTCTGCGGTGAGGCGCCACAGCTACCATCAGCTCCTTACTTTACCGCCAGATCCCTGTGCTACTCATACGCTGATTGACGAGGGCCGCGATCGAACTTGAAACTTTGTGATTTCTAACCGAAAGCGCTACCGATTGAGCTAATATATATATATATATATATATATATATATATATATATATATATATATATATATATATATATATATATATATATATATATATATATATATATATATATATATATATATATATATATATATATATATATATTATATTATTCTTTCTGATTATTCTTTCTGTCTTTTGTATAAACTTTACTTTCTAAGTCTTGTCCCTTTTTTCTTTGAAGTCAAAAATTGTTGTCTGTCTCCGAACTTACAGGTAACCCTTAGTCAGCCCGAATCAATTTGTAATTCTATATGTCATCTATTCGTACTTCAAATCCCACATCCTTTTTTCCTTATTCATTTTGTTTATATCTTATTTAACCTTGGAATGAATGTCTTTTGGTAAATATATCTATTTATAGCTGATATTTTTTATTATGGGTAAGAGAGGGGATAATAATAATTAATGATACATTGATCCAGAAAAGTCCTGCAAAATATCGTTTGTCCTAATTAAGCAATAATGCTATTTTGCATATTCGTATATAAGAACTACCTATACACCTAATTAGTGGTGCTTAATTAAAAATGAATAATTAGCATTGTAGTAAGTATTTATCTAATCCGTTTGCCACAGGTAGGATGTGACATGTCGCAAGTGTGCTGCGAGAATTGAATTGCTATTCAGTAGTAATGTATCTAGCTTGCTAACCATTACAACACGATGCGATACCCTAATTGACGATTTAGTATAATAAATATTTCACTATTTGTTTTTGTTAAGTTTGAAAATGTAGATTCTGTGTGATTATTTATGTCTTTCAGCAACATAATTTCCCACTGATTATTCAAACATTCCCTCTTAATGAGCACACACCTTTCCAATGAGAAACAGTATTTACTTGCGCTGAGATCTTATCCTGGGTCTAATACGTATACTTAGCACATGTTTTAACTATAAATCAAACCGGCGTGTGCAAATCCTTGACAAGACTGTTTTCATTTCAGATAGTGATAACACCTCTGGTAAAGGTATGCATACAACTATTTCCCCTCCAGCTATGGGTAAATAGAAGGGTAGAATGGGTTCTTTAACCTTGGTATGGCAACCGGTCTAGAAAAGGAAAACTTTAAATTTAAACTTGTTAAACACCGCTTTAAAATACCTTGTGTGGCCTCTTAGCTTATGCAGAGGGGTTGGGTAAATGCATCGGAATTAAAACTGTTTTGCTGTCTATAGAGAAAATCAATCAAACATTCCCCATTTGTATTAATATGGATAACTACGTATTAAATAATTAAGAAACCTATTACTAGTGAAATTGTCATACACTATAGACTTTTTTTATTATAGGTAGGAGAGGGGATTAATCTTAATAATACATTAATTGAGAGTTTCTGTCTGACAAATTACCATTACAAAAACATCACTAAGTGCATTAAATGTGTAATCACGTATAAATGTGTTTTTATCTATGTATGAATCCTCCAGTAAACTGTCGAATATTTACCTCTCCATTATCTACTCATAATATATGCATTTCACAACATATAAAAAAGTCAATATGTATATTTACCAACCCCTCCGCACGAGTAGGATGCAACACAAGGTCAGTTTCTTAAGCGGAGTTCAGCAGGTTTGAATTCAGAGTTTTCCTTCTCATAGACTGATTACCTAGCCATGTTTAAAGAGCCCAGTCTGTACTGCTATTTACCCATAGCTGGAGGGAGAATTGAATTCATACCTTTCACAAGGGTATTAGCGCCATGGGAAATGCAAACAGCTTTGTCCAGGAATTGAACTCGGGTCGATGAGTCCATTTCCTACGACTCTAACCATAAGACCACGCGCCTCCAATATAAAAAAGGCAATATAGGCCTGCATAAAAGTACGTTCACATAACTCAGTATGTGCATGTATATCCAGATTTGGATAAGGCACCTGCTATTGATCTTGATGCATGAAATATTATAGTGACTTTGTTCTAGTTTCATCATCCATATTATATCGTATCAGCAAAATGGATATCCATGACAATTTCTCGCCAACCGTCCCTGTCATTCATTGTCCTCGTGAGGTCCTCTGCGCAGCATACAGTATCCACGCAGAGCTGGTCTATGTAGGTCTTTGCTGGTCGACCCGAACTGACATTCCCATGTGCTGGTCTCCACTAGAATTATGAGTTCATCCTTACTTCACTAGCAGTGTTTAGCATGTCTTCTTCGTCTTATTCGGATGGTTTCTGTGACAAGGGGTAGGTGGCCGTATAGCTTCTTCCTTGTGGGATGTTCTTTCCACGATTTGTACAAGATCGCACACAGCATTTTTGTGCAGCTCCCATCTAGCCTATTCTCCAGGCGCCTCGTCAAGGTCCAAGTGGTGCAGCCATACAGTATGGAAGTCATGGTCTACTATAAACAGACTATCAGTTATATAGAAATCAGATCTCAGTCACAAGTTAAAGTGTGAATTCTTCCAGGCCGTGGTGGTATCAGGGCTGTTCTAGTTTACTCTGGGAAATCTCAAAATGTGTTGTTGTTTTTCTGTGATTCTATCTCTTTTGAAAGTTTGCTACTGTTAGTGATGAGGAGGGTCTCATCTACCTATCTTTTTAAATATTCAAAATTGGCAACCACCGCCCTTGAAAATATTAAACCAGTTTTGGGCAGTAAGGTCAACTATCATTTCATTTCCATTCACTTCCGGAATTCTGCGCCCAGTTTTATTAGCTTTGAGGCTCGATTTAAAATAATGAAAATTGCCAGAATTGTAATACTCTCTTTGACATAAGCGTACCATCGTGGTGTAATGGTTAGAAAGTTAGTCCGGCAGATCCATTACAACTGAATAGCGAGTTCGATCCTCGCTGAATGCCCCATATTTGCGACTTTGTGTCCTGTCCCACCCATGGCGGACAGTTTGGATAAATATGGGCGTCCAGCGTGATGTAATAATTAGCAAGCTAGTTTCGCAGATCAATTATGGCTGAATAGCGAGTTCGATCCTCGCTGAAACTCCCATACTTGTGATCTCGTGTTACATTCTACTCGTGACAAACGGTTTGGACAAATACCTACGCTGTTTCACATTATAGCATTTTAAACGTCATTGAGACGACTCTTGGAATAATGTTCGGTTTTACGAGATTTCCTTTTTTTTCAATAACAAGGTACTTACTAAAGAACATTAACAAGGTACTACTAAAGAACATTAACATATCTTGAACATCAATATTTTTATATATCGACTGAAAGATCCTTGAAAAAAAAAGGATTGATTGTATTTATAAATTGATAAATATTCATGCTTGTATGTGTAAACATTTTTTTTTTCAAGGATCTTTCAGTCGATATATAAAAATATTGATGTTCAAGATATGTTAATGTTCTTTAGTAAGTCATCCCAATTCTCATAACTCTTAATGTCATCATATAATTAGCTGTTATTCACCTAGGAAACACAAGGTTCGGGTTCAATACCAGCCCTCGCAAATTCAGTGCATGAGTAGCACGGCTTGGATATGTGCGGTAAAGTGGGGAACTGGTGGTAAATGCATAAATAATCTCCCTGGTCTAGAACTAGCGAAAAGGAGATAGACTCCCTCGCTGTCTGGCTGATACCGACAATAAGGCCACTCTTCCTACTTTACTTTAATCATATCTGTTAGATAATAGAAAGGCCGAATATTTTATTTGGCAGGTAGTGTAGATAGTTTGATTGGCATGAAGTAACCCTAAGTTTAGTTGAAAGCTTGTAGGGATTAAAATCATGTGACTAAAATTCTAGAAGTTAGAAATTCGATTTTAACTTTAAGTTAGTTAACCGAGAGCCACTGAATGGTGCAGTCCTAATTTCCCTTAATGACCCAATGGCTAATTCCAGGTTTTCGTACGAGAGGACGTCGATATAGATAAAGGGTGTGCACATACGGAAATGTCTTTGTTATCAGAGAAGATGTAACAGAGAAACAAGGGGGCAGCGAGAATGGCAAAATGGCTAAGATGAAAGTTAAAAACAACGTAAAAACAAAATTTGGATCAAATCAAATGTTTTCTTGTTGGATTGAATAATTTCATTTTACATTGGAATGATGTCGTTCAGAATAGTAAATCGAATACTACTATAACTCGAAAATTCTATCTGGAACACCCTCATTGTTTACTAAGGATTATTATCATTAGTTACTTGAAACCATAAACTGTATGCAAACATTTGAACATTATCAAATAGAAATACTTGAATCACACACACACACGCATATGTATATATATATATATATATATATATATATATATATATATATATATATATATATATATAAAACAGCCCTCCGATGCGACACAAAGTCTATTTCTTAAGAGTAGTTTTGTAGCTTTGAATTTTCCTTCTCCCAGATTGGTCCCACTTTTTACAGTTTTGAAAGATAAATATAGAGATACTTATAATAATTCCACAGCTATCAAATTAAAACATTTATTTTACAGAACTAAAATTCATCTTTAACATAAAATTAACTCTTTGTCGACGCACTTAATGCTAACTGACATAGCGAGCGTGAGTTCCAGTTTAGGCAGGACCTAAAATGGCCGACTTTTCTGCCTGACGTCTAACTGAAAACAGGGGACTCAAAAGGTCCACGTGACTTCACATATTTGTCGGGCTTCTGTAATTTTCCATGGAAGGACCCGGCCATGATAAGGGTCATCCCCTCAGAATTACAGGGGATTGACAATAATCTTATGCAACCGCATAGATTATGTAACAGTATATCATGATGCAAAATTGAGATTGATGTCTTATTAATTTGTAAAATTATTAAGAGACAAATGAGTAAGGGTATTTGCCTGCTCATCCCACTTATGAGGGCTGGACACAAGGTCTCGTTTTTACGTGGGCACATAAAAATTGCGTCGATCCAGGGGGATGGTCCCCCTGAATCGATGCTATTAATTGTACTTTACCGGTCCAGAGGCCGAAGCACACTGGACCCCCAGCCGAGGCCGTGTATAGACGGTAAGGGTATTTGCCTGCTCATCCCACTTATAAGGGCTGGACACAAGGTCTCGTTTTTACGTGGGCACATAAAAATTGCAAGGATCTGGGGGGATGGCCCTCCTGGATCGATGCTATTAATTACTTTACCGGTCCAGAGGCCGAAGCACACTGGACCCCCAGCCGAGGCCGGGTATTGAAGGCAAGGGTATTTGCCTGCTCATCCCACTTATGAGGGCTGGACACAAGGTCTCGTTTTTACGTGGGCACATAAAAATTGCAAGGATCTGGGGGGATGGCCCCCTGGATCGATGCTATTAACTGTACTTCACCGGTCCAGAGACCGAAGCACACTGGACCCCCAGCCGAGGCCGGGTATAGAAGGTAAGAAGTGTCAAAGCATAGAATCTGGAACAGATACTACACTTTGATCCGTAAGTGTACGTCAAATATTCGTCATTCAACATTTCGTTGACGTCATAGTCAGCAGAAATATGTTTTTAAAAATCTGTTGTGTTTTGGTGTGGATCAGCTAAATACCAAAGACATTCGCTCGTAAACATGTTTGTCAATAGAAAGCGAAAGGAAAGGAGATATATTGATAAGATAGGGAGTCTCATTAACCAAAGAGAAAACCATTGACAAAATGATAAATTGAATGCATTCATTCTGAAAATAAGTATATTCAACCGATAAATGGGTCAATGAAAGTTTAAATTGCAGTCTTTTTTTTTCTTTCAGGGGGTATTTCGAAATGTTTCTAGAGGGAAAATACAAAGTAAGGAAGCGCGTGGTGTAATGTTAAAGTCATGGGAAATGGACTCGTTGCCCCGAGTTCAAATCCTGGGCGTGCTAATTGCATTTCACTTTGCGCTAATACCCTTGGGAAAGGTATGAATCCTAATCTTCCTCCAGCTATGGATAAATAGTAGGGTAGACTGGGCTCTCTAACCTTGGTTAGGCAAAGGTCTAAGAGAAGGAAAACTCTGAATTCAAACCTGTTGAACTTTCGATTGGTGTTTGTGTTAAAGCCGAACGAGGGCAGAGGTTATTGGCTTTTGTATGACTTAACTCTTTGCCTACTTTAAGCCGCTCACAGCGGCTCTCTCACCACTGCGAGTCTTCTGTAAACCGTTGGCAGTGACTCTTGCATGTGTTACATGTTTATACTAAAAATCACTAAATGAACACTCCCGCACTTTTTATTTATTTATCTGTGAACCAGCCCTGAGACTGGTACTTGATCCTTTTGCAATAGGCAATCAGTTAGAAATTGCCCAGATCGCCCGCAAGGAATTGTTTCTACGAAGTACAAAAACTGATAATTAGTTCATTATAAGTGAGCATAATGATTCATATTACAATAATAATAGGATTTATTTGAATAGAATGAGTTCTGAGGTGAATAGATATTCGACTTTGAAATATCCCAATATGCAGGTAAAAAATACCAATAAAATTAAGGGTACATCTGTGGGGAAAATTTGCCTAACAAAGGGTTAAAAATAACATCCAATTTCCTCTGCTTCAGTATCTCATTCTTTCCTCAATTCTTAACTATGAACCCAAGTAAAATCCGAGTTGTATTTCGACAGTCCATCTATTAACCGAACATGATCATCAACCTAGGAGGATAAAATATACTATCACGTTGGAAGTAGTTATATTATATCCCAATTTAAAAGAAAAGATATACTGTTGGATAAAAGGAATTAAATCCGGATACAACAGCATGTTTCTTAGTACAAATAAAGACATGTTTCAAATCTCTTAGACATACATTTTTTTATCTTCTCTCATTAACCTTTAACAAACAAAAAATGAATCTTTGCACAGAATGTATATATGTATTTACCAACCGCTCCGCATGAGCAGGGTGTGACACAAAGTCAATTTATTTAGTGTAGTTTACAGGTTTGAATTTCCTTTCTCAGAATTTCCTTTCTCCTAGACTGGTTACCCAACCGAGATTAAAGAGCCAGACTGCTCTACTATTTACCCATAGCTGGAGGCAGAATAGTTGGCTTCATACCTTTCACAAGGGTATTAGCGCTATGTGAAATGCAAACGGCTTTGTCTAGGATTTGAACTCGGGTCGACGAGTCCATTTCCTACAACTCTAACCATTACACCGCGCACCAGAACATATACACTACTATTATTATTATGTATTTACAAATTAGATTTTTTAAGTAATTCATCCGGTAGTCCCAAAAATGTCCTCTTAAATTCCTTAAATAAAGACAAGTTTTAAATCACTTTCGAGGAGATTTTTTTTTCCAGAGATCAAGTAAATATGTTTAGGAATAAGAATTTTGTCATCGAAATGTATGGGAAAATAAATACACGAAAGACGGAAAAATCACAGAATCTCTGAAACATATCAAAACAAAATATTCCAATCCCATTTTTTCACAATTTCTACTCCGTCTCTTTCCTTCTTTTTCCTCGCACCTTTTGACGCATCCAACCTCCACTCATCTCCTCCTCTCAATTACCTTTTGTGACATATAAAAGGATTGTAGTCTCTGTGTCTCAAATAAATTCTGACGAAGCTTCGTTACCCACCGAGGTGAAATATCAATTGAATGAAATTGTTTTGTGTTTTATCCGTATTTCGTCAATTTTCAATCACATTGAGTCAGATTTACCAAATCTGTCACTACATATATATATATATATATATATATATATATATATATAATATATATATATAAAAGTAGTAACAGATTTTGTAAATATATATATATATATATATATATATATATATATATAGAGAGAGAGAAGAGAGAGAGAGAGAGAGAGAGAGAGAGAGAGAGAGAGACGTGAGAGAAAGAGAGATCTCATATGACTAATTACAGTAAAATTCGTAAGTATCGAGTTACAAAGCTGAACTAAACAATTTTAATTGGCCTATGTTAAATATGCATAATATATATATGATTAAAGTGGTTCAAAGCACTTGGGAACAATATGGGGCTCCTTCTCTACCATTTGCACCCTGATATAAGAAAAATTACATGTAAGCAATTGAAAATCAAGAAAAAATATTCCATGGTATTCAACCAAATCTATTTTAAATGATATATATATATGTGTGTATATATATATATATATATAAGATTTTTGGATGTTTTTTTTTTTTATAGAAGCATTGTTGAATAAATTATTATTTATAGTTTGCTTGAAGGCAATTATAAATGCATGTATCGCATAAAATTCGATAATTATAGAAAATAATCTTGACAAGAGAATCCCGCAAAGGATGGCTCGCTATGCAGAACACCGTACAGACTGTTTCGACTTTATTAAGTCTCTTCAGCGATGTATACTAACGACTCCCCTCCGACAGGAATCGAAACCGGGACTTCACAGGCATAGTCAGAGACCATATCCGTTCGGCCGCCGGTACATAGCGAACAATCCCTGCGAAATTAACCTTGTCAATGAAACTACTACACGCCTCTACCATAGTAGGTAAGTGGACGTTTATTGTGTAGTAAACAAACTCGGCCGTAAGTGAATAAGATTTTTGGATGTTTGTTTGTTTATAGAAGCATTGTTGAATAAATTATTATTTATATTAATTATATTATAATTATTTATATTATTTATATATATATATATATATATATATATATATATATATATATATATAATACCCAATTGCTGCTTTAACGTTTCCGTCGCAGTGGCGTTGGTAAATAATCCAAAAGTGCTCAATATATTAAAAACAGAACAGTAATAATATTATTAAATATAAAGTTATATATATATATGAGAGAGATGTACTTATTTTTGGATTGATACATATTCATATGTCTTACCATTTTTGCTGTTGAAAGGTTTGTTTTTTTATGACTGATGAATCTGTAATTGCTACACGTGCTCATTTCCTGTCACATCGAAATTATGCTGTTTCGAATAGAATTTCAAAACAGAATGTTAATAAAAAAGATGAAGTAGATTTAATTAAAGCAGAGAGATTTTAATATTAATCATCAAGTCATGCGAGAGCAAAAGATTTCTCTCTCTCTCTCTCTCTCTCTCTCTCTCTCTCTCTCTCTCTCTCTCTCTCTCTCTCTCTCTCTCTCTCTCTCTCTCTCTCTCTCTCTCTCTCTCTCTCTCTCTCTCTCTCTCTCTCTCTCTCTCTCTCTCTCTCTCTCTCTCTCTCTCTCTCTCTCTCTCTCTCTCTCTCTCTCTCTCTCTCTCTCTCTCTCTCTCTCTCTCTCTCTCTCTCTCTCTCTCTCTCTCTCTCTCTCTCTCTCTCTCTCTCTCTCTCTCTCTCTCTCTCTCTCTCTCTCTCTCTCTCTCTCTCTCTCTCTCTCTCTCTCTCTCTCTCTCTCTCTCTCTCTCTCTCTCTCTCTCTCTCTCTCTCTCTCTCTCTCTCTCTCTCTCTCTCTCTCTCTCTCTCTCTCTCTCTCTCTCTCTCTCTCTCTCTCTCTCTCTCTCTCTCTCTCTCTCTCTCTCTCTCTCTCTCTCTCTCTCTCTCTCTCTCTCTCTCTCTCTCTCTCTCTCTCTCTCTCTCTCTCTCTCTCTCTCTCTCTCTCTCTGCTCAAGCATCAGTCATTGCTCCCGGTCCAATCTCCACAGAGAACTGATCAATGTGAGTTTTTGCTGGTTAACCAGTGTAAAGGCTTAATCTATTAGGAAAATTTTCCGTGTACATTTAACGAACGGCGAAGAACAGAAAAAGAAACCATTCACATTGGGTTTAATTTGTAGGGTTAGATAAATATGCCAGAGTTACTTATGGTTTCTGTCTGATGGGTAAAATCTGTGCTTCGTTGAAGAATTGCTTTTTATAATATCTGCCAGTGGTAATCCGCATGAAACTAATGCCACGAGTTCTGTGAGATAAATCGCATGAAACGATTCTTTAAAAGGGTGACACTGATTTAATAGATTTTGCATTTTGTAGATAAACCAGTATAGGCAATGATGCATTTATCATGAAGTTATGGAAACCTTTTCCAATGGGTAACGGTTGAATACCTAATGAAAGTATCAGTAAAAATAAATATTATTCAACAAAAAAAAAATGAAAGGGGTTTGATAGAAAGCAAAATGATAGAAAGATAAATTGAAGTGTCTCCCAAAAGTTCGAATAAGATTTTCTGCGATTAAATTACTGGATTTTTCGGCAAAATATGAATTACAATTGACGAATTGTATTCCAGAAAAAAATGATGAATTTAATTTTTCTTCTTTTCTTCAAATTCTCCTGAATATCTTGTAACTCTAAAAACAAATTAGATAAAGAAACTAAGGATACTTAATTTGCATTTTTAATTAACTTGGAAATTTGCAATTAAAATATCAACCTCTTAAATTCGGAAGTTTGAATAGATATAACAGGCTAAGTGAGGTTTGTGAAACGTATTTTGTTATCTTTATTGGCATTTCAAGAGGTGAGAACAGTTGCTGCTACTACCTCTACTACTGCTACTACTGCTACTACTACTACTACTACTACTAATAATAATAATAATAATAATAATAATGATACCCGACTGGGTTGGGAAGGTGATCCACTGGGAATTATGCAAAAAATTTAATTTTGACCATACAACAAAATGGTATATGCATAAACCAGAATCTGTTCTTGAGAACGAAACACATAAAATTCTCTGGGACTTTGAAATAAAAACGGATCACCTTATCCCAGCAAGAAGACCAGACCTAGTGTTGATAAACAAAAAAGAAAGAACTTGTCAACTGGTGGATTTTGCAGTGCCAGCAGATCACAGGGTAAAGCTAAAGGAAAATGAAAAAATGGACAAATATCTGGACCTTGCCAAAGAAATGAAAAAGTAATGGAATATGAAAGTGAAAGTGATACCAATTGTAGTTGGTGCACTTGGAACGGTCCCGAAAGGATTGGAAAAGGGTTTGAAAAGTTTGGATATCAGAGGAAGAATTGAAACCATTCAGAACATTGCACTGCTGCAATCTACCAGAATACTCAGAAGAGTCCTGGAGACCTGAGGAGACTTGCTGTCACTCAGACTCCAGTGAAAGACCATCAGCTAACACTGATGAGAAAACTCAAAAGGAGTGAACAATAATAATAATTTGGACATTGCCACTGAATTGAACCAAGTGGGGAATATGAGGGTGAAAGTGATACCAATTATAATTGCTGCGTTTGGAACGGTCCCGAAAAGTTTAGAAAACAGAGTTGTGGAATTGGAAATCAGAAGAAGAGTTGAGACCATCCAAACAACAGCATTGTTAAGATAAACAGGAATACTCAGAAGAGTCCAGGATATCTAAGGGAACATTGTCACTCAGACTCCAGTGAAGGAGCATCAGCTTACGCTGGTGTGAAAAAAAGGAGGGAAATAATAATTAACATTCCTTAAGTAAAACATGAAAATGTTACACATTAACCTCAGGTTAATCCATGAAAATAACATGCTCAAAACGAATAATCTGAACATCAACAATGGAATCTTAAAGGGAGACTCACTTTCTCTTCTATCTTTTTATATAGCTCTAATACTTCTCCCCATAGAAATTAGAAACACAGACTATATATATAAAACCACTAAGAAAATGAACCACATATTTTATATGGACGATTACTATGCAAAAAATAATGACGATTTAGAAAGTCTACTAAGCACTTTGAAAAGATTTAGTAACGACATACGCAATTTAGTCTGGTTTATGGTTGGGTTTGTTTTACGGCATATCAACCTCAGTGGGTCATTTAATGCCGATAAAGTTTTGAAATAAATCAACTCTTAATCGATAATACAATTATTTTATAAATACATTTTTCTATTTAACCCATAGATGGGACCCTAACAGGTACTACCACTCCGGGTCAGAGTGGACCAGGGAGCAATGGTGATGAATGGGGTGCTCCACATTCCCCAAACCTCCAAAACTAGAATCTCACCATCAGATAGAGTTTAACGTCATTCCCAGGACATGTAGACCCGCAGCCACCGCCTTCTAGCACCCATATGATAAAAAGGGGTTGGGGCTTGCCATAAGGGCAATAGGGTTGGGAAAATCATATAGGTGCTAGGTCTTGACGTGACCAGCCGATTGATTGGAGGGGGCCTCTCCGACCGCCTGTCTAGACCAAGATAGGGCCAAAGTGGAGTATTGCATGTCATGAACTGCTCATCCACCTGGGCTCTATCCTTAAGCATCACGGGTCACCACCCACGGCCAACAGGTGGCCCCATTGGGGGAGTCTTACCCCTCTGCAGAGGTGCAGTCGGTGCATTCTAATGCCCCAGGCGACAGGGCGGGCAATTTAGTCTGGGTAAATGTGCGAAAGTCATGTTTCGAAAAGGCTCGCTTGTAAAGACTATATCATCGCTCTAGATACACACACAATAATTACATAGTGAGTACATAATAAAAAGGGTCGGGTTAGCTCAGTCGCTAGATCGTTCGGCTAGAAACCACAAGGTTCCTAGTTCGATATCGACCCTCACCAACTCAGCGTATGAGTAGCACGGGGATCTGAGCTGATGGTAGGTGTGGCGCTCCACCTCAGATGCAAAAAACAATCTCCTTGGTCTAGCGCTAGTGAAAAGGGGATAGACTCCCTCGCTGATTGGCTGATACCGACTTTAGGCCACCCCGACAACTTTACTTACTTACATAATAAAACCTAAGGAATTAATGAAGCGAATTGTATCAATAATATTATAAACAAAGAAAAAACATTTTCTATAGAAAAAATTATAGCCATATTAAGAACAGAATTGAATGCATAAAATAATTCTATAGTAATTAACACCCTGGTAATACGAGTTTTAATATAATAAGCTATACCTGAGCTGAAAATAACAAAGATGGATATTAAATTTAGTTAACTAAAAACCTGTCACAGATTGCATGACCAAAAGCAGGTATAATCCGTCTCTACATCAAGAGAGAAAATAGTAGGAAAGGCTTAATACAACTAGAATAAAAAACAAACAAACAATTCAATTAGTAAAGAACGTAATAGATTTGCTAAACAACTCGACCTCACTCAGAAAGAAATAAACATAAAATATAAAGCAATAGAGACAGCAAAAATATAAGGAAAGAAGCAAAAGCACAAGGACTGGATCAATTCGGAAATGCCTGGGAACAAAAATCCCTACAAAACAAAGAATTAAGATGCCATTATAGATATAGTAAGAACTAATTTATGACTGAAAAAGGCTGGACAAAAGGCAGATGTAATGAAATCAGCACAGGGCCAGAGCCTACCAGCTAGAAACTATCTGGTAAACATTATAAACAGACCAAACTCAATATGTAGATTGTGCGAACAAAAAACTGAATCAATTGATCACTTAGTGTCAGTTGTCTATTCCTAGCAGCGATAGAATATAAAGAAAGGCATGATAAAATAGGACATTATTTTCTTTGGAAAATGTGAAAATACTATGGAATACCGAAATATGAAGAATGGTATAAACACCAACTAGAACCAGTCATAGAATCCAAAGAAGCTACGATTCTCTATTACTTTTCTATCCAAGGTTTTATTAAAAAATAATGGGTGATAGACTAGATATTGAAAGATCAGATTTCCATATGATTGATATACTGTCAATTCATATGCATTTGTTGACAGTGATTTCTATAGATAAAGATATTGCTACCTTGGTATGTGAACAGGTCTACTAATTTTAGAGGCTTGCTATTGAATGTGAAGATGGCTCCATCATGTTTAAAATACATGAACTCCGTTTTATCTGAGTTCACATTGGGACCAATTTCTGTTGTTGTCTGTTCCATTCTATACAGCAGAGATTCGGGTTGGGCAGGTGCATTTGCGAGAATATCTAGACCATCTGCATAGTCTGCATCCGTAATAACTTATGTGGCATATCATCTGCTTCTTTCCTGTGTAGGATGAAACCATTTTCTTTCATTAGATCTAATGACGTTCGTACGTACTACCAAATTATAATGTTACCAAATGTAAAGCGATGATTTATTAGTATTTATGTCAAGTCGCAAATTTTAATTATGACTTCCTCTGTTTAGAAAAATTAACGACATCTTTAAAACTTAAAATGAACAATCGTTTGTTTTGAGTTGTTTGATTAGACGAAAAAAAGATCTTCATCCACGAATTCAATTAAGTATAAGACGTTGGAATCAGATAGTTTTGTCAAGGTTATGTTAATGCCAAATCTTGCTTAAATATAAATATATGACTTGTTTATAGAAACAATTTTCATTAACTGTATATTGTATGTATATCAATTAACTGCTAGTTGACCCACAGCCTTCGCCTTTTAGTACCCATATGATAAAAAAGGTTTGGTGTTTGTCAAAAAAGCAATTTGGAAAATACAGTCGAGTCAATCATATAGGTCTTAGGGCTCGACATAGGCAACTGATTGATCGGTTTGGGAATCTCCGACCATCTAACCCAAGTGAGGGACGAAGTAGAATGTGGCATGTCACGGGATCACTTAGTAACCATGTCACAGACCGCTCGGCCACCACAAGCCTGTCCCCAGGCATTACGGGTCGCCACCCAAAGGCAACAAGTGGCCCTATTGGCAGGGGGTCTTACCCATTTACAGAGATACAGTCGGCATATTTTACAGCCATAGTCGGCAGGGCGGAAAGCCCAAATCGGAGAATATGAATGAAATAACATAAATGAAAAAGAATCACATTAAATTTCTCTGTACACGCAGCGACATATATGACTAGATAGAAAAACAAAACAAAAGGACATTTTAGTTAGGCATGCCAATTTAAAGAAACCTGAAAATGTATTCCTCTATAAGATTAATGGTGAGAAATGATAAAATTTGTTCAGTTGTTTTCAACAGACATCCTATAAAAACAAGTCATAAACACCAAAATCACACTACTTTTTTTCGGATTTTTATTTTATCAGCAAAACTCCAAAATTGTTTTATGTCGTTTCTGTCAGTGATTTCACACTTCTTAAATTTTTTTCCAGTCAATTCCATCACTTTGCCGTCTTCAGTTTTAGTTTGGTTTCGTTGTTTAATAGCATACCAAACATCTTGGGTTATTTTATTACCAAAGTCATCCTTATATAAGAACAGTAGTGCTACTATCTAACACATAGCTGTGGGGATTATAAAAGTTATATCTTTCTCAACGGTAGCATGTATTTAACAAACAATCCACGCGAGCAGCTTGTGACAGAAGGCCAATTTTAATCAGAGTTTAACAGGTTTGAATTCAGAATTCATCTTCTCCTAGACCGGTTGCTATGTCAGGGTTAAAGAACCCAATCCTCCTTACAATTTTACCCATAGCTGGTGAGACAATAGTTGGATTCATAACATTATCAAGGACATTAACGATATGAGAAATGCAACCATTCTCGTCCAGGATTGGAAATCGTGTGGCCCTGTCCATTTCCAACGACAATAACCATTACACACCAGCGCCTCTCAAGGGTAGTTCTCCGAAAGTGCTTGTAATAGCACGAGTGGAGTTTGAACTCGCTTACTACATTAGCCACTACGCCACGAGAAATTTCCCCTTTTTGTCTTCTTAAAGCGTTCACTGTATACCGTATATTGTAGTGTCACACTTTCTTGCTAATATATTATTATATATTGATCGTTGATTTTTTTAGGCTACAAAACCAGTTTTAATATTAATAAGATTTGCAAACTCCAAAATCAGATTTTTAATTTTCCCCTTTTATTTTTCTTTGTACGATCAAAATTGTTGTGAATTTTTCAATTTCAATTCGGCAATATTTCTTCCAATTCATTAAATTAATCAATTTCCTGATTTCCGGAAGTCGGTAATATAGCTGAACCTAGAAATATCTCCAAATATCTGAGGATTTATTTCTGGTACCAGGCTGATAGCGTGTCCTGGCTATGACGTTAAACTGCATCTAATGGTGAGGCTCCAATTCTGGAAATCTGAGGAGTGTGGGGTACCCTTTTATAGCCATTACTCCCAAGTCCACTCTGACTCGGAGTGGTGGTACCTGCTAGGGTCCCATCTATGTTCTAATCGAAAAAATGATTTTTTAAAGTGAGTTTAAAAATTGAGTTTAAAGAAATTTTGAATACCCATCAAGAATGAATAAAACAAAACGTATTCGCTATAAAATAACCCAACAAGGGTTGACATGCCGTAAATTCAACCTACCAACCAGGTTAGTAACATTCATTACAAAGCAGTTTCCAGGGAACTAATCAAAACATTTGTTGTTAATAATTCATTTTTTTTAAGTAAGCGTTATCTTTGAGACTTTTTAAAATCCTAGTTTGACCAGGAAACATTTTCGAGCTTATCTCATATAAGAAAAAAAAAAGTAAAGTTGTCGGGGTGGCCTAACGTCAGTATCTGCTAATCAACGAGGGAGTCTATCCCCTTGCGCTTGCTCAGTCGGTAGAGCGTTCGGTTAGAAACCATAAGGTTCCTAGTTCGATACCGGCCCTCGCCAACTCAGCGTATGAGTAGCACAAGGATCTGTGCGGTAAAGTAAAGAGCTAATGGTAGGTGTGGCGCTCCACCTCAGACGCAAAAAAACAGTCTCTTATCTCATATAAATATGTATAAATTTGAAACTCCTCATTCTCCCAACTATAGGTTAAATACTGTTATTCTACAGAGTTAAATACTGTTATTCTATAGGGATGGGTTTCGCATTGAATAACCCACGAATGTTGGTTGGTAGGATATTATATCATGTCAATCCTGTTATTCTACAGAGTTAAATACTGTTATTCTACAGAGATGGGTTTCGCATTGAATAACCCACGAATGTTGGTTGGTAGGATATTATGTCATGTCAACCCTGTTATTCTACAGAGTTAAATACTGTTATTCTACAGAGATGGGTTACGCATTGAATAACCCACGAATGTTGGTTGGTAGGATGTTATGTCATGTCAACCCTGTTATTCTACAGAGTTAAATACTGTTATTCTATAGGGATGGGTTTCGCATTGAATAACCCACGAATGTTGGTTGGTAGGATATTATGTCATGTCAACCCTGTTATTCTACAGAGTTAAATACTGTTATTCTATAGGGATGGGTTTCGCATTGAATAACCCACGAATGTTGGTTGGTAGGATATTATGTCATGTCAACCCTGTTATTCTACACAGTTAAATACTGTTATTCTATAGGGATGGGTTTCGCATTGAATAACCCACGAATGTTGGTTGGTAGGATTTTATGTCATGTCAACCCTTCAGTTATTTTATCAAGTTTTTGTTTTATTCATTCTTGTTGGGTACACAATTGTTAATCTCATTTTTATCTATTTAACCCATAGATGTGACCCTAATAGGTACTACAACCCCGGGTCAAAATGTACCTATGAGTAATGTCATGAAGGGTTACTCCATTCTTCCCAGAGCTCCATAATCGCAACCTCACTATTAGATGCAGGTTAACTTCATACCCACGAAACTAAGACACTCATCCACCGCCTTCTAGCACATATATGATTAAAAGGCTTCTTGCCATAAGAGCAATAGAATCGGAAAATCATATAGGTGAGAGGGCTTGAAGTGACCAGCCGATTGATCAAAGGGTGCCTCTCCGACCGTGCGTCTAGCATATAACCTATGAGGGTTGATATGCAATTAAACAAAGAAACCAAACCAAACCTAGATACGTATAATATCACTCTGACTCATTTTGAAAAATACATCTCTACGATGTGGTTGAATACATCATTAGTGATATTTAGGAATATACGGCATCGTCTTTTACATCGCGAGTTGTTTTGGTGATGGCACTTACATGAAAAGAATGGACTGATCACGTTTAATTGTACACACGCATACACATACACACACACCTATATATATATATATATATATATATATATATATATATGTTGTGTGTGTGTGTGTGTGTGTGTATGTATGTGTGTGTACATTTAGAAGTGACCAGTCCATTTGTTTATTGGCAAGCATTTTCTCGTTAAATTCATCAGGATTGTTTTGTTAATGTACCTGTAAAGGTATGTATAAATATATGTATAAATGTATTGGCTCTTAATCAAAGTTTCGGGATATATATATATATATATATATATATATATATATATATATATATACTAAAAGAGGGGGAGAGGGAGAGATAAAGTTTGGATAGCGTAGACACAGAGTCAACAGCGCTTGGTGACCCCTTTTATCAGAGTCTTACTCCTTTGGTGGGTAACGATTATCGTCGAAGAAAATTGACATGGCAACAAGAGTTAAATACTCGACAAGGGTGTTTGCATTTCACACAGCGCTAATACGCTTAGAAAGGTATACATACAAATGTTTTCATTCCATCTATGGTTAAATAGTAGGGCAGACTCAGCTCTGGTATAGGAGAAGAAAAAGACAGAATTCAAATCTTAAACTCCGCTTCAAAATTGACCTTGGATTGCATACAGCTCATGATGGAGGTGTTGGGTAAATACATATAAGAATGGAATAAGGTTGAAATGTATTTTATATTTAGTCCTCAATCTAGGAATATTATTATGCATACATAAATAGTAGACTCATTGAATTTCATCTACAATTAGTAGGACTATCGGACATCAGATAAAAACATTTCAAATTAATTATGGTCACAGTGTGAGAATCAGATGTATTTTAAAACAATCTGTATGAGAAATCGCCTTTGCACTCTGATCCCAATATAGATATTGAAGAATCCATCAAGAACTGAAAGAAGACAAGTTTCAATTTTGGTGCAATTAATATTACGTCAAATTCGACAGGCAAATAATTACAGTTATATCGGAGGTTAAATGTGGATGAGTTGGCAACGAACAGATTATAGGTGGGGAAAACGTTCAGTTCGAAGTACATTTTAAATAGATCTATGTGTTTGTATGTTTATAAAGGTATAACTATTAAGCGAAGTTTCAGGAATATATATATATATATATATATATATATATATATATATATTATATATATATATATGTGTGTGTGTGTGTGTGTGTGTGTGTGTTAAGAAGTGTATGTTTAAAATGTTTATGTGAAAGGGATTTTATGATTTCTGAGTACAAGTGTCGCTAAATAATTTAGCGACATTTGTACTCAGAAAAATCCCCTTCACATAACCATTTTAGACATACACTTCCTAACAAATTTAAATTTCACATTATCCCAATAAACCCTTACATCATATATATATATATATATATATATATATATATATATATATATATATATATATATATATACTGACAGTTTCTTACCTATCACATTGCTGAGAAACTCTCAGTTACCAAGTTACGGCTTGTACACGCTATCCTAACTTAGATACATGCTATATATCAATGGTATTAAGCACTATATATATATATATATATATATATATTATATATAATTATATATATATATATATATTATCAGGTTGCGTTCACAGCACGGATTCTCTTTTGCTATTTTGCTACCCGTCCCCATCGGTCCCTCGCTTCTGACAGGTCTTCCTCACAGCAACCAAAATCCGCACATAGCTCATTGATGTAGGCTTTTGCTGATCGGCCCACACTGGTGTTTCCATGTGTAAGTGTCCACCAGAATAAAAGGGATAAGACAAATAGGAATATTTATCAAATTTTTTGTTTCTCTCAACTAGTTCCAACATTAGGTCATCATCAGGAGACAAAGTCTCTGTTAAAATGTTTTTAGAAAGTTTTTTTTTATTCAAAATCGTTGATATGCCCAAAGAAAAGTGACGAATAATATACTGTTGAAGTGGTATATCCAATACGGAGACTTGCACATATGGCAGAAAATCCACTAACATTAACCCCTAATCCTAATTCCACTTTAGAGCCTAGACGTAGTGCAAATACTAAAAAAATTATAAACAAAAATTTATAATTGTTAATAAGAATTTATATAAAAGATATAGGATTAAATGGGAAACAAATAAGGTAATTGTTTTATTTCTAAATAAATGTAAATAAGCTTTGTGCATAATGTGTCTTAAACTTGTCTTAGTTGTCAACTATTTTTTCTCAATTACGGACGGATTTTTGCCGTAAGTCTGTAAGACATCGAAAGCAATAAGTAGACGGACTTGTGGGCGTAATGAAAGTATTAAAAAGCACAACCGGAAGTGGAGTACTAGTTCACACCTGAGTTCATACCTTCATTGCAATAAAAATCATAATATCTAGTTCAAAGAAATTAGATAAATGGGGGATCAGTTTATTAAAGCATAATAATAAGAAAAATGATCCCCGTATTTTTGTTACAGAGAAAAGTATTATTCGATTAGAATATCTAGTTCAAAGAAATTAGATAAATGGGGGATCAGTTTATTAAAGCATAATAATAAGAAACTGATCCCCGTATTTCTGTTACAGAGAAAAGTATTATTCGATTAGAATATCTAGTTCAAAGAAATTAGATAAATGGGGGATCAGTTTATTAAAGCATAATAATAAGAAACTGATCCCCGCATTTCTGTTACAGAGAAAAGTATTATTCGATTAGAATATCTAGTTCAAAGAAATTAGATAAATGGGGGATCAGTTTATTAAAGCATAATAATAAGAAACTGATCCCCGTATTTCTGTTACAGAGAAAAGTATTATTCGATTAGAATGTATACGTTTTTGTTTTTTGTTTTTCATTATTTTGCACTAAAGTCATATAGAAATAACTAATTCTGTTCGTTCAGTGATGTACACAAAATTATTTTCAGAAAAGCTGAAATTATTCATTAGAAATAGTAGATTAGGTTTGTTTGTTTTTTCTCGCCGAAGTGTTATCAGGAAATTAATATTTATTTGTGTAAACAAAGCCGCATTTAAAGATCACGCACAGAGTGAGTGAGGACAAATACTCTTATAATATTGGTTCATTTCTTAAAGAATATATAGTGGTATTTATAACAAGTCGGATTTGATTGTTTTTGGTTTTGTATTTATGTTATTTATTATTGGAATATGGAATTAGTTCCGTTCGTATTTATTTACCCACCCCGTTCATTATGGGTAGGATGTGACACAGGATCGCAAGTATGGGGCATCCAACGAAGATCAAACTCAATATTCAGTAGTAATTGATCTATGAGACTAGTTTACTAACCATTACACCACTATGTGACGTCATTGTTCAGTTAGTACTAATATTCTTAGAAAAGGCACAAAACTAATTTTTCCTGTGGCTTTCCCATCGACAAATGTGAGAGTGAGAATTCCTATCCTTTGCATGTCCCGATAATCGTTGAAAAAACGAGTATTTAAATGATTTAAATAAATTAAATTTACTTGATAAAAATTGAAATCTCCAAACAGTCAACATCGACAATGTTCAGTGAAATGACGTCTGAAATAACAGTTTTTGTTATTTTTGAAAATGGAAGTTAAAATGTATACATGATATTTTCCACGTACCCCACTTGTACGGGTCAGGCACAAGGCCCTATTTATGTGGGACCACCCACAAGCCGAGACTCATGGGTGGCGGGTGAAAAATTGCGTCGATCCCGTCGGCATTCCCCCTCAAGGGGGGCGCCTCAGGCGCTGGGCAATAAACCCAGCCCTGCCCCTTTAAATGAAGGGGGCAGGTGTTGCCTGGGGGGATAGCCCCCTGGGATCGACGCCGTTAATTATAGCAATGGTCCAGAGGCCGAAGCCACTGTTGACCATTATGTATACATAAGTGGAAACGAAAGAAGTTGGAATATACGTTTTAACGTATTTGATATATATGCAAACGTAAATGTGTTTGATATATGTGCAATTGTAATCTTAATTCTTATCAATTTAACTAAATTGATGTTTTTGTTTCATCTTTGTGTTTAGCAAAGATTTTTACTCTGACTTTGGTTGGATTTTTACAAATAAATGTCGAGGCTATATGGTGCTTTGAAATGTCATTAAAGATCACAACAGATAAAAAGCATAGCAGACAATAAGCATAGTAGATTAAAAGAATAGCAGATTAAGCATGTGGCGGATTAAAAACAAACCATATTAAGCGCTTAACTGATTAAAAGTATATCAGATTAAAAGCTTACCATATTAAGCAGGTACCAGATCAAAAGCCTTCCAGATTAAGAGCATGGTAAACTAAAAGCTTAGTAGATTAAAAATATAGTATATTAAAATCCTACCAGATTAGGCACGAAGCAGATTAAAAGAATAGCGGATTAAAAAAATGACGATGTTAATTCGAGCATGAGTCATATGATTGTCAAGTAACCTAAAAATCAAATAAGAATGTTTTCCCTAAGCTTCTCTAAGAAGCAACAAGACATATAATCGACCTTGCTTCCTTTCTTTTACATATCTCAGAGTTAAATGACAAGTTTGATATGATCACATTTTTTAAAAAGTATTTTAGTCTTTGTTACTTTCTGAATTAGAAGAGCATTGAAATTGATGTAATCAAGGATATCAAATTACTACGGCATTTATCAATTACGACGGAGAATGACTGCTAAAAATCTCCAAGTTCCTAACTGATGTAATGAATATGTGAATACCTTGGTACCCCCTCACCATAATCTGATTGGACAGTGTCCTCTATAAATATTCGACACTGTGGTGGTACAATCGCCTGGGTCTACTAGTCCAGTGTGTTTCGGCCACTGGACCGGATGAGTTGGTTGATAGCGTTAATCCTAGGAGGCCGTCCCCCCAGGCAATACTTGCGCCCTCGAATTAAAGGGGCAGGGCTGGGTTTATTGCCCAGCGCCTGAGGCGTCCCCTTGGGGTGGAATGCCGACGGGATCGACGCAATTTTTTTACCTACCACCCATGAGTCTCGGCTTGTGTGTGGGCCCACGTATAAAGGCCTTGTGCCGTATCGTGTACAAGTTGGGTACATGTAAATATCCCTAAGCCTACTAGCCTACTAGTCAGAATACCACCACGACTGCTCGGAAGACGTATGCCATTCGACGCACCAGCTACTACTGCGATAATATACCTTACTACCAACTTCATAATAAATCCCTTAACCCGGATATATCACTAACCGAATCTAACTTAGAGTTTATAATTCAGCCATCAGGCTCCTCTTTCTTATACTGTATTCTGCTCCATGTATATAGAGATCTCCATTTGTTTGATAATGTCTTATGTAACTAAATTGTTTTTCTCAACCTATTAAACCTTTTGGTTAATGGCGTACATCTTGATACTTTATATCATATAGAAAAAAATAATTACATAACTTTATAGATACGCTCATCAAATGTTTTTTTAATATAAATATTTTACTTGGCTTTGCGTGATTGGCCAAACTTTGTACGTTCTATAGCTTCTATGATTGGTTTTCATGCTAAAGTACATTGAGCTTGTTATTACTTACACAGAGAGCCTTGCCTAAAGCCGCATTTGCGGTTTGGCATGAATAATTAAATACACTAGCGTAGTGGAGCGGGTGTCGTTGTATATAATCGATATAATGTCGCATCGTAACTTAAAAGGGTAGACGAAATAAAATGCAACAGAATTAGTTTCGGATCTGCAGGGTTTTTTGTACTAACTTATCAGCCGCAAAATCAATATCAAACGTAATGAGGGCCACCATATGCAGTTTTTTTTTAATGCTGTGCTCAGTACACACAGACAAAAAAAGAAAAGAAAAAAAAAAAGAAAACCTCTTCTCTTTTCGTGTGCGGAGTAAAAGTTTCAACTCAATTAAATCTTCACGTTTTAGTTTTCAACAACATTCGTATCTAATATCAAAAGATCAGACACATTTTGCGATCCCCGTTTCGCTGATCATTATGATACGCTGAATATCACCCGCAGAAGGGTAAGACCCATCCCCCCACAAAAAAGAGGGTGCCTGGGGTATGATAATAAACTTCATTTTATGATAAGGCTCTGGATATTTAGGGAGTTTTAAGTACCCCTTCATTGTCCTTACTCCCGGAGTGGTCCAATCTATATAGGGGGAGTCCTTGTGGCCTAGTAGATAACGTGCTGGACTGTGATATAGTAGTTCTGCCTCTAGTTACGCTATTACGTTCATCCTTCGGATTAATACCCACGGAAAAGATATGAACCACCTCATTCTCCCAAATATGGGTTAAATATTACTGTTACTTTTCTACAAGGATGGATTTTGCATTAAATAACCCACGAAGGTTGATATGCCATTAAACAAAGAAACCACATCCATTTATGTGTCAAATATATTTTTCACAATTATTTGTTTTTTATAGGACCCTTTGCAAAAATAACTGTTAAGAAAACACTACGCAAAAGAGTAAATATGAACATAGATTGAACGCGACTCCCGAACGTTTTAGGCATGAAATAACCCCAGACGGGGTTAAAACCAATTAAACAATCAATCAATCAATCACTTCCTTTCAGAATTTTTTCCTTATAGTAATAATGTTGAGGTAAGTGATTATATCCGATCACAAGTGTTACTGCCACTAATAATTAACGACTGAGTTGTGACAAAGATTTACCAGTACCCAATGTTTTTCACGACTAGCAGGAGTAGACATTACACAATAATTGTTCTGCAACAATATAGTTGTATATAATTATCTTGAAAGCTGTCTTTGCTGCATCTAGTGAATTTGATTAGCCTCACTTGCAATTCCAGTTTGTGGTCTGTACGAAAAGCTCTTCTCACCTAAAAGTAAAACACATTGCCGCACAAAAATTGCTTCTTAACGAATGCAATTATCCTGACATTTGTTTACGACAAAGGATTGTAAATGTCTACTTCCCCGGAGTTAATCCGTTATCATGAAGTAGCACGAAGAAATTAAACAAGTCATAAATCATCAAAAAATTACCTTATCTTTAACACTAGAATCCACTTCAAACCGAATACGACTCTGCGCCTGTGTACTTTAATGCCAGGGAGGTGCATGTTGTAATGGTCACCGTCGTAGGAAATGGACACGGCGACACGAGTTCAAATCCTTTTATATTGCGCTAATACCCTTTGGAAAAGCACGAATCCATCTATTCTCCCTTCCAGCTATGGGTAAATAGTAGGGCGGACTCGGCTCTTTAAACGTGATATGGCAAACCATCTAGGAGAAGTCAAAACGAATACTTCCATTTCTAATGACCAAAAATTCGGTGCCACAGCACCTCCCTTTTCTTTAATTTTTTTTAAAGAAAATTAGATTTATAAATTTTCACTTCTTTTAAGAACAAAGCCTAAACTTATATAGAAAAATATTTTCTGTGAATTTCTGAATTATCAATTTACTTTTTAAAAATGTCTATTAATCAATTGTTTTTTGGGTTTCTTTTGGGGGGTTCTAATAGAGTAATATAATTTTAAACAAATTACCTAATCAAATCAAAAACAGTAATAGCGTATAAGAAGATTGATTTGGATAATTTCAGAAAAAATGGTAAGAAGAATAATTTAAGAGGGAACAATTGGATGAATTACTTAACAGGATTTGATCTGTATATATATTTTGATAGATACATATTTTAATTTATATTTACAATATATTCTCCCATTTCAAAGACTTTAAAACAAATGATTTTGCATGTGGTTTTGTAAATAGTTTTTCTTCATGATATAGCAAAGATTATGTTGTTTCATTAATATTTTCCGAGTTTCGTTATTCATAGAGTCGAGGGTGGGCTAAAAATACGTAAACTCGTGGCCACACCTATAACTAATCAATACTGCTATTTTATATCTCTAGTTTGAGAAACTGCTAATAAGAAACTTTTAATTTTACTAAAATCTTTATTCAAGTTTTCATTCTTTAAATTAAATTTCTGCACTTAAAAATGGAAAAAAATAACGAATAATTTTTTTTACTAAAACAATTCATTTATTTATTTTTATTTTATTTTATTTATTTATTTTATTTTTTTTTTTTTATGTTTGGAAATTTTTATTTTGTACGATTATTTATGCATTGTAGCATTATGGCTTCCAGGCAATTATTATTTATAGAGATCCTTCTTACTCGCTTACATTCACCAGAAACATGTTTGCTATTTCTGGTAAGTATTCATAAGAAATGTGGTAGTTTTACATAAAAAGGTTTACCTGTATGAAGAAGACACATCCACCCTTTCCAATTGTTTATAGTGATATCCACTCAAAGATGAAGACACACCTTTAAATGTAAATTAATATTGTTCAATGAATAAAAAAAAAACTTATTATTACAATAATAGAAATTACACTTAAAATTCAATTTAGATCATTGAATGTTTACGATGTGTGACGCTTATTTTTAGCAAAGTTAGCCTCATTAATTACTCAATAGTGTAGTGAGGATAATCCTCAATGCGAGCCCCATAACCTGGCCATGTACCAGATTAAAAGTAGTTTGGTAAGTATATATAACCAAGTTATACTGTTGCAGAAACAAGGACGAACTCATAAGTGACGTTCTCCTATTGACACCTACACATGGACATACCAGTGTGAACCTACCATCAAAAACATATATCAATCAGCTCTGTATGAATTTGGATGCCGTATAAAAGACCTGTCAGGAACGATGACCGATGCGAATGAGCAGCGGAGACAGAAATAGAAATCTGTGCTGTCAACACGACCTGATGATGATGATGTGATCCATTTCATTTTTATTTAAACATGATTTTCATTAAAAGGAGATTCGATATTTTAATTCAATATAATAAGTATTAAATATGCTGAAATCCAAGGACAGTATGTTTACATTGCAAAAGATGTTTTCCATAAATTGTTTACAATAATTTAAATATTATTCAGTTGCGATCAAAATTTTCTGAAAAAGTTGAATATCTTTATCACGAATTAATTTCGCTTGTAAATGAATCTTCAATTTCTCTGATTTTGCAAATAGACGAAAATAATTCAGATTGAAATCAAATTGCTCTGGGTTTTTTTCCAGGAGAGTTAGAATTAGTATTTATTAATTTGTTTGCTTGTAATGCCTCCGTGGCCATTTCCCCTTTTTCTATCTTTTCACATCAATCTTTAACAATTAAGAATCCTTGCACAGATCATATGCACTTTTGCCTACCAAATTTACCTCACAGCTGTACCTAATTTTCTTGGTATTTTTTACCTGTATGATGGGATATTTCAAGGTTTACTATCTATTCACTTCAGAACTCATTCTATTCAAATTACTATTATTATTGTCATCTGAGTCCTTCTGCTCAATTATAAGGAACTAACCATCAGTCTTTGTACTTTGCTTGGCTGTGGGGTGAAAGTTGCTGTGAGCGGTTAAAAATAGTCAAAGAGTTAATAAATTTATCTACAGATCATATTCTGTTAAGTAATTCATCCGACAGTTCCCACAAATGCCTGTGTAAATTATTATTCTAACCATTTTTTCTGGAATAATTCAAATTAATCTTTAAAGAATTAATGCTATTTATTTTTTTATCTAATTAGGCAATTCAGTTCAAGATATATGAAATTAGCAAAGAAATCCAATTGGTCAATGGACTTAGTTTTGTTGGGTTTTTTCGTTCCTTACTTCTAATGGCATATCAACCTTTATGGGTTATCTAATACATAATCCATCCTTGTAGAAGATAAGTTGTAGTACTATAAAATCTATAACCTTTGAAATGCGGAGGTTCATGTCTTTCCCAAGTGTATTAGCCCGAAATACGAACGTAATAACACGAATGGAGTTCGATTTCGCTTACTACGATGTCGCAGTCCAGTACGTAAAACCACTACGCCACGTGAACTCCCCCACTTAATTGTGTGTGATACGTTAGAGACCAGTTTAAATAAATCGAAATAATTATAATTATTTCCGTTATCACTGAGATTACAGTGTGATATTAATAATTAATTCGAAACCTTGTTGAATGTTTACTTTTTATAGTTTATTTGCTTTACATCTTTTTCCCATTTCATTCTTTCGGTCTTCGGCTTTTTTTACTCAGCTTTAGAGTCGACGTTTTCTTGGCCTTAAACTCTGTCACATCAGAGACGTAAGGGCTTGAAAAATTATTTGGTTGTTAGAAAAGTAACATCGGATTTTTGGAGACAGTATCAAAATTTATACAAATATTCATCCGCCCCGTCGACTGGGGCGTTAGAATACACCGACTGCACTTCTGCAGAGGGGTAAGACTCCCTCAAATGGGTCCACCTGTTGGCCGTGGGTGGCGACCAGTAATGCTTAAGGACGGGGTCTTTGTGGATGAGCATTCCCTGACATGCAACACTCCACTCAGACCCTTACTTAGGCTAGACGGGCGGTCGGAGAGGCCCCCTCCGATCAATCGGCTGGTCATGTCAAGCCCTAGCACCTATATGATTGCCCCAACCCTATTGCCCTCATGGCAAGCCCCAAGCCCTTTTTATCATATGGGTACTAAAAGGCGGTGGCTGTCTTCATGTCCTGGGTATGACGTTAAACTCTAACTGATGGTGAGGTTCCAGTTCTGGGGTCTGGGGAATATAGAGCACCCCTTCATCACCATTGCTCTCTGGTCCACTCTGACCTGGAGTGGTAATACCTGTTAGGGTCCCATCTACGGGTTAAATTGGAAAATATGTTTATAAAAAAATTGAGTATCCATTAAGAATGAATTCATTTCAAAACGTTGCCGACATTAAATGACCCACTGAGCTTGATATGCCGTAAAACAAAACAAACAAACAAATATTCATATGCCATTAAACAAAGAGACCAGACCAAACCAATTTTGAACATTTGCAATAATGTTACATTTTATGTAAATTTATTTACTTCCTTAGCAACACTTTTTTTTTTTGATCACGTGTTGCTCATTCATTCATGATTTTCTAAGATATTCTCCGTTGTGCTTCTTGCCGTAACCTTCCAGTTCGTAATAATTTTGTTATGTGTAAATATTATTCTTTAAACCTATTTTGGTTATTTCCTAGTTGAGTAACATGATATTACAGGGTGACCCAGAAAAGACAGAACCCAAATTATTTATGTATTTTCCCATTAAACTAACCCTAAACCACAACCCTAACCCTAACCCTGTCTTCTTTTTTCCTAGTAGATCAATAAATAAATAAATAATTTATCATTCAAGAGTGGTTCCCCTTTGATCATGTTACTCCACTAGGAAATAACCAATTTCAAGAAACTTGGACTTAAACTTCAAAAAAAAAATTAACAGTTTTATTACAAAATTTGTGGGTTCTGTTTTTTCTGGGTCACCCTGTAATACCATGTTACTCAACTAGGGGGGTATGGTTAGGGTTTAGGTTTAGGGTTAGGGTTTAGGGTTAAGGTTAAGGTTAGCTTAATGGGAAAATAAATGAATAATTTGGGTTCTGTTTTTTCTGGGTCACCCTGTAATATCATGTTACTCAACTAGGGGGGTAGGGCAAGAGTTAGGGTTTCGGGTTAGGATTAGGGCTAGGGTTAGCTTAATGGGAAAATATATAAATAATTTGGGTTTTGTTTTTCTGGGTCGCCCTGTAATATCATGTTTCTCAACTAGGAAATAACCCCTATTTTTCCTGTCAGCAAACTATCTGCACCCCTTATTTATATTCAAGCTCAGGTCTTCCCATACCTCCCTGTTACGTTAGTAACTTTTCTTATTCTCTGCTGTCATTTGTTTCTATTCTTTCTTCTTTCAATTTCAACTTCTTGGTAATTAATAAACCTGTTGTAAAAAAAAAAAGCAAATTCTCTTCAGAGCCGTAATTGCCAAGGGGCGTTTATCTTTCGTTGGTACGTACGCGTTTCCCAACGAACGAACTCGTACTGAGAGGCCGTATGAGTCTCCACTCATTAAAATAAAGACTTGAGAAATCATTACATTGATATATTTTTGTGTATTTTTCGCTTAGTACGACACAAAGCCAAATATGGGTAAATGGGTGCAGGAAGATTGTGTTACGCCAGACTTCCAAGTAGGGTGGTTCAACATTCAAATTACTGGTATTCCATCTAGTCCCTAACACAGACCACTATGAATATACTGTATTTACATAACATATAAGCGCACGCATGCACACACACACATACACACACACATATATATACATATATATATATAAAGTAAAGTAAAGTCGACGGGACGGCCGAAAGTCGGTATCAGCCAGTCAGCGAGGGAGTCTATCCCCTTTTCAATAGCGCTAGACCAAGGAGATTGTTTTTTTTAGCATCTGAGGTGGATCGCCACACCTACCATCAGCTCCTTACTTTACCGCACAGATCCCTGTGCTACTCATACGCTGAGTTGGCGGGGACCGGTATCGAACTAGGAACCTTGTGGTTTCTAGCCGAACGCTCTACCGACTGAGCAAACCCGGCCCATATATATATATATATATTAAATTTTTACTTGAAGGCACTTACAACGCATGTATCGCATAAAATTCGATACTTTTTCTTATAGAAAATGAACTTGACAAGTGTAATCCCAGCAAAGGATCGCTCGGTGTGTAGAATATCATACAGACTGTTTCGACTTTATCAAATCTCATCAGCGATATACACTAACGACTTCCCTCCGACAGAAATCGAAACCGGGCCTTCAGCAGACACAGTGAAACACTAGTGAAACACTATATCGCCTCGGCCACAGTACACAGCTAACAATCCCAGTGAAATTAAGCTTGTCAAATGATACTACACGCCTCTACCATAATAGGTAAGGGGGGCGTTTTTGAGAGAATAATAACAACAAACAGATCGCACGCCCTTCGACGAAGTGAATAAGATTGTTGAGTGGTGTTTGTTTATTTAGAAGCGTTTCGATTTCTGTCGGAGGGAAGTCGTTAGTGTATATCGCTGATGAGACTTAATAAAGTCGAAACAGTCTGTACGATATTCTACACACCGAGCGATCCTTTGCTGGGATTACACTTGTCAAGTTCATTTTCTATAAGAAAAAGTATCGAATTTTATGCGATACATGCGTTGTAAGTGCCTTCAAGTAAAAATTTAATATATACTTTATTTAGCAACGCTTCTAAATAAACAAACATCCAAAAATCTTATATATATATATATAAGATTTTTGGATGTTTGTTTTTTAGAAGCATTGTTAAATAAAGTATATATTATTATTTATATTTTTGCTTGAAGGCAATTACAATGCGTATATCGTATAAAATTCGATAATTATAGAAAATAACCATGACAAGTGAATTTCGCAAACGATCATGCGATGCTAGAACATCGTACACTCTGTTTCAACTTTATTAAGTCTCATCAACGATGTATACTAACGATTTCCCTCCGACAGAAATCGAAACCGGTAGTCCAACAGGCAAAGTCTGTGACTTTACCGCTCGGCCAACAGTCCGCATCGTACAATCCCTGCGAAACTAACCCGTCAATGATACTAGCACGCCTCTACCATATGGGATACGCGGACGTTGAGTAAATAACAACAAACCAGACCCATGCCCCGGTGAAGGAAATAAGAATTTTGGATGTTTGTTTTTTTAGAAGCATTTTTAAGTAGTGGTACCTTGACTTACGAATTTAATTAATTCCGCTCGTAACTCAATTTTCTCGTATATAAAAAAAATTCCCTAAAGATTTCTTTTCAAACTGCTTCCTGCATCTGTTAGGAAATTTTTTTTATTTTTCCTATGGGCCCATTTGATTCCTATTTTCATTTTGGATGGACCCACCCCCGTAGCCATTCGATGTTTAAAAATCCTATCGTATTTTTATAATTAAATATTTTTGCTTGTATGGACCCCCCCCCCCAAAAAAAAAATCTGATATGGTCCCGGTATCCATATAGCCTCCGTTTGATAACCACTAGAGGGCAATACTTGCACTGAAATATATATTGGCCAAAATCTTTAACTGACAACTGTTGGAAGGCACTTAATTAAAAACAGTTGTTCCCACAAATGTGTACAATGTTATGAATCCGAAAGATGTAGATATTTACATAACCTGCTCGCTCGCTACAGGTAGGTTATGACACAAGATCGGAAGTATGGGTCATCCAGTGAGGGTTGAACTCTGTATGTAGAAGTAATGGATCTGCAAAACTAGCTTGATAACCATTACACCATTCATTAACGTATTTTTTTAAAAATCTACAGTCACTCAAAACAAAAACTTCCCAACAATTCTACTGCGTACTGGATCAATCACAGCTATATAAATGATAGAGAATTGATAGATAAGAAGTTTATGACCATTGAGACTACTATCTTTAATATCTAATTATAGAACAGGGGGGAGGGGAATATGTTCGTATCAACAAGCTCCCACCGACAGGGGGGCAAAAACAAGCGAATCCACAGTCTTCCAGCAAGCTAAACCCTCCCCTGGTCAACACGTTCCTCGTCCTCGCCTAGCAGCTGCAAAATCCGTCACCATAGTCGAAAATAATCTCTAGCAGTTCAAAATTACATTTCTTTACTCGGTCGTTCGCGTCAATCAACCTGCTACTGCTGACTCCTCACTGTC
>CM042139.1:31265944-31315944 GCA_023376005.1 Doryteuthis pealeii | reverse complement strand
AATACAAGGTGTGTCCTAAAAGTGCCGAGTTTAAAGCTGTATTTACCAAGATAGAGATGAACAATGAATGGAACGTTAATTTTTTTCGATAATTTTTACACACCTTATATATATATATACATATATATATATATATATATATATATATATATATATATATATATATATATATATATTATCATTTGACAAGCTTAATTTCGCTGGGATGGTCAGCTGTGTACTGTGGCCGAGGCGATAAAAGTGTTTCATTAGTGTTTCACTGTGTCTGCTGAAGTCCCGGTTTCGATTTCTGTCGGAGGGAAATCGTTAGTATATACCGCTGATGAGACTTAATAAAGTCGAAACAGTCTGTACGGTATTCTACACATCGAGCCATCCTTTGCTGGGATTACACTTGTCAAGTTCATTTTCTATAAGAAAAAGTATCGAATTTTATGCGATACATGCGTTGTAAGTGCCTTCAAGTAAAAATTTAATATATATATATTATTATTATTATTATTATTATTATTATTATTCTTTCTTTGCATTTTTTCTTTTGTTTTCATTTTTATCATCATTTTATTATTTTATCATTATTTTTCTCATATCTGAATGTCAGGTGCAATAATGTCTAAGTACATTATTTGTTTTCGAGTAAACATCTTGCATAAAAAAGATCTTACTACGTGAACACACATTACGCTATACAAACGCATAATTAACGACTTTTTACTATATTATCCTGTCTTAGGACTGTGTTATACTCATGAATCTTGAGTAACGGTAATATAGTATCCGTAATTTTAGAATTTACATTTTATACCTGCTCTGCTATTATAGCATTGAGTACTCTTTATATATATATATATTCATATATAAAATAAACTTTACTTTACTTTAGAATCTTTTCGACTGATATATTTTAAAAAGAAATCATCGGTCAGCGATAAAAAATGTCCAAGGTAATAAAGTTGGAAATACTAAAAGGTGGAAATGGAAAAAAAACTGGAGAGCAAAAAGAATGGCTAAACAATTTCCTAAATAATGATAGGTAATTCACAGGCTAGAGCCATGTGAGTTCAGCTTCAAGGATATTAATATACTATTTGGTCTTAGCTCTATGCAGGACAGGAAAAAACATCAGAGTAACTAGTCCTACATTCGTTAATATCACATGAATGCTCGCTAATGGCGGAATCATGTGCCTGTGACACCATCTCCACCGTTTAATATCTGCTCCTTTACTATCTTCGAAATATATATATATATATATATATATATATATAATATATATATATATATATATATATATATATAAGTCTTCTTGTCTTCTCCGTACATCGGGATCTAGATGCTATAGAAAATGTCGCATATTTTTACCCAAGATTCTTGGTTGTAGTGTTTGTTTTTGGGAAGTTATTTTAAGTTTTATTCAGTTAGGAAAGTCTATTGTAGGAGGGTTGTAAAGATTAGTGCTTAAACCATATATATATATATATATAATATATATATATATATATATATATATATATATATAAACACGGTTTGTTTTTGGAATGGCTTTTTTGCCGACAATTTTTGGGAGAATAAGTGCTTAATTGGAGTCGTACCTAATTTTCAAAATTAGGTACGACTCCAATTAAGCACTTATATATATATATATATATATATATATATATATATATATATATATATATATATATATATATATGTTGTTGTCGAAGGGCCTCCGTATGCATCTCGTAAGTATATATATTTGTGTTTATGCAGATATATGTATCTGTTTGTGGAAGGTACATATATCAAGTTTGGGCATTAGTGTGAAGCATTAAAGAAATTAAAAATATAAGAACCTCAGTTGTTTGAGAGAAACCGAGTTTCTTATATTCTTTTATGTTTTTAATGCTTCACACTAATACCCTCTACCGACTGATCTAACCCGGCCCCTCCCTACAAACAGATACATATACCTACATAAACACACACACACACACACACACACACACATATATATATATATATATATATATATAATATATATATATATATAAAGTCATCCACAGACACCATGTTTCACGTCTGATCAGTGTGGCTAGACACAGCAACTACCTCTGAGCTGAGTTTTAACTATTAAATACATACCTTTATTTATATATTTTACGATCACCATAGAGATCAAATCTGTAAACAATAGATGATCATTGCTTTGTTATGGCGGTGAAAGTTAAGTAAAGTCGCTCCTTGAGAGCTCTACGGGATTTTGGGAGCATATAATAATTATATTTTTGATTATCCATTTAATTTCACCCTGTTGTACCCTGAAAAAGCGATATCCATTCCCCAATATGTTTTCTTATATATATATATATATATATATATATATATATATATATAATATATATATATATATATATGGCATAGAGGAACATGAAGTCAACAGCACTTGTTATCTGAAAGTCTTCCGCCCATGTGATTTTTAAACTTGGTTTGAAAATAGCATAGGCGAGAAACAGTCAGTTAGCAAGCAGCGTTGACTTCATGTTCAAACTGACCTATATATATATATATATATATATATATATATATAATATATATATATATATATATATATATATAATCAAAATTAGTAAACTCACCGTTAGATAAGTTCTAAAATGGTTAACAAAATTTATTACATTGCTCTATACACGGTTGTGTAAAGCAAATATAATTCCAATAATAAAATATTTAAAAGGTTTTAACACATATATAAAATAAAACTATTCACCACTCGGTGTTTCGCGTAAACGACCTGTAGGTATACAATTTCTCGCCTATATTATTTTCAAACCAATTATATATATATATATATATATATATATATATATATATATATATGTGTGTGTGTGTGTGTGTGTGTGTGTGTGTGTGTGTGTGTGTGATTTTATATATGAAAATGGTGACTTACCGGTGAAATTGGCCACAATGGTTAGTTGATACAAGTTTCACAATGATGAGACAGCGATATAACAAATATAAAGTGCTCAATACGTGAGCAGACCAAATTTATTATTATAATGTATACACAGGAATAACCTACTCGAGTTTCACCATGAGGGTCTTCATGGTTAAATCCACTGAATTAATCGAGATATTGATTAATTCCAGCCGATTGTACGCGTGTATTTTGTCGTTATGACGGTTAACCCTGAAGATCCTCATGGTGAAACTCGAGTAGGTTATCCCTGTGTATACCATTATAATATATATATATATATATATATTCTGACTTATTCTGACTTAATCTCAAATCTTCTGATTTATTCTCTCAATGAGATTGTTGTATGTGTATGTACCATCAATCTGGATGAGAAATCCTCTTTGTTTACACAGTTCACAGAGACCTCCTCTTCACCCAGTTCTGTATATTTTGTACACTTTTTGACCCAACCTACGCATTTGTATGTTGCATAACAGTTCACCAGTATTTTGGCGTAATCTTTTATTTGTTCTTTTTCTATTGACCTTAATATAATTTGATATTAAATATTTTTTTTCTGTTCTGCTATCTATAAAGATATAATTTCTTCACAAACATCCTCCATTCAGCCTCCTCTTTGTTCTACTGTTATGTTTCACTGTTGTCATTAGATTTTCATAATTGTGTCTTATGGAGTCTTTACTTCCTCTAATTGCAGTGATAACACATTTTCTTCTTTCCGCTTTTCTTTCCACCTATAAATCTATTAATGTCATTCTGTGGCGAGATACTTCATTTATTGTCATTAATTTCCTATTTAGTATGAATAATTTTCAAACAGACCTATTCGAACAATAGATAGGATCATAAAAAGTACTACCACTCCTGGTCAGTATATACCTGGGAGTAATGGAAGGAGTAGTCGATACTCCCTAGAGTTCCAGAGTTCTACTAATAATCATCCTTAGTATACAATTATAGTATTCTTAATACGAATAACATGCACACACTTATATGGCTTCAAGTATTCATATCTAATCTATTAATAATGGAGATTCGCTTCCGGTTTTTGTCTGTAACAAAAATTACGTCACTGCTTACGTCACAGTACCCAAAATTGTCATAACATAGAATAAATACACTCAAAATTTGAACATGCAACATTAGACAGTCCTCATTGTTTTTTAAAACAAGTTTTAATAAATACATGACTGGTATTATATATCTATATATAGTTTGTTTTATTTTAATACATATTTAAAGTTTACATTTAAAATTGTTTTATTTTTTAATCTTTTAATTAATTTGAGGATTTTTCTTACTTAGGGTACAAACTCGCTGATATTGAATTTTTTACTCCCACTCCTCAGGCAATATGTTTCAAAAATCTATTTTTACATCGCCCGGAGGGCATTTTTTATTTTTTACTAGTACAAATAATTTTCAAACAGATCTATTTGACCTATAGACGGGATCTTAACAGATCAGAGTGTACCTGGGGGTAATGACAATAAAAAGGATACTTCATACTCCCTAGACCTCCAAAACTGGAGACTCATCACCAGATGTCTGTTAGTATCATACTCATGATAACATATTTAGGGTGGGGCTTACCTCTCTGCAAAGGATGCAGTCAACAAATTCTAAGCCTCGGTAACAAGGCACATATATATCAGTAGACATATATATATATACATACACATATATAAAAATACATAGATTCCTATATATGCATCTATATACAGAAATGCATACATAGATACAAAAGAAGGTATATATATGTACATGTATTGTGAATTCAATGTGAATTCCTGTTGAGCTTTTTTCATATATACGGTGTGCGTTAGATCCTCGCCCCTACTTATAGACTAGGTGAGATCATGTGATCTATTCCTTGGCCAATCACTAGCAGTACTCTGAGGCTGAAACAATACTTAACCCCTCCCTACTGGTCATAATTACTGCAGCGTTTATTGACTACGGACATAGGATTAAATCAATGGACCTTTACCAATACGCAGGATAGGACTTCTACGATTACCAAAAGAATCACCAAAGGATTCCATAACATAGGAATTTCTTTAGGCCCTATTTCAACTGGCCAAGGATGGCACTTGAAAACTTTACAATTCCTATGTAGCAGTGTTCTCAATATCTCACAGTATATAGTGTTCCCCAACCTCAATTCTTTTTTTTTTCAGGAACACCGATAGTAGTAAGATTGGGGTGCTTACTACTCGCATAAATCCCCAAATGGGTTGAAAGGGGCTCTTTAGCCTTGGTCGGCAACCCATCGACTCAAGGAGAAGTCCGACACAAAACCGCTGCTGCCTTTCAAGGAAAGACTAGGGGAGTAAACCCCGAAAATAAATCAGGAGCCGGAGTCCCTAAGGTGGTGTGATACTGAAATCCGGTGCTACCCATTAACTCCTGCGACACTACCGTTGCCAAACTGCATTGGTCCCTTACCTTTCCTTTGGATCACAGCGGCAGTGTGGAGAGGGGGTATTTGCTGCATGGGCAACAGCTCATCCTCCATATGAACCCGCCCAAGCTATGTAGTTCAAGTTAAGAACAACAACAAAATTTTTAAATGAATAAAAAAACCTTGACACTACTTCATCGTCTCCCGTAGACGGAAGGATGCCAACCATATAGTCTTCATTGTTGACATTTTCCTTCATTTTATTCTATTTGATTGGATGCAGTTCTAATATTTCTCCATACTTGTAGTTATCTTTCCCGTTTATCATCCTGTTCATTTCATGGTTTTCTCTTTGTTTTCCTTTTGTCTATATATATTCACCCCCCCTCCTCGGTAACAGGATGTGACAGAAAGTCAATTTCTTAAGCGGGGTTTAACAGGTTTGAATTAAGAGTTTTCCTTCTTCTACACCGGTTGCCATACAAAGATTAAAGAGTGATCTACTATTTACGCATAGTTGAATTCATACCTCGTAAAATGCAATTATCCTCGTCCAGTATTTGAACTCGTATCACCGTGTTCATTTCCCTAGACGATAGCCATTACGCAACGGATGTATTCTAGTAGTAGTAGTAGTAGTAGTAGTAGAGAATTTACAAATTTAATTTGTACTTGTTTGTTATTGATAATTTTATCAGTAATTCAGAGAAACCATTGTAAATTAAGAAGAACGTGTGTTCCTCCTTGTTTCCCTTCCACTTGCGTATATATTCTTTTTCACAGACTCATATATTCATATATAATTTGCCTGTGCATTTACATGCATATTAATTTGGCTTTATGTACACTTGTTAGCAGGAATCTTCCTTCGTTGTCTTATAGACTCCGTTTTTGACATCTCTAATAGAATCTACTTTTTCATTTCCCCCCGCACTCTCTTTCTCTCTCTCTCTCTCTCTCTCTCTCTCTCTCTCTCTTTCGCGTTCTTCTCTCTCTCTCTCTCTCTCTCTCTCTCTCTCTCTCTCTCTCTCTCTCTCTCTCTTTCCTACTCTCTCTTTCCTACTCTCTCTTTCTGTATTTTTTTTGTTTCTTTCTCTGTTGACGTCTTTCGCTTCCCAATAATTAATTTATAGCGATTCACTTTTTGCTGTTATTGGTGTGTTTGCCAACAAATCAATTGCTCTTCTATCAAACCATTTATGGCAATCACAAAGCAAAACCTTTGCCAAGTACACGTCCTTTGGCAAGCAAATGCTGTACTACAAATTACAAGAGAATTTAATTTATTTTCCACACAACATGGTATTCAAATTGGATTTATATTGGTACAACTTGGTCTCATACTATTATTTCAAACGTTTACACTATTAATTTCCTCCACTTGATAGTCGAAATAATTATTGGGGAATAGGTTTTTAAAGTGATTGCATAAATCTCTCCTTTGGGTCCCTTAAACTTAAATAGATAACAATTACACAACAAGCCTTGATATTTGTGTGCTTACATATCTATTTTGAGATTTATTTGGCCGTGTGTCTTTTAATCTATTTACCTGATATATTGGTGATGTATTATCCTTTCTTCCAACTGTAGATTAGCATTCGTGCGAGCATCGAACTTTCATGATGTAAATAAAATCTAAAATTTGTTTTCGATTCCCAAGTTTTCAATCCATGCAATTTACGTCGATAATTTGATCAGTGATCAAAATCGTAAACATGCAAATCTTCTTGAATATTAATTGAAGTACGCATGATTATTCGGTTTTCCCCCTTTTATAAGTTAATGATATAACAGAAAAATATTGAATGACAAATTTTTTTTAAATGTAATTTTTAGAGTATTTTTTTTTTAAGTACTAGCACTTGCTCTAATCCCTAAAAATTATCAAATTTATTTATCATTTTGATTTTTCGGACTGTTGTCCTCATCTTTATTGTGAACAACAGTCAAACTATTCAAAATGATTTTTTGAGTTGGGTCTTCACTGTGCTCGAATTGAGACGGCCGAAGGATACAGCGGCCGAATGTTGTTTTTGCATAAATAATAAAATAATAAAAACGAGGACAACAGTCCGAAAAATCAAAATAATACACATCAAGCCTCATTTAAAAAATGCAGTCAAATATGATCAAATGTATGTTTTAAAAAAACATCTGGGGAATCTGGGTGGTGTCGTGGCTAACGTGTTGGTCTGCAATATCGTGGTAAGCGAGTTCGAACTGCAGTCACGCCTTTTTGTTTACTTTCTGACTAATACCCATGGGAAAGATATGATCTCCCTCATATCTTCAGCTATGGGTTAAATAGTACCACTGTTATTCTACTACGAGTGTGAATTTGGCATTAGATAACCCACCAGGGTTATTAAACAAAGAAACCAAACCAACATTTTTGCGTGAACCCCAGTGGTGTAATGGCTAACATGCTGGACTGCGATATTGTAGTAAGCGTGTTCGAACTGCAGTCCCGCTGTTACGTTCATATTCAGACTAATACTCATAGGAAACGTATGAATATGAATTATGGTTAAATAGTAACACTACTATTTTTTCTACAAGAATGGAATTACCATTGAATAAACAAAGGAACTAAAAAGAAATTTAAGTTTCCGCATATTTCACAATAACAAATATTCTGACAGATTGTCAAGCATTTATTTTTGTTATGGTTCATAGCATCGTTTTTTTATCAATTAAACGTCAAAGAATTTGTCGCCTTTAAGCACGATAAGAAATAAAATCATTAGACGGGAAAAATCCTAAAAAAATGTATGTATTTATCTTTCTGTTTTGTAACATTTTGCTAATGATAAATAATATTCGATTATCCAGTTTTCATGCAAATAGAGAGAAATGGTCTGTTTATTTTTTTAAAGTTGTTTATTCGGAAAGACATTGTGAATATGAACAAAACTTGGGAAACTCGCTCCGAGAAATCTTATAAAAAAGTCTTAGTAGAAGAACGAAAGGAAGTTTTGAATTTCAACTTGTGTTTTATTTATTGTGGTCTTCTTTGCCCTTGTACGTAATTCATTTACTTTGATACAGTCGATTCTCAATAACACTGGAAACTAAAATGATACAACAAAATAAATAGAATATATGTATTGAACAAATAAATGTATTAAACAAATTAGCCATAAAGACAAGAAACATACCAAACTTTTACGTCTTTCTGTGACTGCCCCCCCCCCCATCTCACAAACTATCCGAGTAAGACGGACAAGGAATGCAGGACACTGCTGGAGAAGTAGGGATGAACTCATAAGCGACGTTCTCCTGTGGAATCCAACACATAGACATGCAAGTGTGGGGCGCCCAGCAAGGACCTACATTGACCAGTTATGTGAAGATGCCGGCTACTCCGCAGAGGAGCTTCCAGGAGTAATGAATGATAGGGAAGGTTGGCGAAAGATTGTCATGGATACCCGTGTGCATTAATACGGAGGATTTATACCCAGATTATCAGTAGCAACCAAAGCAAGGTGCACAACTTCTCGTGCCGTTACATTAGTTTTGCAATTTCATGTACTGAATTCATCAGAAATTGGATAAAATTCATATTTTTGAATTTATCAATTTCTATCTTATTAAAATAATTATACAAAAGTTAATTACGATGATTTTTCTTAAAATCAGAATTCTGGCTGGTTGATTGGAATTTACGGCATGTCAATGCTTATTGGGTTATTTTATGCCGAAGACGTTTTGCTATTTTTTCATTTTTGATGGGCATTCATTTTTGACTCGGTAATAATACAATAAAACATAAGATCTACATTTACTATTTGAGAAGAAAGGTCGTTCAGTTTCATTTAATTCGATATATTTCATTTTTATATTTGACAATATACTATTTTGTCTTATTAATTTATCTGAAAACAAAAAAATATTTTTTAAAAAGAAAAGAAAAACAGAGCGATTATTTTGTGGGGGGGGGAGGGGAGATGCAGTAAAATTAAAGCAGAATATAAATATTTTCATTTATTTTATAGATTTCAAAAATTCCCACAGGCTTTATCGAAATTAAAGTTATGATTGTTTTGTTTTCTGTGGTTTATGAGTGCATTAATGTTATCACTGGTCTTTAATGCTTTGTTTTCTTCATATATTCTTTTTTTAAAAGATGCTGATATTTCTCCTGGGGATTTTTGTGGCAAAGTTTCCAGTATATTTCATATACATATTTTTGGGGTTGGTTTTATTATTTCTTTTTTTAAACATACATTTGATTATTTTGGAAGTACTTATCACGATTTGAATATCGAGATTTTGGAAATTTCGTTCAAATTTGGTTTCTTTGTTTAATGGCATATCAGTCTTCGTGGATTATTTAATGTCAAAACCATCCTTGTAGAAAAACAATAGTATTTCTATTTAACACATATATGTGGGGATAAGACGATTCATACCTTTCCAATAGGTATTAGTCCGAAAATGAACGTTACATCGCGACTTGAATTCGAACTCGCTTACTTACGATGTCACAGTTCAGCACGTGAGCAAATATGCCACCCGCCATGTCGGCTGGGGCTGTAGACACACAAACTGCACCTCTACAGAGGGGTAAAATCATCCCCAATGGGGCCACCTGTTGGTCGTGGTTGGCGACCAGTGATGCCTAAGGACGAAATCCTGGTGGCTGAGCAGTCCATGACATGCAACACTCCACTTTGGCCCTTACTTCAAAAACTCATAAGCAACTAATGCTCAGCATCTGTCTGTTTCCATGACGATTTAGATCAGAAATTTTTTCTCATCATTTAAAAAACAATTTCTTGGTGTCTCCGATGAAGCTGTATAAGCGAGACATGTCATTATGAAATTAAATTGATAATTTCTACGAATCAGTTTTTTTTATTTTTCAGTCATAAATATATTGTTGGATATCATTATCTAAATTATATATACTAGTATGTAGATATGGTCAACAATGTAAAACAATTTTATCAATAATTGAGGTTTAAATAAAAAATAAAATCATGGAGAATGGGACATAAATAACTAAGGGAATTGAGCCTTTAGTAATATAATTAGTAATATAGTTTCGGTTACAGACAGAAAAACACACAATCTTCATTATAATAAGATATATATGAAAAATAATAATTTAATGTTATCCGTAATAAATTTGTTTCCTAAGGGAAACTTAGTCTGTTACAAGGTCAAAATGTTTGGAATTCCTGTAAGGATCAAGTTAACTACACTAGTGAACTGTCTTGTGAGATGAGCTTAGTTTTTCATTTGAAGTTTTTCGGGGTTGGGGGGGGGGGGTTGCTTTCTTGTTTTAACTTTTAACTCTCCTCTTTTTCTGCTTGCATTATTTTATTTCTTATCCTCTTTTTTTAACATTTTTCTTCTCTTTCTGATTTAAATTTCTAACTGGCTAATTTCTTCTTTTTCTCCGTTGATTTCTCTTAAAATTGTTTTTTTTTTCTTTCATTATCTTTCTTCTAAAAAAAAAAAAAACTCTTTTGATTTATTCTCATGATTTTCGTTTTTCGCTTTTCGTCTCTCTCTCTCTCTCTCTCTCTCTCTCTCTCTCTCTCTCTCTCTCTCTCTTATTTCTATCTCTCTGTTTCTCTTCTTTCTATCTCGCTTTACCCTCTCTCTTCCGTTCTCTTTCCCCCTATTTCCCCCTTTCACTCTCTTTCCCTTTCTCTTCTTTCTCTCACTCACTCTATCTCCTTCTCTTTCTCTTTCTCTCTCACTTTATATCATTTTAACTCACTTATTTCTATGGTCTCTATCTCATTATATATCCTCTTTCTCTCTCTCTCTCTCTCTCTCTCTCTCTCTCTCTCTCTCTCTCTCTCTCTCTCTCTCTCTCTTATTTCTATCTCTCTGTTTCTCTTCTTTCTATCTCGCTTTATACTCTCTCTTCCGTTCTCTTTCCCTCTTTTTTTCTTTCTCTTCTCTCTCTTCTCTCTCTCACTCTCTCCTTCTCTTTCTCTCTCACTTTATATCATTTTAACTCTCTTCTTTCTATGGTCTCTATCTCATTATATATCCCCCTCTCTCTCTCTCTCTCTCTCTCTCTCTCTCTCTCTCTCTCTCTCTCTCTCTTTGATCTTTAGATTAGAGGAAATATAGTTGAAGGATTATATTCCTATTAGAGAAGGTGAAAAAATATATTAAATATATTAATATAAAAAAAAAATTAAAGCCGTCGGGGCGGCCTAATGTCGGTATCAGCCAAACAGCGCGGGAGTCTATCCCCTTTTCACTAGCACTAGACCCAGGAGATTTTTTTGGCGTCTGAGGTGGAACGCCACACTTACCATCAGCTCCTCACTTTACCGCACAGGGGCCTGTGCTGCTCATACGCTGTGTTGGCAAGGGCCGGTATCGAACGAGGAACCTTGTGATACCTAGCCGACCGCTCTACCGACTGAACTAAACCGGCCCTACCAAATCAGCTTTCGAAATCCTGTTTTTTTTACCCGAGTTCCAAATGCTGTCTGGCACTGGTGAAAAAGATTCACCCCCTTCTCACAGGAGAATGTCTTGTTCGTCTTACTTGTATGATTTGTGTAATAGGAGGTAAGTGGCCGTAAATCTACTTTTTATGTGGTGCTACTTCCAGGATTTGTCCAAGACAGCACGTAGTATCTTTGTATGGTTCCCATTTAGCCTTTTCTCTACGCGTTTCGTCAGAGTCCAAGTGGTGCAGCCATACAGTAATGGCTACAGCTTCGAAGAATTCTCGCTTTATCTTAACTGAGATATCAGATTTCCATATGATTGATAATTTGTCTATATTAGTCCATGGCTTTCCCATACGTATATTGATATCGCTTTCTGTAGATAAGACATTAGTCTGGAATAATCTATTTGTTTTTTTTTATATATTTGGTGGAAAATATGCACCCCCTCACAGTTACTTTGCCGATTATTTCGTCTCTTCGTTGACTACTTTTCAATTGTTAGTGAGTTCAGTTCTCACTGGGTGACTTATACTTCTAGACATGTTTTAAGCTAAACGATGGCTTTTAAGTATTTTCCTTGTTTATTTATTAAAATGTTCAGCAACTTCTGAAATGCATTTTGTTTTTGATATTTCTTTTCCATGATATTTTCTTTGGAACAATTATTCCGAAGCAAAAGATTATCATTCAAAGGTATTTATTTTGACACAAATAATAATAGTTGATTTTGATGTTAATTTTTCTTATTCACATCTAAAGATATTCCTTTGCTGTTAATAAAAATTGTATTTTTCTCCAGTTAAAAAGAAGCAGATGTAAAATAATGTATTCTGATGATGTCAATTAAATCAATAGTTGCTTCATAAATTGCAAGTCACACAATGATTCAATTTTACACTTTTCAATTGTTAGTGAGTTCAGTTCTCACTGGGTGACTTATACTTCTAGGCATATTCTGGCTTTTAAGTATTTCCCTTTTCCCTCCTTTTTTCAAGCGTATTAGCAAAAACCATAACTCTTTTCACTTCTTTGTCCTCATATCTCGTTCAGTGTATGCATATTTCTTCTGTCTTTTTCTCTTATTTTCTGTAAGCTGATCAAGACCTAACATACACATTCCTTTGACAAATCAATAATGTGTTAATTGAACTGATTTTGGCAGCATAGAAAATAGAAAAATGTATTAGGTGGAAAAAAGCCTGAAGTGTTTATAATTAGGGGACTAATTGAAACAACGACCTTGACACAACAGGTGCAAGATTCGAAGCGAGAGTGATAACGCCTTGGCTGTTTTTATGTTTCCAGTTTAGATTAACGTCTTTGAACTCAACTAAACATCAAATCAAAAAGCAAAAGCGTACTTCAGTAATATTACTGAAAAGTTCATACGATAAAGTAATATCTGTTCTTGCTGATTTTTTATCAATGAAATCAAAGCCCTGCAATACTGATGGAAGAAGTGTATGAACTGCAAGTAGGACAATGTAGCAAAAGATCTTATTTGGTCGCATTCCATGAGAGTATATTCGTCAGCTTATTAACTTTTCAGTCTACCGAATCACTTAAAGGATATATTTACCAACCCTTCCGCACGAGCATGATGAAACACAATTGTTCTAAGCGAAGTTTAACAGGTTTGAATTCAGAGTTTTCATTCTCCCAGACTAGTTGCCATACCAAGTTAAAGAGCCCAGTCTGTCCTACTATTTACCCATAGTTGGGGAGAATAATTGGATGCATACATTTCCCAAGAGTATTAGCTCTATGTAAAAAGCAAAATACCCTCATCCAGGAATTAAGCTCGATTTACCGAGTCCACTTCCTATGATAATAACTATTACACCATAAATGCCCCCAAGATTAAGAATGAAAAGATATGTCCGAAATTTGTTGTCATTTTTAATGAGTTTTAGTGAAATGAACAAAACTTCAAAGTGAATTTTGCTTTCTAATTAAAATGTTCAGCAACTTCTGAAATGGATTTTGTTTTTGATATTTCTTTACCATGTTTTTTTTTTTTAACAATTATTCCCGGGCAAAAGATTATCATTCAAAGGTATTTAATTTGACACAAATAATAATAGTTGATTTTGATGTTAATTTTTCTTATTCACATCTAAAGATATTCCTTTGCTGTTAATAAAGATTGTATTTTTCTCCAGTTAAAAAGAAGCAGATGTAAAATAATGTATTCCGATGATGTCAATTAAATCAATAGTTGCTCCATAAATTGCAAGTCACACAATGATTCAATTTTATATTTGAAATGATTAATTTGAAAAAATAATTGATCAAAGCTATGAGACCCACCTCACTTATATCCAGCAATTAGTCTATATAAGCACGTGTATGTTTTATATATATATATATATATATATATATATATATATATATATATATATACCCCCTTTGCACGAAGTGGATGTGACACAAGGTCAATTTCTTAAACGGAGTTTAACAGGTTTGAATTGAGAGTTTGCGTTCTCCTATACAGGTTGCTTTATATATATATATATATATATATATATATATATATATATATATTGTTGGCATCCTTCCGTCTATCAAAGACGATGGCGTCGTGTCCACCTTTTTAAATCTGCAACTGCGCGAGTGGTTGAACTGACCAATTTTTGAATGGCAATCTCTTGTGCAGTGACTGCAAAAAAACGATGTTGCTTGCTGGAGAAGCTGTTGTCTCTTGTCTCTCCTTCCTTATGGCTCTCATTTCTGCGGCGGCTACTTTCTTCTCTTTTTCACTCCTTTTCGTTCCTTGTTTGACGAGGAGGCGCCAGGTCGCACAGTCTTCTGCACAAGCCTCCCATGTGTTGATGTCGATGTGGCATGTCTTCTTGCAGACATCTTTAAAGCGCAGGCTTGGTCTCCCCACCGGTCGGATGCCATGTACTAATTCACCATACAGTAGGTCTTTGGGGGATGCGGCCTTTGTCCATCCTCCTGACGGGACGAAGCCAACGCAGGCGTCTCTCGCAGATTATGGCGGGCATGCTATTCATGTGTGCTCATTCCAGCACGTCTGTATTGGACACTTTGTCCTGCCAAGCGTATGCGAAGAATGCGGCGTAGGCGTCTGAGGTGGAAATTGTCCAGTTTCCTCACGTGGCATGAGTATGTGATCCAGGCTTCACTACTGTATAGGAGTGTACTGAGAATGCACGCTGTTTGGTTCTCTCAGTAAGGCTGGCATATATATATATATATATATATATATATATATATATATATATATATATAGTCGAAAGCACTTGGGAAGAGATATGCGACACCTTTTCTGGCATTAGGACCCCGATATAAGAAAAATTGCACGAAAGCTTGAACTTAAGCAATAGAAAATCAAGAAAAATTCCGTGGTATTCAAGCAATCTATTTTAAATAATGTGTGTGTGTGTGTGAGTGTGTGTGTGTGTTTACTTTTTTGTATCATTTTCATTCATTAGTGTCTTTTAGTCATTTCTCGTTTCTCCTTAACAAATCTGCTTTTGTATTATTTTTAGTTTTGTTTTTTTTGTTTTTCTGATTTTTGTTCCGTAAATTTTACAATTTATCGCTTTTGACTTTGTCTCTATGTCAATGTTTAAGATCTGAAAATCACAGATCACAAAAATCGCTAAATTAAGCTATTTTTCGTTATATTCTTTGTTAATAATAACTCCTCTCTTTAGGCAGATCTTTGAAAAGAGTCGTATGCAGCAATTATTGCTGCCTATTGTTAATTATGATAAAAGGAGACAGATGCTAATTTTAGAGAAACAAAGAAAATAATAATTCCTCCTGTATCGTCAAGGTTTGACTAAGGTGACCTAATTGTCTAGTCATAAAAGAAAATGTAAATAGATGGACTCCGTCGTCGTAGTCGAAACAGTTCCTTACTTTCCAGTCGTTATAGGCGTCAGCAGTGTGAAATTCTAGTTAAAATGGTTATTTTCTATGCCGGGTCTATCTACTAAGACATAATTGATATAACACCTTGTTTTCATGTGTTCATTATGGACTTAATGAATTTGATGGCTGAGAAGAGGGTTGGAAACCGAATAAAAAATATTAACATTTTATCGATAAATTATCAAACTCGTCCACATCTATATATCAATGCGCTTGTTCCTTATTCTTCCGACCGTTATCATCTTGCAACACCCTCTGGTTAAAAATCAGACCGTCCAAATCGTCTAAGCTGAAATGCAAAAAATGTAAATCTTGAGTGTCTGGTGTTGCTTATCCACAGAATTCTTATTTCTTATGAGTGCCGTCATCTCAGCTGAATAATGGACCATTCTGTTTTTATTATTAAGAAAGAAAGAGAAAAGGACATGCTACACAGAAAAATATAATAAGAAAGAAACAAAGAGAGTAGGGGAAAGATAGGGAGGGAGGGTGATAACGCTAATCTGTTTCAATAAAAAATGATGAAAATATAAAGGGGTCAACGGTGTTAAGGCCTAGTTAAAGCTTCAGTTTCGACTGATTATTTTCTATGCCGGGTCTATCCACAACAGAGGCATAATTGATATAACACCTCGTTTAGCATTGAGTCACACTAAGCTTAGCAAATATCGATTAGAGTATTTGTTTGTTTTTGTTTGTTTGTTTTTGTTTTTTCTCTCTTTTGACGTCTATTTAAGGAAATCGAATACACGAAGCAATTCCTGTAAACGACAAGAAAAATACAAGAGTTATTTTTAGAAGTCTCCATCAGGCAAAAGTGTAAATATTTCACCAGAGCTCGAAAGCAAAAGACACAATCGTGGTATCACTTACCGTCTACAACCAGGACGTATATCGATAGCCTTTATCTTGTTTCCATTAAATGGAATTCGAGAGATGTTGGTACGAATACCTCATCCTGTCCTGTCTTCAGAGGCAATCAAACTTGTTTTATCAATGAATTTATTGGTGTCGAGTGAAATGCGAGAAGAAGCGTTTTGCTTACTACTAACAACTTTCAATTTCACTGCGTTAGATCTTATAATGAAAATCAATGTTTTTCATAATATAATAGGTAGAAATTTCAGTAGACGGTTGAGCATTCGCCTAGGAAGCACATTGTCCCGTATTTGATACCGGCCCTCGCCAACTCAGCGCATGAGTAGCAGAGCTTGGATCTGTGCGGTAAAGTGGGAAGCTGTTAGTAGGTATGGCGCTCCACCTCAGACGCAAAAAGTCTCCCTGGTCCAGCGCTTGTGAAAAGGGGGTAGGTTCCCTCACTGTCCGGCTGATACCAATAATAAGCAATTCCGCCTACTTTAATTTACTTATTCATATGAGCAGTATACTGGGCTTTTTAAAATTGGTTAGGCAATCAGTCTAGGAGAAGGAAAACTCTGAATTCAACCAGTTTAAACTCTGTTTAATAAATTGACTTTAGTTCACATACATACATCGTTGGTAAATATATATATATACGAGCAGCATATTGTATGAGTTTCAACTTATAATATCAATACATGCAAACCTCTCATCAACGGACTAATAGGGAGTCCGTTAAAGTCCGTAGATGGGAAGGGATTTTTTTTAGTCATAAAATCACTATAGTAAATAGTAAACCACTATAGTAAAACTATGTATATATGTAATAAAGCACGCACACGCACACACACGCACACGCACACACACACACACACACATATATATTTTTTTGGGGGGGGGAGAATAAGTGCTTAATTGGAGTCGTACCTAATTTTGAAAATTAATTAATTAATAATGAATTAGGCGGGAATACCTATTAAATTTATGGCTAAACAAATCGAGAAAAATCAATCTCTGTATGTACATTTCGGCCTATTAGGCCTCATCAGCAGAGCTATAGAAGCACTTATTCTCCCAAAAATTATCGGCAAAAAGCCATTCTAAACAAACCTTGTTTACAACTTATCATATATATATATATATATATATATATATATATATATATATATATATATTTCCTAAAAAATGCAGCATGACACATCTACGAAGAATAGCATCGATAGCGCTCTCTCTCTCTCTCTCTCTCTCTCTCTCTCTCTCTCTCTATCTATCTATCTATCTATCTCTCTTCCTATATCTATCTATTTATCTATCTATCTATCAGTCTATCTCTTAAAGGGATTAATATTAATATATGCGGTTTAAAAATACAATAACATTACATTAATTATGAATATAAAAATGTACACTTTAACCTGTTAAACGTTATTTACCTTGTGTATGCAGTGGAAATGAAGTTTTTTTTTCTACAGTGATCGCATAGTCACTTTGCGAACTAATGAAATACATTGATGACTATTTGGAAGTATTTTTTTGTCTATAGGTTTTTTCCGTTTCATTCAAAGTCCGTTGATGGCTGGATCCGTAGATGAGAGCTTAAACTGTACTTATTTGAAATGTTGACAACTTGTTTTGCGTAATTCAGGTTTTATCATTCAAACTAGATGAAATATAAATGAAAACTAAAAACAATATAAAGATATAATTCACAAAAACATATAACTAATTAGCACGACATCCAATATATTTGTTTTTTTCTCTTCTATTATTTTACCTGTTAATATGGGTTCCTTGAAATTCTATCAACATCACCAGTTTTTTATCCATTGGTTTAGTTAACATTTCTATTGTTTCAGCTTTAACGTTATTTGCAGAAAATTTATTGCTTCCCAGAAATCTTCTTTACTTTATTATTTTCCATCTATTTTAATGATAAACCACATTTTTTGTATTGAATTAATATCCCGAAATGCTGGGAGTCATTCTATTAATGTTGTGCTTTCGAAAACTTTTTGTCAATATGGATTACATTCAACATTGCATAATATGAAGGAGAATTGTCTTACATGGATATACTCTTTAGTTTAAAGTTTCTCGGTCGCCCTATTGGCTGGGGCTGTACAATACAAGGGTAGGTCGACTTTTCAGTTTTTAAAAATATGAAATTGTCCATCTCTGCGAAAGTTGTGTGTTAGTATACTGAATACTGATACCAAAATTAGATCTTTTACTTGCATCCTTGTTTGAGGAAATAGTATCAAAGATCGTCTACTAAAATGCACTAAACATCCCTGTTTTTACAACATTTGGCCTAGAAATTGGTTAGAAAATTTACCGTTCTCAATATTTAAATCACAAAATGTTATTTTACTAAAATAAACTAATTAAATATTATAGATAGAATTCAAATTGAAAATGTGTCCCCGCCTCCATCACCACCGACACCAATTTCTAGGCCAAATGTTGTAAAAACAAGGATTTGTTTGTGTATTTTAGCAAACGATCTTTGATGCTATTTCCTCAAACAATGGTACAAGTAAAAGATCTAATTTTTAGTATCAGTAATCAGTATACTAATACACAACTTTCGCACAGATGAACAATTTGATATTTTATAAAAGTGAAAAATCGACCTACCCTAGTATAATACGTCGACTGAGAGATAAGCCCCCCCCCCAAATAGAGTTACCTGTTGGGCGGGGGTGGTGATCCGTAGTGCCTGGGGATATGACTGAATGGCCCTGTGACCTGTAACACTCTTCGTCGGACTTTATTTGGGCAAGAAGAGCTGACCATGTCAAGCCCTAGAACCTACATGACTGTCGACGGTATTTTTCAAATTGCTCTTATTGCAAACACCCAATCTAAACTATCATATATAATTGCTAGAAGATCAACAAATAACTTAGAAATACACATGAAGTTATTTCCTCTCGATTTGTTGATACATATGAAGTTAATGAAAAATCTAACATAAAAGTATTTCTTCCAATTTCGTGCCCTGTGTATGACAATGAACTACATCTAGAGGTGAGGTTTCAATTTTTCGAGCTCTGGAAACTGTGGTTAAGCCTTCATTGACATTATTCACATGTTCACTATGATCCGGAATGGTAGTACCTGTTAGAGTCTTATCTATAGGTCAAATAGATCTGTTTGCAAGATAATCAAACTTATTTCTACCAGTTTATTTATACACATGAAGTTAAAGGAATCATTTATATTTTAAAAAAGAAAAAAAATTTTATTCACAAAGGTTGATATTGTTACGTTGTAATACTCACGGTACTAAAACTCCGATAAAAAATCATAACACGAGAAACATGTCGTCACAACTCCCAGCCTTTATTAACGTGCTCGTCTAGTGGCTTCTACCAGGGAGGAAGGGAGGCAGAGAGAACGAGAGAGAGAGAGCACTACTAGATTACTGGGCTCTAATGAGGTCTGTCCCCCACGACGGACGCCGGCAAAAAGAGGACGAACCCTTTCTTTCTTCCCCCACGTCACCACGTGACTTCCGGTCAACACCCGACTTCCGGTCAACACCCGACTTCCGCTTGCCCCTCAATTCTTCGTTCGGGGTCACGCTACGGTCAAAACCATCGCTCTCCTCTTTTGGGTCATCACTATTTTTTAAGCCTTTGTTATTTATATTCCTCCTCCTTCCATTAGCAGTTCTAGCTCACAAGGGTCATATTGCTACAATTCCTCCCTTACCATCATTCTAAAATTTTTACCCGTAAAAATTTTCAAAAGTATCTCTTTTTTTTTCAAGAATATGCGTAATTATTCATTAGATTTTTTTTTTTTTTTTTCTATCCGATATAGACCTTCCTCTCTCCGATAGAGCCACACGAGCATTCAATTTTACAATAATACAAAAAACACATACATATATAAAGTAAAAAGAACATTTACAAAATCATTAAAGCAGGTGATATTCTCCTCCTTGTTCCACAATTGTGCTCTGACCTTACTTACTTATTTGTTCATTTTTTTCTTTCTTTCTTTTTTTCTTTTGGAAATACTCTCTCCAATTTGAATTTAAAAAAAAAAAAAAAAAATTACTCATTTATTTTTCATTCTTATCAATTGCAGACCTATACTGATTTATAGCTTTTTTTTTTTTCAAGCAACGGCGTTATCGTCGCCTTCTTCAGCTGGTCAATAATTCTTTTCTCTATTATTCCTTTTCTTTTTGTATCCATTCATTTTAATCCCTTTCAGTTTTTCATTTATTTCTTTTTTTTCTTCGTCATTATTCCATCTCATATTCGCATTTTCATTTACTCATTTTTCTCATCCTTTTTCTTTTCTTTTTTTTTTTTTTTTTTCATTCATCTATCTCTAATTTATTTCCGAGCGCCAAAACTAGGTTTTCTGGAAGGTATCTGCTGTGTGAACAAACACTTGAACCACAGGCCTTTAAAGCTATTTTCATAGTCGCTGTTTGGTGGAGTATCATGTTTCCCTGTGGGCAGCACTGGTTGACCCCGGGTGAGCTCGCTGCTACTACCATAATCTTTTGTACTCCCAGCGTTCTCAATACTTTCTTTCATTGCAACTCTAAGCATAGCTATTTTCCTTTCCATTAGGGAACATATTCTTTTATTTCTCTGTAGTCACTATCTGACGGTGTGGTATTTACCTTAGCCCTTACTGTTTTAGGGGAATCTTTTGTGATGCTATTCACTGTTGGAGTTATTTTGTGGCTTTCCATTTTAGCCATTACTCCAAAATCATTTTTATTATTATTAACGTCCACCTGTCTGTTCAATTTCTCTTTCTTTTTCTTTTTTCTATTGTGACATAGTTGTTCATTGTTCCTATCACCTTCACCCGTGTGATTTGTACCCTCGGTATCCACATCACTATGTGAAGTATTAGTGTCCTTATCGGAGTTTTCTCTCTTAATAGCTGTATATTTATCTTTATTTTCTGAGATATGTTCCGAGGACGTAGAATGGACTTGTGTGCCCTCCTTAATTTTGCCATTCATATTAGACAAAGCGTGGTGCTGATTTTTGAGGGCTATCCCATGCTTGTCTCTATTTTTAATTTGTTCGGATGTGCTTTTAGGGGTAGGTGCTATCCACTTTTTATTAATTTTTACGGGACAATTTCTAATGAGGTGATACTTGCTATTACACCCCCAACAACGTCCATTCCGGTCTCTATTACCTATCTGAGGATGCACATTGCAATTCCTCACTGTAGGTACGTTTCTACTCTTCTTGTTAAATCTTTTTCTATTGTTACTTGTTCTTAATCTATCCTCTAAAAGTGTTCTTTGATAGGTCCTATCCAACCCCTTTTCAACACTTTTTAAAGCACTCGTTACAGAATTTAATGCATCAACCAAGCCTGCGGTGAGATTCTGCAAAAACTCTTTAATAGTCTGAGACTCCATTTCGCATAAACAATTTCAGTCACAGAATAATAGGAGACTTATACTAATATTAATGATATCAATAACTAGTGAAGAGAAAAAAAAATACACAACTGTAGAACAAGAGAAAAAAAAATTATCACCTACCTTGTCACTTCTACGTATATTTTTCCTTTTTTTTTTTTTTTTTTTTTTAAAGTTCTTTTTTTCTTGTAAAGTTCATTAATTCCGTCTTTTCTTTTTTTTTTTTTTTTTAAATTCACACGTGGACGTATATTTTTTCTACACGTGGGTTTCTCCTTCTTTTATAAGTCCTTTTCTTCTTTAAATCTTTTTGTTTTCTTCACACGTGGCTCCTTTTTTTTTTTAAATTCTTTTTTTTCTTCACTCGTGGGTCCGTTTTTTTTTTTTTTAAGTTCTCAATTGTCTGTTGACTCGTTGTTGTCGTTCATCTCCTTTAATAAGATTTTAAAAGGTTGCTCCCTTTTCTTTTTCAAGTGGGTCTTTTTTTTTTTTTGTTTGTTTTTCTTTTTAAGCCCTTTTTTCTCTTCAAATGCTCGCTGTTGTTGCTCTTTCTTTTTTCTTTTACTTCTGTTTTTTTTCTTTTCTTTCTCTCTCGTTTCTCAACAAGTCACTCCCTTTTTTTTCGTCACACGTGGGTCCTTTTTCTTTGTTTGTTTGACTCGCTCTTTCTTTCGTTTACGTTAGTTTCTGTTACAATTACGACCGATGTCTTTTCTTTTTTCGAATCTCCTCGTTGCGTCGCGGTTAACTGGTTCTTTATGAGTCCGTGTTTGAACTCCGAGGTCAACGGGCACCAAAACGATATATGTTACGTTGTAATACTCACGGTACTAAAACTCCGATAAAAAATCATAACACGAGAAACATGTCGTCACAACTCCCAGCCTTTATTAACGTGCTCGTCTAGTGGCTTCTACCAGGGAGGAAGGGAGGCAGAGAGAACGAGAGAGAGAGAGCACTACTAGATTACTGGGCTCTAATGAGGTCTGTCCCCCACGACGGACGCCGGCAAAAAGAGGACGAACCCTTTCTTTCTTCCCCCACGTCACCACGTGACTTCCGGTCAACACCCGACTTCCGGTCAACACCCGACTTCCGCTTGCCCCTCAATTCTTCGTTCGGGGTCACGCTACGGTCAAAACCATCGCTCTCCTCTTTTGGGTCATCACTATTTTTTAAGCCTTTGTTATTTATATTCCTCCTCCTTCCATTAGCAGTTCTAGCTCACAAGGGTCATATTGCTACAATATGACATCAAACTCCAACCAACCCAAAGCTTCTTGATTGTGATTCATACCATTTAAAAAGCGACTTATCCAAGAACTTACAATAATTCCTGGAATTTATCTGGACACTATCATCATCTTTGAAGGTTTATATAATTCTGCTGCTTACAATAATAGCTTAAAACATTAGTCATCTCTCTTGTCTTCTAAGTTGATTGACTATTTGCATGAAGTATCCAACCATCAGACTAGACAACTCCATTTAATTGTCATGTACATTTGTTCGTCAATTTACATATTTCTTTTTTTTTCTGACTCTTGCTTAAAAGTTTTTGTTGCTTCCGTGTTTTTAGCTAATATTCTTAATATTCTCTATTTTTTTCACTCTCTGAATTCCAGTATTCTTTAAATACTTTCTGGATGTTCAATCAATCTTTTTTTTTTTGCCTAGTATCATTTTAATTATTTACAATTCTGTTTTTGTGTCATTCTCAAAGCCAATATTATTTCTTTTTCATGTGTTTCTTATGTTTTCAATAGATTTTCACTTTTTTCTGTGAGTTCTGTTCAATATTTTGCAATGGTGGGTCACAATAAAACTTCCAATATCGAGGTCACTTGTTGGGTCATATAAAAACTAAGCATTCAAAACTATATATATATATATATATATATATATATATATATATATTATATATATAGCACAGTGATGAATTTTTAAAAATAATTCAACGAATGGATATGATGGGTTAATAATTCATTTTTCTTAGTTTCTTTTGTGGAATATCAACTCTTTAAAAAAAAAAAAATTATTTAAAAAAAAAGATTTTTCTGATAATGACATAAGGTCGAAACTAGTTGAGAATAAATTTAAAAATAGAACAATATTAATACGTCTTTCGGGCCTTAACATGACACACAAACACTCCACGCTGAAGAATGCACGATATCAACTTGAGAAGCCCAACACAAACAAAGTCGGGTTTTAAAATTACCGACTAAGCCGGTTAGGCTTTTTTTATCACGATTCAATAAGTTAAATAAATGTTATATCTAATTTTAATTACTTTTTAAAGCTTGGAAGCATTAATTCAATTTCACATTTCAATATTCTGAAATTCAGTTTCTAATATCTAGCTGTTCGAGTTAGATACGTGCTTTATGCCCTATTCTTGCGACCTTGTGTCACATCCTACCCTTGGCGAACGGGCTGGGTAAATACTTACGAGACTTTGATTGATGGCGTCCTACACTAGTGTAAGGGCTAGCAAGCATGTCGCGCATTTACTACTAAATAGCGAGTTTGATCCTCGCTTTATGCGTCATACTTGCGACCTTGCGTCACATCCTACCCGTGACGAGCGGATTGGATAAACACATACCTACTAAGTATTGATTGATATATTTTCTGTCATTGAAGACATTTATCTGGAAGTTTATAAAAGATACCAAATTCTGTACATGATTTTAAGATTTTCAATCTAACAACCATGATTATTTTTCTTAAGTCGACTAATGTCTTTTTTTTCTTCTTCTTTCAGGGCTTCTGAGAATAATGCCGGATATGTAAATGTAACTGGCAGTAAAATAATGATCAAACCGACCGGACGGGTAAGATGGATGGTACCGCTGATGATCAAGTCCTCATGTTCCGTCGACGTCACCTACTTTCCTTACGATCGCCAACAATGTACGGTGCGCTTCGGGTCCTGGGTGTACGACGGTGATCAATTGAACCTGTTCACACAGCCCAACGAGCCGGATCTTTCAAAATATGTAGAAAACAGTGAATTTGTTCTTCTCAATGTCAGCCTGTCGAGGGTTGTAGCCGACAGTGACTGTTGCCCTGGCGACGGTTGGCATCCGATGATCCATTTCACAGTCCAAATCGATCGGAAGTCTCTCTATTATGACTACATAGTGATCGCTCCAACGCTAATGCTCTGCGTCATGACCTTAGCGTCGTTTCTATTACCTTGTCACTGCGGAGAGAAAATAGCTATCGGCCTAACCGTTTTTCTCACGTTATATGTACTCGAATTATTAGTTGCAGAAAATACACCCGATTCCAATGCGACTCCAATTTTGGGTAAGTCATTTATTTTATTTTATTTTATTTTTGCTGCAGGATTTTAAAAATTGATCTCAACAAAATACCCTATAGTGTCTCCCTGATATTTTTTTCATTTTTTTTATTTTTATTTTTTTTAATGGCATATTAACCCTTCTGGTTATTTAATGCCAAATCTTGATTTTTATACATATGATTTGTTTAAGAAATAATTTTCATTAACTTCATATGTATTAATAAACTGTATTCATTAACTTTATCTGTATTATATTAATGAATACGCGTAACTAACTATCAGCCACAGCCAAGCACATTTATGATAAAAGGGTTGAGTGTTTGCTATAAGAGCAATTTGAATAATATGGTCGGGATAATCATATAGATGCTAGGGCTTGACATCACCAGCCGATTGATCAGTTGGTCCTCTTTGACCGCCCGTCTATCCCAAGTAAGAGCCGAAGTGGAGTGTCGCATGTCACGGGACCACTTAGTACCCAGGTCAGAGACCGCTCAGCCCCCACAATCCTGTTCTCAGCCATGTACCCATGGCCAACAAATGGGCTCTTTGGGTGGGATTTTACCCCTCTGCAAAGATACAGTCAGCATATTCTTTAGACAGTCGATAGAGCAGACCTGATAGTTTTCATATATCCACTAGTACAAGAGGTTTGTGTTCGAGCCTTGGTAAATCGCACAGAATTATATCCCAATCATTTTGAAAGAATGGCAGAAGGCGATTTTTCTATCCTTACGTCCCCCATAGGGAACTAGTATCCTGTTAAGCTCAGCTTAGTATATAAGAGGAGTGATAAAAAAAAGTATCGGGACTGAAGCTTTAATTCTGTTAATTGTAAAATTTAAAGGATGGCGTGTGCACAACTGAAAAATGTATATAATAACTAGTAGAAGTACCCGGTTCATGACCGGGATAATAAAATATTTTAAGAACACCACAAAGTGAGAGGGAAAGGGGGAAGTGAGGAGTAAAATAAATAAATATTAACGATAAAGAACCAAAGAATTTGTGTAGAATCATATTCGTTTATATTAGGATTTTTCTTTTTTTGTTTACATTTAAAATATAATTTTTTTAAATGTAGCCCTAAACTCGTGAGTGGTTTGAAACATAATTTTATTTTTCTAAAGGCTAGTTTTTATACTTACTTATGAAGAACTTTGAAGAGTTCCATAAATTGATCAATTTCTAATTGCTGAATTATTATCATTTAATCAGTAAAAATCAAAAACTGAATTTTGTACTTTTCCTTATTAGAAACACATTAATGTGTATGCACGATTTTAATGCTCAATGACATCTCTTTTCTGAGTTATAAGTCTATATAGAGACGTTAGCCAGCTGTGGAGACGACTCAACCAGGTCGAGACAAGTTAGTGCCAATCCTCGATACCTTTTGATCAGCAGATTTAGATGAAACACAATATATTGTCAGTGCATTAACCTCCATATTTACTACACCAGGTTGTGGGCGAATTTCTCTTGTTACCTAAACTGAAAATCCAAAATTCAAAATGTTGATGGTTTTCTTTTGAGGAAAGTTGTGCGGAGCCAAAGCCTAGAATTGTCTGTTTTTAAGAAACACATGTCTAGAAATGTGAACACGCAGAAGACAAACTTCAGAAATTATTAACATCAGAAAAAATAGCTACACTTTTGGTTTGGTTTGCTTGTTTAATAGCAGATCAACCTTCCTGGGTTATTTAATACCCCAAAAATATCCTTATAGATATTTAATAACCCCTCTGCATGAGTAAGTTGAAACACAATGTCAATTTCTTAAGCAAGTTTAACAGATTTGAATTCAGAGTTTTTCTTCTCCTAGACTGGTTGCCATACCAAGATTAAAGAGCCCAATCTACTCTACTATTTTCCCTTAGCTGGAGGGATAATAATTGGATTCATACTTTTCCCAATGTTATTAGCGCATTGTGAAATGCAAACAGACGTCCAGGATTTTCACTGTATCTGCTTCCTACGACGATAACCCTTACACTACGCGCATCCACAAACCCATCTTCATAGAAGAACAGTAGTGGTATTATTTAATCAATAGCTGCGAAGTGAGCGGGTTCATTCCTTTCCCAAGGGTTTAGTCTGAAAGTGAACGTAATAGCGATACTAGGGTTCGAACTTGCTTACTACTTACTATTAGTCCAGCACGTCAACCACTACACCACAGGGATTCCCCAGCTATTCTTTTACTCCTTTCGACCTGAGTAACTGAGATAGCATAATAGAAAAAATGAAATCAGTCTGTCTGTCTGTCTCTCTCTCTCTCTCTCTCTCTCTCTCTCTCTCTCTCTCTCTCTCTCTCTCTCTCTGAATTACTCACTTCTCACTGATAATAATGAATGGTTAAAAGAAAGTAAAAGCAAAGCCTGTGGATTAGCCTGTTGTCGGTATCATCCGGATAGTGAGGGAGTCTAACCCCCTTTTACAAGCGCTAGACCAGGGAGATTGTTTTTGCTGAGGTGGAGCGCCACATCTACCGTCAGATCTCAGATGCTTTACCGCACATATCAGATTACTCTTGTGCTACTTATGCGCTGAACTTGCGAGGACCGGTATCGAACCCGAGGCCTTGCCATTCCTCGGCCAATGCTCTACCGACTGAGCTAAACCGGTCGCTATTATTAATTATGAACATTCTAATGTACTTCAATATGATGAATAGCTAAGATTCACCCAGTTGATTTTGATTGATAGGCGATGTAGTTCCACATATAAACAGATATTCCTCTGAGATTTATAAATGATCATTTTGTATATTTACAAAGCGCATTCAAAACTTGACTATTCATCCGCTACAATAGGTCTATTAGATTTAATTGTAACTACCAACATATGGCCATCTACGAATTACTTGATGTGATTGAATAATTTCATGACGCTTCATCATCTATATGGATTATACATGAGGCTGAGCATCATTTTCATTTTGCCTCTAGCGACAGGACAAGATTAAGCATTTCTGTCAGCATCCCTTCTAATGTTAATTGATTGGAAGATAATAAAGGCTACTCCCACAAGCTCTAAAAGTGACGTCATAATTGTGTCTTCCATTCTCTTGATATGTAAATACAGTGGTACCTTGAGTTACGAGTTTAATTCGTTCCGGTCGTAACTCAATTACCTTGTATATCAAATCAAGTTTCCCCATTGAAATAAACTGAAACGCCATTAATCCGTTCCATCCCTAAAAATATACCCTCATATTTTTGTAACGATTTCTTTTTTATAAGAAAAATAGTCCTGTATCGTATGTAAAGTCGGCAGAGAGACCTATTGTCGGTATCAGCCATACAGGAAGGTAATCTATTTCCTTTCACTAGCGCTACACCAGGGAGATTGTTTTTACGTCTGAGGTGAGCGTCACACCTACCGTCAGTTCCCTACTTTGCCGCACAGCTCCAATCTGTGCTACTCATGCCAGAATTTTGTGGTTCCGAGGCGGATTCTCAACCATGACATAAACATAATAAAATAGAATGTAATGAATCATGTGCTGTAATGTTTTTGTTTTTTTTTTTATAAAAAAAATATTTTCTTTGGCGTAATAAATTTGGAATCTTATTTTTTTCAAAGTGAACTTATCAATATAAGCGTATCTGAAGCTCGCTTAGACCTCAAATTTTAGGCCACAACACAAAGCACAAAATAGACCGAGTGAGAGCTCAAAATTTGGAAAACTGGTAAGTTGAGGTATTGGTAAATCAAGACACCACTGTATATTTACACTAATCTTATTTACAAGAGAGTCCTAACATTTTGCATATAAAATCGATTTCAAAAGTAGAAAATAAAGGGTAATGTCAAATTATGAGTTTTTTAAAGTTTACTTACTGTTAAATATAAACATACTCTTCTGAAATATCGAAGGACCATATTACCTTTAAGCACCCCATCTGTGATCTCGATTCAGAAGGACATGTTTTTCATTTGCACTAATATACTATATACTAATATTGTTATTTTTATTTTAAAATAAAACTTAAAACGAAAGACATGTTTATTTATCTTCCATGTGCCTCAACGGATAGTTAATATTAAATGTATTTATTTAAAAAATATTTTGCTAGGGTTAGGGGTTAGGGTTAGGGGTTGTGGTTAGGGTTAGGGGTTTGGATTAGCGTTAGGGTTAGTTTTATAAATTTAAAAAAACCTCTAAAATCATCTGTTAACAAACAACCGGATTTTGACCGTGTAAATGAAAAACATGTCCTTCTGAATCGAGATCGCAGATGGGGTGCTTAAAGGTAATATGGTCCCATCGAATTGAAAACGGAAAAAATACCATTAAAATTAAATAAGAAAGATAGTTTTAGGTAATAACTTTAAATTGTCTATGTATTTAAAAATGCTTTGATATTAGATTTATAAAGCATTCCAACTAATAACTGACTTTGAAATTAGTGTTACGGTAGATAGTGTATTTACCAACCCCTCCGCACAAGTAGGATGTAACATAAGGTCACTCTCTTAAGCGGACTTTAACAGTTTCCCTTCTCCTAATCAAGGTTAAAGAGCTCAGTCTGCCCTACTACTTACCCATAACTGGAGGGAGAATAGTTGGATTCATACTTTTGTAACTCGATTATTAAAGTTAACAGAGAAATAACAGGAAGAAACATAACGAGTATTAAGGATATGGGAAAAGGTTTAATAAGCAAAGATACAAGGTTAACAGAGTAATCAGCATTTGCTAGGTTGAATTAACAAGTTCTGTGAGATCTTGTTGTTTTTCTTTCGAGGTTTCCTCAGGCATTTTTATAAGGAAAACAGAAAATTCCATTCTTATTATTTAGTTATTATATGACACATACCTTTTTCAACGGTATTTACGCTATATAAGATGCGAACAGCCTCGTCCAGGTTTGAACTCCTTACATTAGATTATTATATAATGTATTCTGAGCAAAAACTACTCTAAAGTATTGAGAATCTTCAATTTAAAAAGTATTTTATAATGAAAGTATCCTATTCCAGATATAAAAGACTAAGTACAAAATGGATTCATAAATAATATCCACATAAAATCCGTTCAGCTGATATTAAATAAAAATAGTTATTTACCCATTCGTTTTTAACTGGTTGTAATTAGACTTAAACCGTTTTTCCACGGCCTTTATTTGACAACGTGAATCGAAAATAAAGAATAAGCCTTAGGCAAGACTTGAACTCAATGATAATGGCGCTGTTGTTCGTAGACGGTCTTTCTTGTGTAAGGGTGATGCAAATCTTGCCGAGAGCTTATTTCTCATCCACATTGTTTACGGACAGCCACAGAATGACGATCTGAGGCGAAAAACAACCGAAATAAGAAATATTAATCAAAATTCAATAATGGCTGACAAGGGTTCATCTAATAAAAATTCAAGATAATAATATTAATCCTAATAATACTATTAGTGTGTATAAAATAAAACAAAGAGATAAAATATAGCGGTATATATTTCCCGTGTTGTATCTTTCAGTGTTCGAAATTAACGATCGTAACTCGCTGCTGGCCTCAACAATTTGCAACTCAGTAGCTCTTTCAGGAAAAGGAAAAGTTTTCTTGTTGATTTTGCAGGTTATTTTGGGTCAACTAGGGGTTTTCGATTAGGATGACAAAATTCTACAATAAAATATTTTTTATTTCCGGTAAAAAGTGAAATGCAGGCCTAGTGGAAAGTTCTCTTGACGTAGTAGTCGATAAGCTGAACTACGATATCGTATTAAGCAAATTCGAACTCCAGTCTCGCTATTACGTTCACTTTCAAACATATATCCTTAAGAAATTTATAACCTCTTTATCCCTCCAGCTATGGATTAAATAGTACCACTGCTGATATTTTACAAGGATATCTTTGGAATTAAATAATCCAATAAGGTTGATATGCCATTAAACAAAGAAATTAATTGTGACAGACTTTCAAAAGTCCATTCGGATATTTATACTTCGTGTCGTAATGGCTAAAGCTTTGGGCTGCGACATCATAGTAAGCGAGTTCGTGCTCCAGTCACGCTTTTGCATTCACTTTCGGACTAATACCTTCGGAAAAGGTATGAACCTTCTCATCCCACCAGCTATAGAATAAATAGTTCCACTACTGTTCTTTTAAAAGGATGGAATTATCATTGAATAACCCACGAAGGTTGATACGCCATTAAACAAAGATACGAAACCAAACCCTCGAATATGGCGGTGCTGGGCGATGTAAGGAAAATAAGCATTTTATGGGGTTACATTTTATGTTTAGTTGTTAAAACGGTAGAACAGCTGTAGCAGATATGCTTTTTAGGGTAAGAGAGATGCGAGTTCGAGTCTTACCTGGAGATTATTATTCCTTTCTGATTCACACTGTTTACTGATGGTCATAGATAGACAGTGTGAATGGGTGTTGTAACTCGAATATCAGGAAGAAATACAACGAGTATTAAAAATAAAAGGGTTTATTAGCAAGATATAAAGTGAACTGTGTAATTAGCAATTGCTCGGTTGAATTAACAAGTCCCCTTGGATCTCGTTGTTCTCTCTCCCGAGGTTTCATCAAACATTTTCTATAGAAAACAGACGATTCTATTCTCATTATTTAGGTACTATATGACATCTAACATTTTGAGATGTAACTCCCTTGTGAGTAGTACATTTTCCGTTTTGGTTTTATCACATCCTCGTTGATAGTATCAGATTTAACAGAAATAATAGGAAGAAACACAATAAGTATTAAGGATATGTGAATAGGTTTACTATTAAGATACAAGGTGAACAGAGAAATTAGCAACTGCTAGGTTGAACTAGCAAGTCTCGTGAGACCTCGTTGTTCTCTTTACCGAGGTTTTGTCAGATATTATTGATAAAAAACAGACAATTCCCTTCTCATTATTTAGGTACTATATTACAGTAGGTGAGAGGAAAACAACTGAAGTTAAGATGAAATAACTACGATTAAAAAATTAATCATAGTTGACAATGTTTCTCTAATAAAAATTCAAGATTATATAAATAAAATACTGGTTATTTCCTACAACTCCAACATAAACAAAAGGAAACCAATTTTGACTGATAAATTATTTATTTATTTTCCCATTAAACTAACCCTAAACCCTAACCCCTAACCATAACCATAACCCTAACCTAACCCCGTCTTCTTTTTTCCTAGTAGATCAATAAATAAATAAATTTATCAGTCAAGGGTGGTTCCCCTTTGTTTATGTTGGAGTTATAGGAAATAACGAAAATAGTTGTGTTTTGAAACCATGAAAGTAAATAAGTATGTGTTGGGATTACATCTTTCATATAATGGGGGGCACACAAGTTAACTACCATCAGTGCCAGCCAGCTGACGCTAGGTGGCGGAGGGAGCAGTATTATGAGGGCAGAAGCGGCAAAGTCAAATCCTTCTTTTATGAGCAGTCTCGAGATGTGTAACACCGCACTAGTTTGGGTTCATGTCCATAGACGCGGAGGGCTTTGCACCCCTAGAAACCTCGTGTCACATGGCACATGATAATATGCTTAACATATGATTCTTTACACTTTCCTTTTCTACCAACTACATATGAAAAACCTAAGACTACTTTTCATATTATGAAATTTCGCTCATACAGCTCTGTATATGCTCGTCTATGTATCTGTCATGTTTAGATTATATTCTATTAAGTTTGCTCATGTAATAAGATGACCTTGTTATTACTTAGTCGTAAATTATTCTAACATCTATTACGTGCGAGGAGACGATATTCAACCTTCTATCGTTCTTCCCTATATGGAATCCTGGTAGTGTTTATTTACATGAATTTGGTTCAAAGTCTGAAAAGTGCGAGGAGAAGAAATGTCGGTCATCGGTATTATATCTTACACTTAAATACTTTTATTCATGACCCATTCACATTATTTTATTCATTTCACTAAAGGCACTCCTTTAGAAATTCCATCCACCATAATAACACATTTATTATTTTGGACCTCAACTAAAAGCCCTTGATATATGGGAACAATTGTATTGGGTATATGCAGATGAAAAATGAAGTGAGGAGAAAAAAACTTTAAAAAATAAAATGAAAATAAGTAAAGGTTAGTATGGAATCTACACAATTCGTGCTCAGTGAATAATGGCTGCTGTTTTCTGAGGAGTGGGGTCCGCACTCCAAAGACGATTAATATCTTCACTAATCGTGGGGAGGTTAGCACCAGTAAAATAACAGTGAGGCGTGGATGTAAAAAAATAACTGTTAGTGAGCCAAGTATAAAGTTGGTCCAATGATTATGATGTTGATAGGAAATGATAATTATGATGATGATAACATCGAAATTGATAAGTACGATTATGATAATGAACATTCTGATTTGTATGATATTTTAGATGAGGCTTGATAATGTGTATTATTCAATTTTTTCGGACTGTTATCCTCATCTTTATTCTTATATACACGAAGTTTCGGCCGATATACCGCCAGCCTTCTTCTGGTGTTTCTTTTCGAACTCAGGAGCATTCATGTTTTGATTAGAAGCTTTCATGGAACTTCAAACCGAACACTTTATTTAATCCATTCAGGTAGGTTGTTCTGATTTCGTTGACCAAAAAGATACATGACGAGGCTTGTTAATTTGTATTATTTACATTTTTCGGACTGTTGTCCTAATTTTTATTGTTATATATACAGCATTTTGGTCGATGTGCTCTCTGGCCTTTTTCAAGCTTTTTTTTTCGAACTCGGGAGCCTTCGTGTCGAAATTGGGAACCTTCACGGAACTTCAAACCGAACCCTTTATTTAATCCATTGAGGTAGGTTGTTCTGATTCCATTAACCATAAAGGCTCCAGACTTCGATAAGAACCACCCAAAGAAGGCCGACCAAAACGTTGTGTATATATAACAATAAATATGAGGACAACAGTCCTAAAAACCTAAATAATACAGGAGATTATGATCATTCAAAGTCGAAGACAAAAACAATCTATTTACACACTCGTTCCATTGGAGTGTTGATGGGAGGTAATCAAGACGCTCTGTTTTCTTAAAGCGTCGCTAAGCAGTATAAGACATAAATAGCTCTCTCACTTCTTCGTATTCACATCCTTTTGTTGGGTTTTGTCTGGTAGTTATGCAATGGTTTTAATTTCAGATTTATGAGCGAAAAAGTTTGAACTATTATCCTCATCTAATATTTCCTACTTTATTTCTAGGAAATGTTTGTTTAATCGATCTTTGATTATTTTTGCATGGGAATTTTGTGAGATACAAAAATCATCAATCATTTCCCAGGACCTGCATCTTAATAGGACCATTAATAAAAGACGTTCTTATCAAGATCGCACCACGACTGTCCCATAATAGTTTCTATATTTAAAGTATGAAAATTATATGCAAACATAACAACTATTATGGGACAAATGTAATAAATTATTTCATTAAAACTCTCTGCATTCATAGCGGTAGTAACATTAGAAGACGAATTTTAGAAGAGTCTCTCATTATGATTTTAAAAGATAATTCCGTAGATGTGCGTTTGAGGTGGGTGAGACAAGGGTGAGAAATATATATATAATATTCATAATATAGTTATGTGTATAAGTAAAGGGTGCTCAATATCATTAATAGAGCATATATACCTGATTTAGCAAAGATATGAAGTCAACGGGCTTGTATATTGCCTAAGCAATTTTCAAACCATATATATATATATATATATATATATATATATATATATATATATATATATATATATATATATATATATATATATGATATTTACATTTATAGACAATAATCGGGAAAAAATAAATATTTTGCTTTTTTCAAAAAGTTCCCTATATTCATGAACAGAAATTGCTCGGCACTGATATTTCTCCTGGGATACAGCAAATACTTGTAAATAATATGCATATACTATATGATATTAATTTTAAAAAGAAAGAAACAGATAAAAAATGTGAAGCTTATAAAAGAATAAACAGAAAGAATGAAGGTAAAGCTTAAGAAAGAAAGAAAGAAAGAAAGAAAGAAAGAAAGAAAGAACGACGGTAAAGCTTATAAAATAAAGAAAGAAAGAAGATTAAGCTTATAATTGAAAGAAAGAAAGAAAGAAAGACAGAAAGAAAAAAAAGAAAGAAAGAAAGAAAGAAAGAAGGAAAGAAAGAAGGTAAAAAATTTAAAATCATGATCAGAAAATCAATAAGCCACAAAGTAAATAAAATCTTTTTCAAGTTAAGAACTAAGATTTTAAGCATATTAGAAACTTAAACATAGATACATTTATTTCAACGAGGAATTTCACCTGTATGTCACCCGGTGCATTACGTCATCCTTTTGCATAAATGACGACTTCTATAATTTTTAATTTAAAATTATCAACAAAAAAAAAAAAAGAAAATGAACAACCTTCACACTTCCCTCCTGATCTTGATAATAAACAGAAATATGGTCGAAAACACTCGATCACAAATGTCTGAACAATATCAACATTCATTGAATCAACACATGCATCCTTTTGGACGGAAAGAGAGAATAACTATGACTACTACTTGTATTATATGCAAGCATATTTCAAAATATATTCTGTCTGCTATCTGTAATCAAACTTAGATCATTTATAAATAATATTATATTAGATAATTTATAAATAATATTATATAGTAATTTTACGTAGTTTTCAAGACAGCTTACTTTCCTCTCTCTTCTATTTCTGTTTTCTATCATTAAACATAAACTTGGAAAGTCGGTTAAAAACAACTCGATAAATGTCAATAAAAAAAATGCCAGACGCATTTTAATGCACAGAAATTTTAACTGAATTATAAAACATATATTTCCTATATAAAAAAAAAAAAAAATTTCCAGGCAATTGAAAACGCATTTTCCATAATTTCAAAAGTAGTTCTTTCTTTGATTATTTTTTTTTATATCAAGTATATTTTTATAAGTGCACTCATATTCTAATCCATATAACAGATTGTTTGCACATGGGCGTGCATTAAGTGTGCATGTATTCACATATTTATATATTGTTGAAGGAATATTGGATACTAATAGTGGGTCCACCACGCCAAGATATATAGAGATTCTAAAGTGTCTTTAGCCTATCCAATTTTTTTTTCATTTTAAGAAATATGGTTGCATTTCATTGAGGTTATTATTTACACAGAAATATATTTTGGATTTTAAAATGCCTATAAAAAAGAAATTGTTTATAAACAGGAATTTATTGAAATACAGAAGAATAAGAGATATAATTCGACCCATAAAACTGGATGAATGTAGATGAGAAGTAGGTTTTCATGCCAGTAATCGAATATCATCCGCACTTGATCAGAATTTAGGGGTACACATTTATCCAGAGAACCTAACACATTGGAAGTGCGGCGTGTAATAGTTACTATTACATAAGAAATGGACGCGACGAGACGAGTTCAAATCCTGGGCGAGGCTGTTTATATTTAACATAGTGCTAATACCCCTGAAAAAGGTACGAATCCAACTATTCATTCTCCAGCTATGGATAAATAATAGGATAGACTGGACTCTTTAACTCTTTAACCTTGGTATGGCAGCCGGTCTAGGAAAAGGTAAATTCTGAATTTAAACTAAAGGGGCTCTCTTTTTGTTAACTAAAAAACAAACCAATTTGTTTGCAATAAAGTGTACGCCGTGGAAAAAATAGTTAATTGGCTAGTCATGCTGGCCTTTCTATTATTGCTTCGTTCCATCGTGGTGTAATGGTTCAGGCAGAAACAATTAATTACACTTACAGACCTCAGGGGGTATTTTAAAGGTACCAGATGGAAGAAGAATACTAGGGGGGTTAATAAGGTGCCTGGAATATTTTACCTTAAAATTGATCAGGAAACTTTAATTCGTCCAGAAAGTAAATAAAATTACAATCTGTAGGAATATTCCTCCTTAATCTCGAACCTGTCTCGCAGATCCATTACTATTGAATAGGGAGTTCGATAATCGCTAGATGCTCCATAATTGTAACCATGTGTCACATCTTACTCGGGACGAACATGTTCGCTAAATAACTACTATCTTTGTTAGTTTGCATCTCATATTTACTCTTCAACACGTGTGAATTCTTGTTATTAAGCTTAGTGAATATTAGTGAGTATAGTCATTAAACTACATCCAGTACGAAATGATACATAATCATTTCACCATATAATTATTTACTAACCTTAGCTTAAATGTGGCACAAGGACAGAAGTATTAGGCGCCCAGTGAGAATCGAACTCACTACCAATGGTCTACTAATCTAACTCGCTAACCATTACACCTCGTGTGGTGTCCATTATTTTGCGATATATCTGAATGTTTGTCAATGAAAAAATCGAAAAAATGAAAATGAAAGAAAAATACAAATACATACACAAAATAAAACAAGAGATCAGTCGGTCGAACGTTAGGCTAGAAACCACAAGGTTCCTAGTTCAATACCGGTCCTCGCCAACTCAGCGTATGAGTAGCACAGGGATCTGTGCGGTAAAGTAAGGAGCTGATGGTAGATGTGGCGCTCCACCTCAGACGCCAAAACAATCTCCTTGATCTAGCGCTATTGAAAAGGGGATAGACTCCCTCGCTGACTGACTGATACCGACTTTAGGCCGCCCCGACGACTTTACTTTTTTACTATATATCAGACAGTAATTATCAATATGCAGATGAGTGTATTTCTATCAACACTGTCAGCAAATATGAATTTGAAAAATGTTTTCCTAATATTTGACAATTCTCAGATTTAGAAATAATTATATATTATTTGGCACTGATTGCATTTTGTGACTATATCGGCTTTTATAAAATAGTAATACAGTGGTACCTTGACTTATAAGTACCCCAATTTATGAGTTTTCCGAGTTACTAGCTTTCACTCGTTCGATTTTTTGTTTTGAGTTGTGAGCTAAAATTTAAGGTACGAGCGAGCTTCAGATACGCTTATGTTTACAAGTTCACAAAAACATTTTAGTTTCCAAATTAATTACGCCAAATAAAATATCATTTATAAAAAATAAAAATTAAAACATATTACAGCACATATTTCCTTACATTCTATTGTATTATGTTTCTGTACAATACAGGGGCTGTTTTAGCTCAGTCGGTAGAGCATCCTACTCGGAAATACAAGGTACTGGGTTCGATACTGGTTCCTCAAAAATCTAGTGCATGAGTAGCATAACTCTGAACTAGCGCTAGCGAAAAGGGAATAGACCCCCTCGCTGTCCAGCTGATACCGACAATAGGCCACTCTACTGACCATTGCTTTTACAATACAGAGCTATTTTTCTTATTTAAAAATACGTAAGAAAAAATAGGGTGTTGGGGAATCTGGAACGGATTAATGACATTTCAGTTTATTTCAATGAGAAAAGTTGATTTGGCATGCGAGGAAATTGAATTACGAGTGGAACGAATCAGACTCATAACTGTATAGGAAATAATTGTAAAACATATTAAATCATTTTCCTAACAAGAATTTTTCCTCCAAGCCAATGATTGAAAATAAAAATGTTCATCCCATTTTATTTTGATAAAGTTCATTCCGTTTATATCGTTCACAAATCAAAAACCAAAATAGGTACGTAAAATATGACAAAACTTAAAATAAGAATTACTGAGAAGCTGAAGGGAGAATGACTTAAAAATAAATCTCAGAATTAAAGATGATTCAAGCCAGACGATTCCATGTCTAAATCTATATATATATTTTCCATGTCTATATCTATATATTTTTGCCTTGCATAAATGTCATATCATTTTTTGAAAACCATCTATTGTGGAAAGCAGTTTCTTTGCTTAATAATTAGAAATCTAACATTTTCGATCAAACACCTGGCATTTATCAACGAATTAATCATGTCACATTATTGTTCTAACAAAATGTGCAAATTGTCCGTAGGTTCAATCCTGACTACAGGCGAAAACAATATAGAATACTGCACATAGCTTAGCACTTGTACCCGGTCTTGGTTAACGTAAAAATCTAAATAATATAAAGCATACCAGTCGTTCGATATTAAGGAGGAATATTTCTTTTCTGACGAGTCTGTGAAGACGTTTAGGCGGTGGACGAAGCCTGCAAACTTTTATTAAAGTTTATATTTTAACATAAGCAAAAGAGATCGACTCTTTTCGTCACACATCTATTTTAAGATGGTACAGAAAAAGAACAAGAACTTATAGAAGCCATCAACTGGCGCAACAAATGTAAAGGCTGTACAAGTAAATAAAACTAAAATCCCGTTAGAAAGAAAAGCAGAAACCTTGGTTGACAGTTTATACTCAGCTTTGTGGCAGAAGTATACTTCTCGACCCATCAACTTGGAAGGTTACTTTGTCATCTTGTGATGGTACAATGCTGATAAACAGTGGGTGACTTTGCATTTTGACCATGGAAACATTAAGGAGAAACTCAACAGTATCTTCTCCTACCATAAACCCAAAACTGCTATCAGCAAATATGTGACATCCATTTCAAAAACTGACAAAAAGAAGATCCTTGCACTAAAATGGATTCCATATCCAGATGAGGAGATGTCTTTGAAATCTGTGTGGAATGTCATCTGTGCCAAGTATAACCAGGTGAGGCTCCACCATTCAACACAGTTACTATTCCTACAGATTGTAATTTTATTTACTTTCTGGACGAATTAAACCTTCCTGATCAATTTTAAGGTAAAATATCCCAGGCACCTTATTAAACCCCCCCCCCTTGTGTTCTTCCCTCTGGTACCTTTAAAATACCCCCTGAGGTCTGTAAGTGTAATTAATTGTTTCTAAAATTCATGTCCTCCATAAAATAAAGGGATTACTCCCGCGGATTCCAATTTCATTTGATTCTATACGTATTAAACATGATCAATGTTATGTCAGAATATTCCGGGAATTTTCCCGCACTCACTCTACATCCTTTCCACTGGAAATATCTTTAAAACACACCTTGAGGCCAGGGGAGTGTCCATGCCAAGTTTCATGAAACTTTGCCTATTAGAGGTTTGCCAGTAAAATGATTGATTTTCCTACCAAAACTTCCGGTCCTCCCGCGAAGAGGCAACTCTTGCAGATACCAGTTTGATTTGCTTTCTGATCGAATTAAACCTTCCTGGTCAATCTAAAATGTTAGGGACATCAATAAATATCATTAAACCACACATTTGAGTGAATGGAGGCTAATATCAGTTTTCTCCAAATATGTAATTACCAACCTTCCACAAGAGCACCATGTAGCACAAGGTCAATTTTTAAGCGGGATTTGATATGTTTGAATTCAAAGATATCGTTCTCCTAGACTGGTTGCTATATCAAGGTTAAAGAATTTAGACTTCCCAACTATTTACTCATAGCTGGAGGGGGGAATAGTTCTATTAATATATTTCCCGAGCTATATGAAATGCAAACAGTTCCATTCAGGGTTTGAACTTGTGTCCTCATTTCCATTTCCATTACACCAAGGGTGCCGCATCAATTTTCACCTAGTGTGACTAACAAGCAAACAAAAGATGTTAATTATATATATATATATATATATAAATATATATTATATATATATATATATAAAGTAAAAAGTAAAGTCGTTGGGGTGGCCTAATGTCGATATCAGCCAGACGGCGAGGGAGTCTATCCCCTTTTCACTAGCGCTAGACCAAGGAGATTATTTTAGCGCCACACCTACCATCAGCTCCTCACTTTACCGCACAGATCCCTGTGCTACTCATACGCTGAGTTGACGAGGGTCGGTATTGAATCAGGAACCTTGTGATTCCTAGCCGAACACTCTACCGACTGAGCTAAACTATATACACGGTGCATAATATAGATAAATAAATAAAAAACATTTATGTTATCAATTTATAAATTTTGCTTCTTCGGATTTGAATTCAAATCCGAAAAAACTAAAAGTTGAAATAAAGGTATAAATTGTTAACCTAAAGGTTTTTCATTTATATATATATATATATATATATATATATTATATATATATATATATATATATAAATGAAAGACCTTTGATATGTTTGAATTCAAAGATATCGTTCTCCTAGACTGGTTGCTGTATCAAGGTTAAAGAGTTTAGACTTCCCAACTATTTACTCATAGCTGGAAGGGGGAATAGTTCTATATATATATATATATATATATATATATATATATATATATATATATATATATTAATAGAAATGAAATATATCTTAAATGATTTTAAAAAATTCCCGCAAGACGCAACAACAACACGGGATTTAACGGAATTTGACGATCTTTGCCGAACTTTTAAATATCCAACAGAAGATTCAACGGAATAATACTAACAGTTGATTTTAACAAACACGGATGGAAACTTTTCAATACTCTGAAGATGGACATTTGTCCGAAAATATTAAGAGAAAAAAAAGGAAGAAAAAATTAAATAAATATGTTTTTCAACACAAATTGCATTATTTTGCCTTCAAAAAAATATCTTATATATATATATATATATACACTAGCATGAGAGTGGAATTTTTCTTACAACCTGAAGGATGTATTCAAGCTGTCTTTTAGAGAACAGTAAAAATGAAAGAAAACGAGAACATTTCTGAGGGAAGCAAACGGGCATCCGTATAGATTTTGTGCACATGGCTATTTGCAAGCGATTGTGTAGTAAGATTGGCAAAGAGGAAGAGATGCCAAAAAGTTTTTATATACGAAGCTAACCAATTAAGGAAAGATAGTTAACAATTAAATTTACTTAAAACTTTATTTCTGAGAGATTCTTAGATCGCAAATTACAGAGCTTTAAAAATCTTTGAAGTTTTGCACTTTATGATCGATTTATTGATTATCGCTAACAAATTGGAAAACCCAAAATAGAAGCTGCACAAAATCAAGGAATATTTTTATGGGAATAAACTAATTTTGCGAAATTACAGCACAAAGGCGAATACCGGAACATGAAAATTGAAAACAAGATCCAAATGAAATAAAAACAAAAAAATAAGGGACATATATTTTTATGCTATCTATTCTTTATCAGACGCGTCGCAAAACTTATATCTGTTTGACACGTACATCTTCTAGAGGTGTCATTGTCAAAACAACTTAAAATCATTCGTTTCTTTCCTAATATAGTCGTTAAGTCTGAAGAGTGGACTGTTATTGGTACCAGCCAAGCAGCGAGGAAGTCTATCTCCTTTTCTTTATATCAGAAGGATTGTTTCGCTGAGATGGAGAACCATATCTACAGTCATCTCCCAGATGATTTATTACACAGATAAGATTAACCAAGCTGCGCTACTCATTCGCTGAGTTGACGAGTGCAGATATTGAACCAGGAATCTTGCGATTCCTAGGCTAATACTCGACTTTAATAAATACACCCAAGCAACCAACCAAGTGTATCTCACAGACTATTTATACGGTAGTGATGTCAAGTTTCACTGGATGATATGCGCCTTTTGTCCTATGCCAGACTATGCCGAGTTGTTTACATGAGCTGCCTCTGGTAGCAAACTATTTCTCTAGTGTATTTTATTTGATCCTGACTGGATGGCAAAACTTTAAGAAACTAAAAACACACGCACGCGCATACATACAGACACACATACATACAGACAGACTGAGCGTTTGAGAAAACCACACACAACCCAATGCGATTTCACAGTATTTATTCTACATACAACAAATTCAAACTACAACACAAAGTCGTTTTTCAAATAGTTTTTTATTATCTGTTCTTTACCATAGATGTTATGTCATATCCCCAGTCCTACCTTTCTCTTGTTAATAAAGAGGTGCTGTGAAGAGGAAGAATTATCTGTCCGCAGGCTAAGTTACAGTTGAACTCGTGCCACGCCCAAAAGCAAGTATTCACTGTTGCTCTAACAACTCTTATTTATTTACCTAACAATTAACGAAAGGGTTTAAACATTTCTTCTTCTTGCAAACCACATTTCCGACATTTTTATTCACTCTTTTGTGACCCACAGAACCAAACTGTCCATGTTGAAAACATTTCATTCTTTCGGTGAAATGTTTAGACATTTTGTTTTATTCCTATGTGTGTGTGAGTATATAACTAATATATATATATATATATATATATATATATATATATATATATATATATATCTGTGTGTGTGTGTGTGTGTGTGTGCGCGCGTCTGTGTATGTATGTATGTATGTATGTATGTATGTATGTAAAAAATGAAAAAAAGTATTAAAATGGATTATATTTTATTTTAGCAGGCGATGTTATAACGTTTTGGTTTGTTTAGGGAATCGTTGGTATTCATTTATCTAGAAAAAACTTAAAACTGTAGGTAGTAAGTTTTTATTATGTTGCAGCTTCCGAATATTACTAAAATGTGAAAAAGAGAAAGAACTTAGCGTTGCGTAGCCATTAACGTTCCATTTCAAATGACGTAATTTGTTCGAAATCTTTTTTTTTCATGGCATTACTTGCCTCGTGTAGTGTTCAAAATGTATTTGAATTTTAAATGAGGAATATCAAGCGGGACCTATTTCTTATTATAATGGAGATTGTATGTTTTTCTGTCTGTAACCGAAACTATATTACTATACAAGTCACAATTCCCTTTGTTATTTACATCACATTCTCCATGATTTTATTTCTATTTAAACCTTAATTATTAATAAAATTGTTTTTCATCATTAAGACTGTTGACCATATCTACATGATATTTACCGCGTACCCCACTTGTACGGGTCAGGCATAAAGTCGCTATTAACGTGGGACCACCCACAAACCGAAGCTCATGGGGTGGCGGATGAAAAATTGCGTCGATCCCGTCGGCATTCCCCCTCAAGGGGGGCGCCTCAGGCACTGGGCAATAAACCCAGCCCTGCCCCTTTAAATCAAGGGGGCAGGTGTTGCCTGGGGGATGGCCCCCTGGGATCGACGCTATTAACTCGTAAAGATCCAGGGCCGAAGCCACTGGACCCCTGGCGTTGGCCACATCTACATGATATTTACCGCGTACCCCACTTGTACGGGTCAGGCACAAAGTCCCTATTAACGTGGGACCACCCACAAGCCGAAGCTCATGGAGTGGCAGGTGAAAAAATTGCATCGATCCCGTCGGCATTCCCCCTCAAGGGGGCGCCTCAGGCACTGGGCAATAAACCCAGCCCTGTCCCTTTAAATCAAGGGGGCAGGTGTTGCCTGGGGGGATGGCCCCCTGGGATCGACGCTATTAACTTGTAAAGATCCAGGGCCGAAGCCACTGAACCCCCGGTGTTGACCAGATCTACATTCTAATAACATACAATTGTATCTATATATACAACAAAATAGCGGTTTACAGTGTGAATGGGAAGGCTAATTTGCATATTGATATTAAAAATTTGATTTTAATAAATATATGCTTAGTATTATTGATTTCTAATTATTTGGTTTTACCTTATTGAATATGAGCAAAAATCTCGGGGATAAATCTTAAAAAGAAATCCATTAGCAAGAAGAAATAACTACAATTTTATTCTTTATTTCCTATTTTAACTAAATAGTTAAATTAGGAAAATTTACCAATGAAAGAAGGGAGTAATGGAAAATGATGGAAGAGTTAGTTTCAAAGTTGTTCTATTTTTCAATCATACCCCCTCTGTTACTAATCTTTTCATCTGCATTCTTATTCAGTTTCATTTGCCTTTCTAATTTAATATGATATATTATTATATTAAAACTTAAGTACTTGCACCCGGAGGGTGCATATATTTGCTAGTATGTATAATGTATTTAAGTTAGGGTAGCGAAGCTATGTACTCAACGGCGCTTAGTAACTAATAGTTTTTCGCCTATGCGATTTTCAAACCAAGTAAATCATTATTTGTATATGAAGACTCTATTGGAATCTATCCCATATTAAACCTACAACCATCTTATCCTTTCTCCAATTTTTCAAAGTTCAAGGTGGACACTATTGAGAAGGTAATAACCCGTTTTAATCACCCTATCACTCTATTTCCCTCCTAAAAACACTAATAATACACAATACCACAAAAATAACGTCTAGAAGTAACATTACACCAATACCTACCCCTCTCATCACTCAACATACAAAACATATATAAATTTAATTACCTACAACTCTTCACAATTTAAGAATTATCCAATTTCTTTAGATACCACTAAAAACATCATTTAGTTAAAATATTACAAGACCATTTATTAGTTCTCTTTAGTAAATACTTTTCTAAATCACTTTCTAGACAAAATCCATTAACTTCAACTTTTTTTTACATCAAGACAAAATTAGTTACCATACTTCCTAACCCGGAATCCTACGACTAACAAGTATTACATAAATCTCTTTAGGCTAGTATCATTTACACAATTAATCCGAACAAGTCAGCTGTATTTCTTGAAAATTAGCCGATTTGTATTCTTAAGTTCACTATTCATTTATGCTGAAAAACAGTACTTTTATAACTTAGTTTATTTATATATATATATATATATATATATATATATATATACCAAAACCCTCCGCACGAGCAGGATGTGACACAAGGTCAATTTCTTAAGCGGAGTTTAACAGGTTTGAATTCAGAGTTTTTCTACTCCTAGACTGGTTACCTAGTCATGATTAAAGAGTCCAGTCTGCCCTGCTATTTACCCATAGCTGGAGGGAGAATTGGATTCATACCTTTCCCAAGGGTATTAGCGCCATGTGGAATGCCATAATCTTCGTCCAGGAATTGATCTCGGGTTGACGAGTTCACTTCCTACGACTCTAACCATTAGACCACGCGCCTCCATATATATATATATATATATATATATATATATATATATATATATATATATATATATATATATATATATATATATATATATATATATATATATATATATATATATATATATATATATATATATTTTTTTTCTCTCGATTTGTTTAGCCATACATTTAATAGGTATTCCCGCCTAATTCATTATTAATTAATTAATTTTCAAAATTAGGTACGACTCCAATTAAGCACTTATTCTCCACAAAATTATCGGCAAAAAGCCATTCTAAACAAACCTTGTTTATATATAGATAGGAAGGCCGCCCTGTGCGTGATTTGAAACCGGACTGCCAAGCTGACAGGCCGATATCACAACCCCTACACCAAACGCACTTCCTTGATTTTACGATTTGTTTAGAGTAGGTTAATATTCCTCTTCAGTGACTTTTATTACACGACGATATGATAAGTTGCAAACACGGTTTGCTTAGAATGGCTTTTTGCCGACAATTTTTGGGAGAATAAGTGCTTAATTGGAGTCGTACCTAATTTTGAAAATTAATTAATTAATAATGAATTAGGCGGGAATACCTATTAAATGTATGGCTAAACAAATCGAGAAAAATCAATCTCTGTATGTACATTTCGGCCTATTAGGCCTCATCAGCAGAGCTATGAAGAGGAATATTAACCTACTCTAAACAAATCGTAAAATCAAGGAAGTGCGTTTGGTGTAGGGGTTGTGATATCGGCCTGTCAACTTGGCAGTCCGGTTTCAAATCACGCACAGGGCGGCCTTCCTATCTATAGCTCTGCTGATGAGGCCTAATAGGCCGAAATATATATATATATATATATATATATATATATAGATAGATAGATAGATAGATAGATAGTTTGCAATATCTATAAGTAAAGAATGCTCAATATCTTTGATAGAATATATTCATCTATGTTTAGATAGCGAAGACATAAATTCAACAGCACTTGGTAACTTTCAGTTTTTTCAAGTATGCGATTTGAAAATCGCATAGACAAGAAATTGTCAGTTACCAAGCGCTGTTGACTTTATGTCTTCGGCAGCCTAACACACACATACACAAGCATACATATACACACACATATATATTATATATATATATATATATATATATATAGGGTCATCCACAGACACGTGTTTCGACTTATCAAGTCTCTTCAGTGTGGCTAGACATTCTGTAAGCTACCTACAGCCGGAATTGAAATCCGATCGGTTGGGTGTCAGTCCGGCACCTTAACCATTAGGCTGTCTTCACTTACACAATGAGAAGGGGATTTTAACTGTTTTAATACACACATCGCTTTGTGTGTAAATGTAAAGGCCGTCACAGAGTGCTCCATTCCTTATATAGAAGAGCATTGCGTTTATATATATATATATATATATATATATATATATAGAGAGAGAGAGAGAAGGGGGGTAGAGAGAAATGAAAGAGAATGACAGATTGTTCTAAGAGCATTGCGTTTATATATATATATATATATATATATATATATAGAGAGAGAGAGAGAGAGAGAGAGAGAGGGGGGAGTGGAGAATGAAAGAGAATGACAGCTTGTTCTAAGGTAATGATTAATTAGTGCACTGTAATAGAGTTGGTGCAGCATTATCTTAGGTTTCTCTCGTAATTAATCATAAACAATCAATTTCATTATCTTGGTGATCTTGTCCACTCTGATAATGAAATGAGGTTATTGTCATGTGTCCAATGCTCAAAACAATAGAAACTTTCTATTTAGGTGTTACAGTATTCTTCTATCCAATATTTGTAAAGTCTTCTAAAATCATTAAATTCATACTATGCAAGACATACTCAAGACTGTGAGTTTCTTGTTCAAATATCTGAAAGGGAGCAATTCACTATTACTCAGATTTACTAAGATTTATCCCATTTTATTGTGACTTTTTATCTCAACAAAATTCAGATAAAAGGATTTTTAACGGTCATAGAACGTAAAAACGATCTAAGTGTTACAACAAAAATACTATAAAAGAGAAACTACAAATATTTGACATAGATTTACCGAAATAATAAGAAGAATTGAGACCATCTACAGAACTGCATTCCTGCGATCGGCTAAAATACTCAGAAAAGTCCTGGTGGAAAAAACTTTACATAATAATAACAATAATAATAATAATAATGATAATAATAATAAGATTAATAATAATAATAATAATCATGTCGCGTAATTAGCACGGATATCCATGACAATCTCTCGCCAACCCTCCCTATCATTCATTGTGCCAGAGAGGTCCTCTGCGCAACATCCAGTATCCTTGCATAGTTGGTCAATGTAGGTCCTTGGTGTCTGGCCCACACTAGCTTATGAGCTCATCCTTGCTTCTCCAGCAGTGACCAGCATGCCTTGTCCGTCTCACTCGGATGGTTTGTGAGATGAGGGCAGGTGGCCATACAGCTGCTTTCTTGTGGGTGCTGTTTCCATGACTTGTTCAAGACCGCACGCAGCATTCTTGTGCAGGTCCCGTCTAGCTTATTTTCAAGGCGTTTCGTTAGGGTCCAGGTGGTGCAGCCATACAGCAGTACTTATATAAACACAGCCTGGAAGAATTGTCACTTTATGATAATAATAATAATAATAATAATAATAATAATAATAATAAATAATAATAATAATAATACGTATAAAATTCTCTGGGACTTTGAAATGAAGATGGATCACTTAATACGGTACAGATGACCAAATCTAGTTTTAATTAAGAAGAAAAAAAGATCTTATCATCTAGTGGATGTTGCCGTTCGGGTGGACTATAGAGTGAAAAGGAAAGAAAACGCTAAGATAGATAAATATTTTGACCTTGACAGAGCATTGAAAAAATTGTGGAACATGTAGGTGAAGGTCGTACCAATTGTAGTTGGTGTCCTTAGAACGGTCTCCAAGAGTTTGGAAAAGACTGTAGGAATTGGATATCAGAGGAAGTATCGAGACCATCCAGATAACAGCATTTTTAAGATCGGATAGAATACTCAGAAGAGTCATAGAGACCTTAGAAAACTTACTGTATCTCAGACTCCAGTGAAAGACAACCACCTGGCTAGTGTGAAAAACACGCAACTAATTTATCGATAATATTCCAGTAAATAACTATTCTGGTCGTCTGCTGTAGAGTAGGGTTAGCCCAGTCGGTAGAGCGTTCGGCAAGAAACCGCAAGGTTCCTAGTTCGATACCGGCCCTCGCCAACTCAGCGGATGAGTAGCACAAGGATCTGTGCGGTAAAGGAAGGAGCTAATGGTAGGTGTGGTGCTCCACCTCAGACGCAAAAACAATCTCCTTGTCCAGTGCTAGTGAAAAAGGGATAGACTCCCTCGCTGATTGGCTAATAACGACTTTAGGCCACCCCGATGACTTTACTTTCATTTTTTTTTTTACTGTATAATAATGATTGTCTCTTTAGCGTAATGGTTATACGACTGCAATCATACGTAAAAAAATAAATGAGCATTATTCATCAGTGCCAGACGTTCAAGCCTAAACAAAAATCCGAATTTCGAACGCTGATCTTTTAAGAAGGCATACCATTTCAATGCCAACACAAATCTAATTATCTTAAACCTAATAAATAAAAATTAAACCAAATAAATAAAATGAAAAATATTCCTCAGCATTTAGTAACTGATAATTAACAATATAGTTTCCATTTGCCAATTTAAAAAAAAATTCAGTTCTTAGAGCAGCGGGTACGGTAGTCACCAGCCAGACTAACATGACTAGATCATTGATAAGATTAAAATACCGTGTTTGATGGCACATAAGTTACTACCTGTACTAATGTTTGGATAATGCTACCTGTAATTAGTATATAGGTATGAGTAGACGTTATGTAGATATTTAACGAACCCGTTCGCCACGGATAGAATGTGACACAAGCTTGCAAGTGTCAGGCATCCAACGAAGATCGAACTCACTTTTCAGTTGTAATGGATCTGTGAATGGTACGC
>CM042139.1:31238444-31253444 GCA_023376005.1 Doryteuthis pealeii | reverse complement strand
ACAGTTCAACCAAAGATAACTCCCTTCGACCTCCGTGTGTATGCAGTCCTAGCCTCTTCGATTCTCTTACTCTCCACATTGGTCGCAATTTCGAGAATAACGATATAAAATATATTTTATACAAGTGTTCGTGTTACATAGCATACTTATCTTACGTTATCCGTGGTCCAATACATCTTAATCTCGTAGTGTACTTATTTTTCTTTTAGCTTCTTCTTATCTTGGTCTGTATATCTTCTTATCATTGTGAATAGCTGCTTTTGTTACTTGGCTGAGTATAAATCGGCGTAGCTCTTCTAGCTTCTGAGCTGTTTTATTACCCGGTGTCTTCATCTTAAGATCTGATTAAGATGTTCTGCGTTGTTGGTTTGTTCTTAGTTAACAACTCAAGACATTTCTTTCGTTAATTCACATGTTTATTAAGCTCTCAGATCCGATCTTTCAACTGCGCGCTTAGAGTCCAGCTAACCATCTTTTCATTCTTCAGTGGCTAACTAGAAACTGACTATCTAACAAATATATCTCTTCCACGCTTGCTCGTAAACAGGAAGAGATGTTAAGAGATATCCATCAAGATATCTGTAACAGTTGCTAACGCTTAGGTTTGAATTCAAATAAATTCTCTACACTAACAGGGTGCCCGTCAATTATGCAATATTTGTCGTTCAACCTGCAGTGTACAACCTGATACAAAGAACTTAAGAAGCAGTATATAATATCAACTCCTTACGTGTCATCTAATACCGAAATATTATTCATTTATAAATATTTGATTAGTCTTAACTGTATTTTCAATGTTCCATTGCATCTCTTTTCAAATTACACTTTTATTAGTCTAGAATCATTTGTTTACATATTGTTATATAATATGTACTATTCCCATCTAACATAAATAATGTGCATGCCGTTAAATGGTACCAATTATTCCTAACATTGATAATTCTATTTAATAATAATTTGTTTTCCCATAGTTATATAGTTTCACGTATTCCTATACAATATAGATAATTTTCAAACATATCTATTTGACCCATGGATGAAGGCGCGTCGTGTAATGGTTATCGTCGTAGGAAATGGAGACGGAGAACCGAGTTCAAATACTGTTTGTATTTTTCATATGGATTATACTCTTGGGAAAGGTATGCATGCAACTATTCTTCCTCCAGTTTTGGGTAAACAGTAGGATAGACTGGGCTCTTTAGCCTTGGCATAGTAACCAGTGTAGGTTTTAGTGTATATTTTTCAGACCTCTTACTAGATTGGTTTAACATAAATTCTTTTCTACCTGGGGAGCTACGCACAAATCGAAGTTCATATACAATGTCTAGTGTAAAAAATGCGTGTTCCCGTCGGCATTCACTTTGAGGCGCCACAGACACCGGGTAATAAACCTAGCCCTTACCCATTTAAGGTGGGAGGGCAGCTGTTGCCTGAGAGAATGGTCCCCTGAAACCACACTCACCGTACAAAGGGGGGGTCAGGGCGTAGCTTCTAGTGGGGCAAAATCGCCATAACCCAAAACATTTGCGTTGCTATGAAATATATTGCTTAACATTTGTCACTATGCTCCTACGAATACGTAGAATTTGAAAGTAGACGAGAAGGTGAAGCTTTGAAATATCTGAATCAGTATTTTATTGGCAGGCTGAACCCCAGTCCCCCCTCTGGATCATGACGTTGGCACCCCACTGAAAGCATGGGCTACTATTGAGAGGTTAACGATCCTAAGGAAATCTGATTTCTATGATGAAATAAAACGAGGATTCTTCCAAGCTGTAGCCGTGTCAGTACAGTTGTATGGTTGCATCACTTGAACTTTAACGAATCCTGGAAGCAGAACCCTACAAAACAGCAAATGTACAACCATTTACCTCCCATCTCACAAACCATCTAAGCGAGACGATAAAGACATACTGGGCATTGCTAGGAAAGTAAGGACGAACTCATAAGCGACCTTCTCTTCTAGACTCCTACACAAGGACACACCAGGGTTTGCCAATCAGCAACAACTTACGTTCATTAGCTCTTTTCGGACACTAGATGCCGTTTAGAGGACTTACAAAAAACGATAGGCGACAGGGATGGATATCGATCGAGTCACGGGAATCCCTGCTGTTAGCGCGCCTTCATGATGATGATGATTATGATGATGATGATTATGATGATTTTATAGAAGTAAAGCGAACTTTAAATGTTAATTGTAGTTGGAGTTTGTTTAATTAGAAACTGGTATCTTTATTGATTTATTCATTTTTCATTTATTTGCAAATAGTTTTATTAAATTTTAATGATCGGTTATTTTAAAATTGTTGTTATTTCAGAATTTCAAATTTCATTTCTATTGATTTTCAAAGCAAAAATTGTTAACAAATAAAACATTTTCAAATATTTATATCTGTCCTTTTCTGCTTTACGGAAAAGTATCATTAGATCAAAATATTTTCAAACAGTTCATTTACAATAGGGTAAATTCTAGAGAAACTGAGTTAATAAATATATGTGACTTAAATGTATTTGTGCAGGTACGTGTAATGGTTATCGTCTTAGGAAATAGACATGGCGAGACGAGTTCAAATCCCGAACGAAGCTGTTTGCTAATACCCTTGGGAAAGTTATGAATCTAACTATTATCCGTCCAGCTATGGATAAATAGTAGAACAGATTGAACTCTTTATACTTAGTATGGCAACTTGTCTATGAGAAGGAAAACTCTGAATTCTGCTTAAGAAATTGATTTTTTGTCACGTCCTGCTCGTGGCGGGGGGGGGGGAATACGTAAATGTATTTTTGGCCAAGTGGGCCAATCTCTCTTCATTAACTATGAAAAGTTAATAATACGTACGTATATCAATAAGTCATTTGGCTAATGATAAAAAATTTTCAAAATTATTCAGTTTTTCAACATAATCTCCTCCTTTGTGAATGCATTTATACGGTTATTATTAATCTCTGTAATTAAACATTATACAGAGGGAATTTCAGATCAAATATCAGTCTTTATTCCACACGCATGCGTATTTATATCTACTATCTAATCTAACCAATTATTCACTATTTTTCATGTCTTAGAGCACTTACATCTTGCATATTAATTCATGCCAAATTATTATTATTATTATTATTATTATTATTATTATTATTGGATCCTTTCCATCCAGTAATAACGATGGCGTAGTGTCCAAAAAATAAATAAATAAATACATTTTTATCTGCATCTGCGCAAGTGACTCTGCAGACCAACTCTCGAGTGACAGTCTTTGGTGCACTGAATGCATACAGACTATCATGCTTTCTGGGGCTACTCTCTCTCTCTCTCTCTCTCTCTCTCTCTCTCTCTCTCTCTCTCTCTCTCTCTCTCTCTCTCTCTCTCTCTCTTTTCTGTCGAGGTTACTCTCTCTCTGTCTTACCCCTTTCCGTGCCTTGCTTAACGTTGAGGCGCCAGGCCGCTCTATTTTTTGCATCTACCTCCCGTGTTTGTGTCAATATGGCATATCCTCATAGCTCTCCTGCAGACATCTTTAAATCGTAGGAGTGGTCTACCAACCGATCGGTAGCCTTTTATTAATTCGCCATACAAAAGATCTTTTGGGATGCGTCCATTTTCCATTTTCCTGACATGTCCCAGCCAACAAAGGCGCCATTCACAGAGAATGGAGAACATGCTATTTCATGCCAAATGCATTAATTAACTATTACCTTATTCGTATCATATATTGCGTAAAATATATTACCTATTATAACTCTTACCTATTAATCTTTTACTTTTCATCTGGTATCTTTTACCTTTTAGCTGGTATCTAATACATTTTATACATCACCCTTTACCTTTTACTTTTTTAATTTACTAGCCCAAAAGGAATACAAGACGAGACAACCACTCGGTCGGCTGGGGTCGTAGAATAAACCTAATGTACCTCAGCAGAGTGATAAAATCCTCCCAATGTTTTTAGCCGTGGGTGCCGACCCGTGATGCTCAAGGACGATTTTGCTGGTGGCTAAGCAGTCCGTGACATGCAACATACCACTTTCGCCCTTACTTAGACGAGAGCGATCGGAGAGTCTCCCTCCGATCAATCGACTGTTCACGTCAAGCACCTATATGATTTTCCCGGCTGTATTGCCCTTATGGCAAACCCCAACTCTTTTTATCATATATGTGCTAGAAGGGGTAGCTGAGGGTCTTAGTGTCCTGGGTATTATTTAAACTGCATCTAATGGTGAAATTCCAGCTGACAGGGCGACTTAGGCCACAGTCCCAAAGCGATTTTCGTTCAGTTCTGTCCTGTCGGCAGTTTGAATCCGACTGATTTTAAAAAGTAAAGCACTTTTCGCCTCTGGGACTGTAGCCTAATTGGAGACCTGGAGAGAATTACTGTGACTCAATCGTGAGAAACCACCAGTTAAAACTGGTGTGAAAAACTCACATCGAGTGAAAATAATTTAAAATTCTTTTTGTACTGTTCTTTAGTTAAATGTCCTCTCAAGAATCAACGTAATTATATCAAAAAGAATTTTCAATTAATCATTTCTTTTAATTATAACACTTTATATTTGTTTCACTGCATTGAGTCTCAGAGAAAAGAATACATTTTTTTTCTTTTAATTTAAAACTGAAAACAAGGAAATATTCTATGAATTTCTTTCTTTCCCTTTTGCATTTGAAATGTTATTCATCTTTTCTGGACAGTAAGAAAAGATTTTCTTCTTTGTTCCCTTTGTTATTTAGATTTGACGGCAATGTCTACTAAAAATTATAAAATTTTAATGAATATATTATATGTATATATTATCATATAATACATTTCAAAAAGATGACTCTTTCATATTTCTGAGTAAATTTACTGAATTCCCAAAATGCATTTACATGAATTTTATATATTATGAATACGTGAATACATACACGTTTGTGTGAGTATAATTTATATATACAAACATACACATGAGTGCATATATAACTTCATACATTTATAAAATAATAACTAACATAAACATATAATAGCAGGTATATATGCAATTATAGCGATGCTTACTGTATTTATTACAACGTCATATAATTACACATCTCTCTCTCTCTCTCTCTCTCTCTCTCTCTCTCTCTTCTCTATATATATATATATATATATATATATATATATATATATATATATATATATATATATATATATATATATATATATATAATCAGGTTGTGTTGAGAGGTCCCCATGGCATTCAGTATCCGCACAAAGCTGATCGATTTAAGTTTTTGCTAGTCGGCCCAAAGTGGTGTGTCCATGTGTTCATGTTCACAGACGAATGCCACTTATGAGGCCGAACAGGAAATAACCTTATTTAATTAGCTCTGTGAGGATTCTGGATGCAGTGTCGATTGTCTATCAGGAGCAATGACCGACAGTGCCGTTTGGCGAGGGAAAATCAGGGAAATCCGCGTTAACTGCCCGACAAGATGATGAGTATATATCTAGTCTCACTAATGAGTCGTGAAACGTCGAAACAGGACTGTGTGTGAAGGACAATATATATATATATATATATATATATATATACATATATATATATATATATATGAATAAAAAGGCCTTAAATACCAGGGGTGTCGTGATTACTCTTGGTATTTAAGGTGTTTTTATTCACAAATAATTTGGCACTGTTTATAAAAATTAAGCATTAAGCTCTCATACGGAACCTGACTTCTACAACAAACTACTTGTAGAAAAATTGGACCAGCCTAGAATCACCTTGTACCAAGAAACTTGTTACCCAACAAAGAGTATATATATATATATATATATATATATATATATATATATATATATATATATATATATATATCTGAGTGTGTGTGTGTGTGTGTGTGTGTGTGCGCGCGTTTGTGTGTGCGTGTGTGTGTCTCTTTTGATATTTAAATGATGCATTTTGGAAACTCACATAAAGATGCTTGTTAAATAATATCTGCAAGCATTTAATTCGATATTAAATCCCATAAAAAAGAACGCAGTCATTAAATTATGGTATCAGGTGGAATTTTCAAGTCTCAAAGCCCTCCACATTTTTTACAATAAAAGGCGATATCATTACTTTATTCTATTATATCTATTCCTTACGTATAGCCTTCTGCATGCAAAGCAGTATTCTAATTATGCTAGGGATACTAGCTTCTATGCTTGGTAAGGGATCAAATGTTTAGCTTAATACCTTCTTTAACAAGAAGCGTACATTTTGGTATAATGCTTAGTCTTGAAGATTCATTACTACACATGGCGAATGGTTTGGGTAAAATTTTATCCCATCGTGATGTAATTATTAGCAAACTAATATTACAGATCCATTACTACAGAATAGTGAGTTCGTTCCTCTCTGGTTGCCCCATAATTGCGATCTTGTGTCACATCCTAGTGAACGGGTTGGGTAAATGCCTACTACTTCATTCAACAAATATTCACATTTTGATCAATTATGTCATGTATCAAAGTTATTTCCTTTGACAACGTGTAATTGAAGAATCTTAAATAATAAGTTATTTCTAATAATAGTTAAATTTCTAATTAGCTAATTAATGCATGTCATTAACAAGACACTTGTTAAAAGTCTTCTCAATGATTATTGAAAGTTAGTAGTAATTTAGTCTAACACATTCTGCTTCAATTTCAAAGAATCCAGTTGCATGTCTATCATACCTTTTCTTGTTTTTTTTTCTTGGGGGGGGGGCTTTGGACATGACCTTTTTAAAGTTGGAAGTAAAAATATTGATAACAAATCACCTACAAACTAGAAGAATTGTATTATATAAAGTCCGTGTACACTTTAAAGAATTTTAAAATTTAAAATGCACACGGTCTTTGTGGACACAATATATACATGTGTATTTATTTGTATATTTCTTAAATTTTACTTTACTTATATAAATATTTTTAATTTATGAATTATTCTTTTGAGTGTTTCTTATTAAATTATACCAACTTAAAAACTGGAAGAATTGCATTATATATATTAATTAATATATCATAATGTACAGATTGTCCATAATGTCTGTGTGCACTATAACGAATTTTTAAATATAAAATGCACACGGACTTTGTAGAATACTCTATAGTATATACATGTGCATTTATTTGTATATTTCTTAAAGTATACTTTAGTACGAGTTACCTTTGTCTTCGGCTAAAATCCTTCCAGATCTTTTTCGGAAGCTTTCCCATTTCAAAGAATAACTTTGAATTGGTTTGGTTTCTGTGTTTAATGGCATATCAACTTTTACGGTAAAGCCACCCTTTTAGAAGAACAGTAGTGGTATTATTTAACTCATAGCTTGGGGAATGAAGGAATCCATACCTTTCCCAAGGGTATTAGTCCGAAAGTGAACGTACTTGCGCGACAAACTAGCGTCTCAAACTTGCTTACTACGATATCGCAGTCCAGTACGTACGCATGTACGCTACAGAGTATACCCTTGAATAACAAGTTTCAAGTGGACTATAAACTATATTAGTAGTAAAGGAAGTAAAGTAAAGTTGTCGGGGCGGCCTAATGTCGGTAACAATCAGTCAGCGAGGGAGTCTATCCCCTTTTCAATAGCGCTAGACCAAGGAGATTGCTTTAGCATCTGAGGTGGAGCGCCACACCTACTATCAGCTCCTTACTTTACCGCACAGATCCATGTGATACTCATACACTGAGTTGGCGAGGACCGGTATCGAACTAGTAACCTTGTGGTTTCTAGCTGAACGCTCTACCGACTGAGCTAATCCAATTGTTCGTCATTTTAGTGGACTATATGTTATTTTCTTTAGTTTTCTCTCGTTTTGATTTTAATACAACGATTATTTTAACTAATCCATTCTTTGGCATTCTTTGGCATTTAACAAGAAAACTCTAAGAATTCTGAATAAATAACCACAGACGAAAATTCCAACCATTTCAAAGATGGTACTTCCTCTTTGTTAGTCTATTCTATGCTGTATTATTTTCTACTTCCTCGTACAAAAAATTTAGTATTCATCCTCTTAAAGTGTACGGATCTTTCAAGATCTAATATTTTGGTAATTTTCTTTTTCTGGTTTATTCTGTAAGCGTTTTTCGACGATGCAGTCTTCTGGCGTTAACCTCAAACTGTGTGGAACTGGAGAATAAGGTAACTTTGGACAAGATTCGAACATGCATTATTTCCATCTCATAAGTAGTTCTCGATAAATCAAAAAGATCTGCTTAACTCAGTTTTAAGAATAAGTACGGAGATGAGGATAGATTGAATATGCTCTCAACTCTGAGAGATTCCTTTAGCTGAAGCACTTAACTTGAATCTCAAAATAGTTGGCTTGATTTCTCTCAGAACGTTTTCCTATAATCTCTAGAATACAAGAGAAAAACATGATTCAGATTAGGGAAATCTCGTTTAATGATCCAGATGAACGTGAATAACGTAAAGAGGGACAATTCAAATCGAGCAAATCTAAGTCCTTCTAAGAGTGCTTGATATGAAAAAGGGAAGTGAAGTAAACATGTTTAGAATCTTTAACAGCCGAGAGTAAATACTTTTAAAATTAAGACGTAAAAAGTCGTCGGGGCGGCCTAAAGTCGGTATCAGCCAGTCAGCGAGGGAGTCTATCCCCTTTTCTATAGCGCTAGACCAAGGAGATTGTTTTTTAGCATCTGAGGTGGAGCGCCACACCTACCATCAGCTCCTTACTTTACCGCACAGATCCCTGTGATACTCATACGCTGAGTTGGCGAGGACCGGTATTGAACAAGGAACCTTGTGGTTTCTAGCCGAACGCTCTGCCGACTGAGCTAACCCGACGTAAATAACCGAAACTACTACGTCGGAATATCCATATGCCGTAAAATCCAACCAAAAATCCAACATATAAGGGCATGAATGGTATCAATGAAATCTATTAATAATGAAGATTCGCTTCCGGTTTTTGTCTGTAACAAAGATTACGTCACTGCTTACGTCACATTACCCAAAATTGTCATAGCATAGAATAAATACACTCAAATTTAAACATGCAACATTAGACAGTCCTCATTGTTTTTTTAAAACAAGTTTTAATAAATACATGACTGGTATTGTATATCTATGTATAGTTTGTTTTATTTTAATACATATTTAAAGTTTACATTTCAAATTGTTTTATTTTTTTAATCCTTTAATGAATTTGATGATTTTACTTACTTAGGGTACAAACTCGCTGGCATTGAATTTTTTACTTCCACCCCTCAAGCAATATGTTTCAAAAATCTATTTTTGCATCGCCCGGTGGGTGTTTTTTATTTTGTACTAGTCCAAATAATATAGACAGAGACGCTCAATATTTCTGTAGGTTTGTATAGTATTGTTTTATAAATTGGTTCTGTTAAAAGTAGTTTAGTCTTTTTTAATTATTAGATGAAGCTCCGTCAATTTTTATTGTTAATGGTTTTGACAAAATGTGTTTTTAGTAAATTCAATTGATTCAGTGTTGAATATTAATCACATCGATCGAACATTATACAATGGATATTTCAGACTATATTGGATATTTCGGACTATCGTCCTCATCTTTATTATTATATTCACAACGTTTCGATCAATGTGCTCTGCGACCTTCTTCAGGCGTTTCTTGTTGAACCCTGTAGTTTTCTGTCTTAATCGGGAGCCTTAACGGAACTTCGAATCGAACTCAATTTTTTTCTATTGGGGTAGATTTTCCAGCTGGACATATGACGTTGAGTTAATACAGTGAAAATCATCTGGAGGCTGCTGGTTCAATCCTGACTACAGACGAAAATAACACAATACTTAACATAGTTTAACACTTGTCCCCGGTCATTTTTAACGGAGTGAGAACTATTTATCCCAGTGGATTAAATAAAGGGTACGATTCGAAGTCCCATGAAGGCTCACGGTAACGGAATAAAGGCTACCGAGTTCCTGAGTTAGAAAAGAAACACCCGAAAAAGGCTGGAACGTGCATCGACCGAAACGTTGTGTATACAACAATAAAGATGGAGGCAATAGACTGAAATATTTAAATAATACAGATTATCAAGGCTCTAGTTACTATTCAGACGAAATAATTTTTATATGATCATTTATTTTTATTTTATTTTAATTGGTCTTGTGTTTTCAGGGGAAAGTATATTACGTAATCCTTAGAAATTTGAAAGGAAAAATGTTCTACATTTGAATGGATATAAAGAAAGACAAATATATTTTATTGATGATTTACATTCCTATGTGAAGAATATATGGATATTTTATGTGTTTAAGACATGAAAGACAGGAATATAATCATCCATAATTTAATAGAAATGTATGCGCATTTACTTACAAAACTGAAATTCGCTGATGTGTGGGTTTTTAATTATGCGCAAAATTATCTGATAATCTTACCAACATCGTTGCCACTGTTCAACAAGTTCTCAAAATTTAAAAGCATTGATTCTTTTCGTTATGCCTCAACGTTAGAAGAATGATAGCAATTAAAAAATCTCCGTGACGTAGTGGCTAACATGCTGGACTTTGAAATAAGGGAGTTTGAACTCCAGTCGCGCTTTCGTGTTCACTTTCAGACTAATACCTTTGGTAAAGTTATGAACACCCTCAATCACAAACCATAGGTTAGATAGTGCCACTATAATTCTTCAACAAGGAAAGCTTTGGCATTAAATGAACCACAAGTTCAATTTCCTAAACGGAGTTTAACGGGTTTCAATTCAGTTTTCCTTTTTCTAGATTGGTTACCTAACCAATGATAGGAGCCCAGTCTGTCCTGATTACCCATATCTGGAGGAAGAATAGTTGGATTCATACATTTTCTACGAGTATTAGCGCTATGTAAAATGCGTGTAAAACAGTCTCATCCAGAATTTGAACTCGAGTCGCCGAGTCCATTTCCAACAACGATATCTATTACACAGTATGCTACGGATATGATATGACTCAAGGTCTTAAATATCCAAGAACGCTAGAACTCACTATCTAGTATTAATGGATCTGCGAGGCTATCTATCTAATATCACATCACGGCAGGACGATCCCGTGTTACAACGTATGCAGTTAAATGAATGGCTTATTTCAGTCAAGAATTTATGAAGAATAAATTATGGGTTGCAAAATCTTTGAGTTACTTGAATTTCTTTTGTCTTCACTCGTCTATTTCACTTCTTCATTCATTTATTTGCTTTAATCTATTTTCACATTAAACAAGAAATAAGAAACTCCTTCAGCATCAACAGTAGATATAAAAATATGTCCTCGCATTATCTTCTCGCACATATATGCTATATAAGGTAAATCTTTCTTGTTCATTTTTATTAAATCTAGTGTAAACCAAAAATGGAGGACAATGAACCGAGGAAGATTTTATTGTGTAAATCGTGTAAATAGCATGTCTATCATTGGAAATTATCAATTGACATCGTGTCTTTTAGTAACGCTTATGTAGTAACCTTTTTGGTGACAGTGGAGAAATTCATAACGATCTCAACCAGGAGATAATCTTTCTACTTTCTTCCTTTCTTTTTTCTTTCGTTCTATTTTAATTTTCCATTAACCTTTTCTTTTCTATTTTGACCAAGTCCCGTTTAGTGTTTTATAATTCTGTTCAACGCCTTCTTCTATTTCAGAGGTTAACTACAATTTTGACATAGATAATTCAAGATGAAAGAAGATTCGAAGCTAATAACTTTGTCGATATTTTCAATCAGATTCTTGAATAATTTGATTTCTCTAAATAGCTCCAATGTCAACGGTCAAATGAAATAATTGACAAAAGTCTTTTAATGGTTGAGACCATGAGACGATGTTTCTGGGATCATGAGAATTGATTCACAGTATAATCGTTTTGTAGTCACGTTCTGATCACGATGATAGGAACTTTTTATGAGGTGTTCTGTCTTATTGTATATAAAATGTCTATAAAGTGTCAATGTGGGTCTGAATTTAGCACTGTCCAAGAACTGTTTAAGCAAATAAAAACAGTTCAAAAATATTGTTCCACTTAATAATAATAATAATAATAATAATAATAATAATAATAATTAAACGCATATGCATAAACCAGAATCTGTTCTTGAGAATGAAACGCATAAAATTCACTGGGATTTTGAGATAAAGACGAATCGCCTCATGCCAGCCAGAAAATCAGACCTAGTTTTGATTCACAAAAAAAGTGAACTTGTCAACTGACAAATTTTGCGGTTCCAGCAGATCACAGGGTGAAGATGAAAGAAAACGAAACGATAGTCCAATACTTAGACCTTGCTAGAGAATTGAAAAACTATGGAATATGAAGGTGAAAGTGATGCCAATAGTAATTATGGCACTTGAAACGGTCCCCAAAATCTTAGAAAAAAGACTAGAGGAATTGGAAATTAATGAGAACCGTCCTGGAGATCTATAGACTTGTTATCACACAAACATCTGTGTAAAACCACGAATCAGAAATAGTGCTTAAAAATTCCAAGGACTGTTTCTAAAAAGAATAAGTATCTCTTCCATTCAAAGTCAATATTACACCGTCTAGATTGAAAAGAAATGGACTCTCTCATCGATTTCGGCGCATGAGGGTTTATCCAATGAACAACCTACACAGTGTTTTGTTTATAGTAGTGAAGGCTTGTGCACTTTTTGGCACAGTCGATAGGAAAGAATTGGTGCAAAAAGAATGCCACAAACCCAATCAACGACTGACCTCAGGATTTTCAAATTCAGAGTTTCCTGCTCCTAGACTGGTTACCTATCCAAGGTTAAATATCCCAGTCTGCCCTACTATTTTACCCATATCTGGTGGGAGAAAATATGGATTCATACCTTTCCCAATGGTATTAGCGCTATGTGAAATGCAAACATTGACTATGATTTGAACTCGGGTCAATGAGTCCATTTTCTACGACTCTAACCATTATGCCACGCGCCTCCTCACACCGTCTAGATTAAATATAATATGAATTATTCAGTCAATAATTGAGTTCAACGATCTTATGTCTACAATGTCAAGTTACATCTTTGGTCTTAATTTACATCGATTTTCTTCGTGTATATTTTGATTTATTTCTGCTGTAAAAATTCTTCTGACATGACCGATTCTGATGAAGCCTTCTGATCTCGCCTTTGTTCTGAGAAGGGATTAACTAAAATTCCTTGTCTTGTACTGCGGTGGATATATCTTGCAATGATAATGTTGTGTTGTATTCTACAGATTTCACTAGGAAATAACGGACAAAATAGTTACGCTAAAGGTTTCGTGAATCAAAATAGATTAATATTTCTTAATGCAAACGTGTGACCGTAAAAATACGAAGATGGGTATTTAAAAGATTTATTGAACAAATAAGTAAAGTAAAAGTAAAGTCGTCGGGGCGGCCTGAAGTCGGTATCAGCCAGTCAGCGAGGGAGTCTATCCCCTTTTCAATAGCGCTAGACCAAGGAGATTGTTTTAACGTCTGGGGTGGTACGCCACACCTACCATCAGCTCCTTACTTTACCGCACAGATCCCTGTGCTACTCATACGCTGAGTTTGCGAGGACCGGTATCGAACTAGGAACCTTGTGGTCTCTAGCCGAACACTCTACCGACAGAGCTAACCCGAATGGCTATATTGGACTGTCACGTGGTATGATGGTTATCGTCGTAGGAAATGGACTCGGCGACCCGAGTTCAAATCCTTGACTGTTCTCATTTTACATAGACCTAATACCCTTGGGAAATATATGCATTAAACTATTCAACCTTCAGTTATGGGTAAATAGTAGAGCAGACGATGCTATTTACCCTTGGGATGGCAGAGTTTGAATTGAGAGTGTTCCTTCTATACCAACTATAGAAAGAAAACTCTCAATTCAAACTCTGCTTAAAAATTGACCTTGTGTCCCATACTGCTTGTGTGGTGGGTATGGGTAAATATATATATTTACCAATCCCTCCACACGAGCAGGATGCGACATAAGATCAATTTCTTAAGCGGGGTTTAACAGGTTTGAATTTAGAGGGATGAGTAAATATATACCTCGTCTAGAATTGCAGACATTTAGACCTGAACGTAATTTTTTTTCCATTGAATATTCAATATGATCAAGCAAACGTTGAAATATCCTTACACATTAAACTTGTTTTATGTCGACACTTTTATCATTGTTCATTGTTTTGTTTTTTAGATTTTTTTCATAGTTCTTTTGATCACTCTCTTTTTTCTCAAGGAATCATTAACATTAATGATATTGTAATGGTCTTTCACTTAGCGCGATTTCTAGGAAACTAGTCTGTGATGATTTCGCTTCTCACTGAGTACACTACTAATCTAAATCACACCTATAATTCATTCAATACACAGTCTCTGAAAATATATACTAATTGAAAACGATAAAAATAATAATGACTGTCACACTTTGAATTGCTGACAGAATGAAATCTTTGCCACTAGAAGATACAGAAGACCTTGCCGCTTAAAGAAAAACTCCGATCAAAGAAGTACATAGATTTCCTTTGCTGATGAAAATCTTAATGTTAATTAGTATAAAATAAAAACACCATTCAAATCCATCACCGTATCTTTTCTCTCCTACAGAGAACACGACACGTATTCTTTTCTGTTGTATATGATTACATAATCATATTGTTATTGTTAACGGAGAGTTGTCTCCTTCTTGGAGTTGTCAACAGCTGCGACAGCTCATTTCCACTAACCTCCCGACCACGTTGCATCGATCCTCATTCTGCGGATATAAATATACAACATGGGTGCAGAAAGCATTGACGAAGCAACAAGTCGAAAAACGCATGTAATCAACCCAGTGATAGGACCACATATCTTTATCTATAATATATATATATATATATATATATATATATATATATATATATATATAAGTAAAGTCATCGGGGCGGCCTAAAGTCGGTATCAGCCAGAGTCTATCCCCTTTTCAATAGCGCTAGACCAAGGAGATTGTTTTGACGTCTGGGGTGGAGCGTCACACCTACCATCAGCTCCTCAGCTCCTTACTTTACCGCACATATA
>CM042139.1:31178444-31233444 GCA_023376005.1 Doryteuthis pealeii | reverse complement strand
CTAGATGAAGACTTATTCACGCTCGGTTATTGAAGTTAGTTCAGCTAATATTTAAGATAAAGCAAGAATTCTTCGAAGGCGTAACCGTATCTGTGCTACTGTACGGCAGCACCACATGAACTAACAAAGCGCTTGTGTAATAAACTAGATGAGAGCTCCCCGAGGATTTTGTGTCTTAAATAAATCCTGCAAGCAGTGCTCCACAAGAAAATAGATATCTAGTCAATTGCCTTCTAATACATAAACCATCGGAGTGAGAACAAGATATGGCAGACACTGCTGGAGAAGCAAGGACGAACTCATAAGTGACGTTCTCTTGTGAACGCCTACACATGGACACTCCAGTGTAGGTTGACCAGCAAAAACCTACATTAATCGGTTCTGTGCGAATTCTGGATGCCGTGCGGAAGACCGACCAGGAGCAATGCCCGACAGGAACGTATGGCAAGGGTAAGTCATGAGAATCCGTACTAACAGCGCGACATGATGATGAGTATGATGATGATGAGTATGATGATGATGATGAGGGGAGGAGGAGGAGGAGGAGGAAACATTAGATAAAAGTGGTGTGTTTATTTGATTAAAAGTGATATTTTCATACTTGCTTTTGGAATGAATGAAAAATCAACGAGTAAATAAAAACGACTGGATGTAAACGGATGTTTTAATCAAACACAAATTGATATTTTGATATGTTGGATATTCTATGAAATGTGAACAATACATATTGGCCTGCAAAAAAAACCCACCCTCCACTAATGAATAACTGAATCATTTTGCAATGTATATTTGGATCAACTTGTTGCCGAATGTCCGGAGTAACCTCATTGCTCAATGAATGGTGGTGTTTAATGATTTTCTGGTGATAGAAACATCGAAATGGACTTAATTGAATTAAATAAAATGATATCTCGAAAATCCTTGCAACTATTAGATTGAAAGTGTGGTAAAAAGTAATTATCATTCGTAGACATTTTCCCAAGTTTAAATTACATAACTTGTTTATTAGTAAAAAGAAACGTCTATTTTATTTATTCCATAAAGAAATCTCACACACACTTGCACACACTCACGTACATATATATATATATATATATATATATATATATATATATATATATATATATATATATATATTATTATTATTATTATTATTATCATTATTATTATTACAATTTCAGTTTGAGATTTTTACATCTGTCGTAGTCGGTAATTCACAGAGACAGCAAGTCGCTTCAGGTCTCCAGGACTCTTCTGAGTATTCTAGACGATCTTAGCAGTGCTTTTGTTTGGACTGTCTCGATATTATTCTTCTGATTTCCAGTTCACCAAATTCTTTTCCAGACCTTTAGGGGCCGTTCCAAGCGCACCAATTGTAATTGGTGTGACCTTCACCTTGATGTTCCACAGTTTTCTCAGTTCTTTGGCAAAGCCCAAGTATTTGTCTATTTTTTCGCTTTCTTTCATTTTACTCGGTGGTCGGTCGTGACGGCAAAATCCACGATATGACAGGAGGTTTCTTCTTGGCGATCAATACTAGTCTGTATGTCGAAGTCCGAGAGAATTTTATTATTATTATTAGTATTATTAATTTTTCACACCTGCCGTAGCTGGCGGTTCACTAGAGGCTGAGTGACAGCAAGTCTCCTTAGGTCTCCAGGACTCTTCTGAGTATTCTAGCCGATCCCAACAATGCTGTATTTTGGATGGTCTCGGTTCTTCCTCTGATTTCTAGTTCACCCAAATTATTTTCCAGAGCTTTGGGGACTGTTCCAATAACAATTGGTATGACATTTACCTTCATGTTCCACGGCTTCCTCAGTTCTCTGGCGAGGTCTAAGTATTTGTCTATCTTTTCGCTTTCTTTCATTTTTACTCGGTGGTCGGCTGGGACAGCAAAATCCACGAGATGACAGGTTTTCGTTTTATTATTATTATTATTATTATTATTATTATTATTATTATTATTTATTATTTAAAAATTTTATTTTTGGCAAATGGCTGTACAAAATGTGTAAGGACATTTTAAGTGTTCTATGTTCCTATGAGTAGATTCGATTCCAAATTTGAATTATTAAAAGTGTCTCAATCTTAAGTACGGTCCATGACCCAGAGTTTCCCGTACGATGGATATATTTATTGACTTTAATATCATTATTTGCATTAAACTATGTAAATGAGTCTAGGGGTAATTGGCACAACAGCAATTTGTTTCTGTCGATACTTTGAAACGGACTCTGTTTTTACTGTTAAGTAATTTACTGACAACCGGGTACTCCAAAAATATTGTTAAAGTTATAGCTTGCAATCCTTCTCGCCAAACTTATAAGCAAGTGCTTTAATATTTCAGGAGACGTGACACGTCGAAACACGATGTCTGTGGATGACAATATATATATATATATATATATATATATATATATATATATATATATGAATATAGATAAAAGGATATGAAAACTACACAATATGCTGTTAGAGTGAAAACATTTTATATCATATTCATAGCTAATATTGAACAATATTTCGATTTATAAAAATCATCTTCAGAGCTTGTTTTCGTCTCCGCTCTCGATAAGTCCAGAGTAAAAAAACAAACTCTGAAGATGATTTTAATAAATCGAAATATTCTTCAATATCAGCTATGAATATGATATAAAATGTTTTCACTCTAACAGCATATTGTGTTGTTTTCATATCCTTTTATCTATACTCATATATATATATATATATATATATATATATATATATATGTATATATATAAAGCAATCTACAGACGCGCGTTTCGGGGTTTACCCCTCATCAGTGCAGCTATACTTATTTTTCAGCTGCTACCTCTGGTCGGGTTCGAGACCCGAACGAACTGTCGCTCGTCAAGTCTCTTACCGGTGGGTCCACAAGCAGCTGCCAAGAATAGAAGGCAGAATAATCGCTATATTTTCAAAACCGGAAATAAACTCACTAGAGGTCTCTAACTTATGTAAACAAGTGAGACTAGCTTTGCGCCGAAGCGATGAATTTTTGCAATTAGTCCCTTCTAAACAGAGTGCTCAACCGAAAATTGGGTGCGTATATAAAGCAATCTACAGACGCGCGTTTCGGGTTTTACCCCTCATCAGTGCAGCTATATATATATATATATATATATATATATATTGTTCATGATGCTAAACATCAATATAATATGATCGAGTCATTTTTTGAAAACTGTTATAGGTGATACACCCTATAAAATTAATGGAATGCGCCGACAGGTTACTATAAGTAACAGGGATAATTGTGGCTTAGCAGTAAGCCAATGCGAGTATGCCAATAACTCTGTTCGTCGGACGTAATTTTCACATCTCTCTATTGTATTTGTCTACTTTCTGTCAATACATTTTTCTACATTTGTTACCCGTCGTTTTGTTCTTATTTGACCCCTTAAAACCTCACAACAAAAACTATCATCATTATCAACGTCATCAAGTCCTAAAGTCCTTTTTTTTCTTCTTTTTTTTTCTTCTTAAGATACAAATGATTTTCTTTATTTCTTTGTCGGTGGGTTTGTCGGATTGTTGTTCTGGCGGTAGGACAGTCGAAATACATCTCAAAATCTTTTTGGTTGTTGAATTCTCGCTTGATTTAGAATTCAGCTTTGAGTGAATGGGAAATTGAACGAAGGATTAGTTATTTCTGTTCAGCATGACTGAAGCAAATCTATCTCACATTTCCACTGTCATTTACACGGGACACCAACTTGTCATTGATTTGGTTTTGTCCATTTCCAACTCACTTTTGATTGCCAAAATGGCTGTGTTGAATCTTTCCAGCCGAGTCATCAAATCTCCGAACACTTGAATATCTCCTTGTATATTTACTCAATGTCAAAAGCACTTAATTACACGTATACTTAAATACACATGACCTGATTACGTCTTGGTTTCTTTAGATTGCGCCTAACATCGAAATGTAGCTTATGAGACTAAAACATGCTTATATATATATATATATATATATATATATATATATATATATATATATATAAGAAGAAGTGACTCCGAGAGGTAACTGTGTCCTCTGTTATGTTGTGGATGCAGCTACACGACATATCAGGTTATATTAGTGCCGCATTTATCATTAACAAGTTGATTTGGCGAGTTTCGTGTGTGGCCTGGCCGGTGGCCTAGAGGTAGAGTCTCTGGTTCTGGGTTCTCTGGTTCGATCTCTGCCGGCGGAGATCGTAGGTATACACTGCCGATGAGACCTAATTAGGTCGAAACAGCTGTACAGTGTTCCACACGTCGCACATTCGTATTGCCCGAGTTTGCTTGTCGTGATTATTTTAATTATATATATATATATATATATATATATATAATATATATATATATATATTGGTTTCAACTCAGATAGAGAGAGAGAGAGGGAGAGAGAGAGAGGGGGAGAGAGAGAGAGAGATTATAACATTTCTATAATTTTAAGGACCTCGTATATTTGTAATCAATAGAAATCCAATTTTAATGCAACATATAACTACCAACGTGTAGGATGTGACACAGGTATTTTTTGAAGCGGAATTCTGAGTTTCCCTTCTGCTAGACTGGATTCTAACGTTAAAGATCTCAGTTTTCCTTACTATTTACCCATACCTGGAGCGAGAATTGTTAGATGCATTTCTTTCCCAAAGATATTAATGCAAACAGCCTAGTCCAGGATTTGTACTCGGTTCGTCGAATCCATTTCTTCCGACGATAACCATCAAACTACACGCCTCCAGTGGAATATCTTACTATTGGGTTTAGATCTGTTTACCTAGATTTATCATGTTAGTTACTTACGAAACGATATGGCAATAGCCATAATATGGATACATAACTTCGAATAAATGAAATAGTTAATAGTCGTCAACTAAAAAATTCGGACATAAATAACGTTTCGTATTATTTGGATTTTTCGAACTGGTGTTTTCATCTTTATTGTTATATATACACCGTTTCGGCCCGACCCATGTGCCCTCCGGCATTCTTCGGGTGTTTGTTTTTTTTTTTTTTGTTTTTTTTTTTGTCGAACTCGGGAACCTTCTCGTCAAATTTTGAAACCTTCTTGTCGTAATCGGGAACCTTTATGGAACTTCAAACCAAACCCTGTATCCAATCCACCGGGATAGACTGTATTCATTCCGCTAACCATGATCAGGTACAAGTGTTAAGTTATGTTAAGTATGTTATCACCCGTAGTCAGAAATGAATATGCAACCTACAGATGATTGACACTTAGAACTGTATTAACTCAGCCCTTATAACCGTTGCGTCAATTTTCCAACTAGACCATGCAGAGTGAATTTTTCGAACTTATAAACCTAGTGTTCTTTTTACCTAGAATATTAACTTTTATACTTACATTTTTTTTAGTTTTTTTTTACCTTTACTCATATTTTAGAGAATTAATAAATACTCTTTCATTGATACATTGTATTGCATCACAATTTTAGATTTTATCGTTTAGGGCTTAGAATAAAAGCAAGAAAGTGTAAGAAAACGGATTTTAAACTTAAAAACGAAACGTTATTTAAGCTTTTAGAGTTACATAGTTCTCATCTTAAATTCTTCTTATGCTTCTATCCAGTTTCTGTTCCTTAATATTCCATTGGAAGCCTATTATTCTTATTGGGTTTCTGCTCCTCTAATAAGGATTCTTTTTCGGGTCGCGAGTTCTTCTTCGTATCGGGTTAAACCTCTTCAATCGGATTGTTGTCTGCTTATCTGCGTTCATTCTTTCGGTTCAACACAGAGGCATATTTTTGTATACACGTTTTTATTCGCCTGATACATTCTTAACTCGCACATGCGAGGGGAAATAGAGACAGAAACTCACCTCTATCCAAAAGGGCCACCTGGACTTAACTCCTCTAAATTATAAATCTACTTTCTCAGCGTTCCCTGATTACGTGACCCTCTAAGACAATGAGAGTCCCATTTCAGATGTAAAATAATTAAGTATCTCAAGCAATTATTTTACTAGTTTGTAATTTATTATTTCGGTTTTAGATTCGGAAAGAAAGAGAAAGGAAGGAAAATAATGTTAAAGAGTTATTTGGTTGGAATAGAAACAATGGTGGAATGTGAGAGAAACATTTGTTTGAAATAAAAAACAATTGGAATGGAACATTCTAAAAAATACAATAATGAAAGTATCCGCTGCTGGAATGGCAGTATATATGTCAGTAATAATCAGCTGATATTTTGGTTAAACGCTGACGTGCGCCAAGTCGATTAGAGTAAATTGATAAATAATTAAAAGCCGAACTTAGCCAAGAGCTACAAACTCGTCAGGGGTTTTCTCTGTCTCCCTTTCCTTTCTTTTTTTATTTCGGATTTGACAGTTGTGTGTGTAAACAACACAGTAGCGCTTCCCCCCCTCTCTCTCTCTCTCTCTCTCTCTCTCTCTCTCTCTCTCTCTCTCTCTCTTTGCGTTGACACACTAGATCATTTCAACGGTGATAATAAAGTTGATTTTTACAAGAGACAAAGTGATTGGTGTTCGATTCTTTCTAACGCGGGGTTACCATGGAAAAACTAAAACAGAACACCACACAATGTACATGATGTGAAATTTTGTCAATCAAATTATCTGTGATTTTCCAGTTTTACCATTATGTTCAAACTACTCTACACAACCCGCTAAAAATTCTCAGTCGGTAGAGAACCTGCCTTGGAATCACAATGTACCAGGTTCTCTTGCCAATCCAGCATATGAGTCGCACTGTTCGGTTAAGTGCGGTAAAGTAGGGAGCTGATAGAAGGTGGCGCTCCAACTTATATGCAAAAAGACTATCTCCCTGGTCTAGCGCTAACGCTGTATGGCTGATACCGTCAAAATGTTACTCCGCCGACTTTACTTACTTTTTAATTACGTTGTAAAAAGTTTTTAGTTACGTTAAAAAGGTTCTGTTACTGTTGTGTACCTGGGAAAATGAGGGATCATTTATTTTTCGATACTTTCGTAGGTTGTATACCAAATCAGTAATCACAATGGTTGGTTGGTTGGTTGGTTTATTGATTTTAACGGCATATCAACCCGTCCAGGGTTATATCATGCCTAGCTCACAATGGTTGGCAGTTTTGTATTTTTTTTCTTCCAGCATCATACATCAAGTGGCCACAAGTTCTCGTTTCAGTTAACAGAGAAGCCAAATAGTTTTATTTTATTTTTATTTTTAATTTTAAAAAAAGGACAATTCTATATGCTTGCATGCACAGGCACCAGATGAAACTTGCATGGAAATTGAAGTGCTTTCTACTTTATCAGGGCTTAAAATACGCTGACTGGATCCTATGCATAAGAGTAAGACTCCACAAAAAAGAGGGTGTCATGGATATGGCACTGAACTGCATCTAGTAGTGAGGCTCCAGTTCCGGAGCTCTTAGAAGTAGGTAGTACTCCTACATTTCATGGCTCCCAGATTCACTCTGAATCGGAGTGGTAGTACCTATAAGGGTCCCATCTATATATATTTACCAATCCCTTCACGGGATTAGGAAGCGACACAAGGTCAATACTTTAGCGAAGTTTAACAGAGTTTTCTTTCTCTTGGACTGGTTTCCATACCAAGGTTAAAGAGTCCTACTATTTACCCATAGCTGGAGAGAGAATAGTTGGATCCATAATTTTTCCAACATACAGATTCGTCCAGAATTTGAACTAGGGTAACCGAGTCCATTTTCAACGACAATAAACATTACACCATGCTCCTCCACTGGAATTAGGGTCCCATTTATGGGTCAAATAGATCTGTTGAAAAATCATTCATATTTTTAAAAAATGTCGAAACAACTACTCAAAATGTAAATATTATCGTAAAATGAACACGATTCCCTAACCTTTATAAATATATAAAATAAAATAATTCTAGACGTGTTGACATACTGTTAAAGTCAATTAATCAGAACAATGGTTGACATTCAAAAACACAAACATCCACAGAAAACCGAAGAGTACAGAGATCGAAATGTTAAAAAACCGAAAGAAAAGCGATGACGAGAATATTGGTCCAAACGAAACCAAATACAATAAATTCGTGTTTACTTTTCTCTCGATGGATTTCTTGTAACGTTACACATATTGCATTTTATGGTTCTTTTTAATCTTTTGAAGATACTGTGAAAGACGATCTAGCATTATTTCTCTGTCCATATGTAAAGTATAACAGTGACGACTCTCACGAGATATATTTCAAAATCTATTAGTTTCGGTGCAAATAGACGCATCTCTAAACGTAACGTGAGAAGGACAAAAGAAACAAGTCTTCTCTATTATAACATTCTCATTCATTTCTCAGTAATTCAATCTAACTTGCACTTAACCCATAATAACACAGTGTTTTTTTTTTCTTTTGTGGTAGAGGGGGTTCATCGTATGTTAAGTTAATAGACTTATTCATCGAATTTTTCTTTCTACCAGCTATGCTAACAATGTCCGTGTCAGAGACACACATACAATCTGTACTGCCGGAAACCCCTTCAAAAAAAATCTGCCTATTCAACTGTCCACATTTTTAAACAACAATAGATCATTGACTCGTTTTTTTTTCTAGTGACACGATCAGTTTCATCTGATTTGTACACTGAACACCAAAATATTCAAACGTTCATCTTTCTTTCTTGAGTGTCCTGGGTATGATGTAAAACTGCATTTAATGATGAAGTTTCAATTCTGGAATTCTAGGGAATGGGAAGTACACTTTTATCACCATTATTCCCAGATCCACTCTGATCCCGAGTGGTAGTATATGTTAGGGTCCCATCTATGGGTTAAATAGATTTTAAAAAATGAGTATTAGAATGTGTTTAAAATAACTGTGTTTCAAAAAAATGGAATACCCAACAAGAATGAATAAAACAAAATATATTCGGCATGAAATAACCCAACAAGGGCTGACATGCCGTAAAGTCCAACAAACCAAACAATGAGGCAACCCGGTGGCCATTGTGATGTAATGCTTAAGGACCAAACCCTAGTGGCTGAGCAGTCCATGACATGCAACACTCTCTATTGGTGAGACGGCGGTCGGAGAGGCCCTCTCCGAACAATAGTCTGGTCACATCAAGCCCTAGCACCTATATTTGTTTCAACTCTATTGCCCTTATGGCAAGACCCAACCCTTTATATCATATAGGTACTAGAATAGAAGGCGTGGGCTGATGGTCTTTAATGCCCTGGGTATGACATTAAACAATCTGTTGGTGGAGTTCTCATTCTGGAGCTCTGAGTAGTGTAGAGTAACCCATCACCACAATTACTCCCATGCACACTCTGACCCGGAGTGGTAGTACCTTTTAGGGTCCCATCTATGAGTTAAATAGAAAGAGTTTGTTTAAAGAATTAAGTTAAAAACAATTGAGTACTCATCAAGAATGAATAAAAGAAAACGTCTTCGGCATAAAATAACCCAACAAGGGTTGTCACGCCGTAAAGTCCAACCAACAAACCCATTTGGTTTTCTTAAAACTAAATTTTACTTAACTAATGATATTTAGCCATGTGGTTGCTATTTTTTTTCCAAATTAACTACACAGATAAAATCGTCGAAATATTCTGTGTTTCGGTTAACACAATCTCGTCTTCAGGTTTTAGCCGGGCGATTAGAGATTCGTGCGTCAGTCCCTGTGGCGTACATGTAACACATTCGGCTGGCCGGAGGCCTCTGCACGTTCTGCTCATTACTTTCTGTATTTGCTGCTCTTTTCATCTTTCCAACTTTGGTTGTATTTGTCTCTGTCGTATTATCGTGTCGTCCGCTAGCTAACTTTTAGGACCTCTACTCGTTGTGCCCATGACAAAGACGAAACAGGGTAGGGTTCACATTCAAAATGGCAGAGAGAGGGTGTAGTACTAGCATTCATTCTTCTCCAATCATTCCTATCTGCTGCTATTTCATCTTCTCCCATGTACTGCCGATGGGTAGGAGGAGACGCCCCCGTTCCCGTCCCCGTCAGGACTTCTGCTAAGTTGTCTTCCCTCTCCAAGTTCCGTATTTCAACTGATCTGCTCGACTGTTCGGTTCTAACTGTTCTCGTCCACCGCTGGCTCTCAACTTACTAACTTTTAAATCTCTCTTCTTCTTAAATCTCATTTCAATTCTCATCCGTTCGAGATTTCACACGGGATTTCAAATCTCTTTGTTCTAAAAATCTGGTCAAGCTTTATTGCTGGTTTGACCTCTCTTAACCACTAAATTTTGCCCAAAACCAGACATTTCGTCTAGCTAATGGTCTTATCACCTTTTTTATGTATTCCAATTCTACACCTTAGATTTTAATGGTCTTTTTGACTTTCTATTGACACTCATACACACATACACTTATCTATATATATATATATATATATATATATATATATATATATATGATCCACACTGAATACACACATATATACTTATATGTGGCTAGTCTCCAACGACACACGAATATATATCTATAAACATATATGTACCTATGTAGGGCCTTAATCTCATATACTACTTATTTATATAACTAACTACTACACCTTTATATATACACACACGCCTGCATTCCCCCCAATTGCAATTCTGCACCGATACATTGTGTCATATAGAGGCTAAACCCTGGACTGCGATATCGTAGTAAACGAGGTCAAATTCCAGTCGTGCTATTAAGTTCCGTTTTGGACATACTTTTTGGAAAGGTATGAACCCCCTCATCCCCTCAGATATGGCTTAAATAGCACCGCTACTGTTTTTCTACAAGGATGAGACGAATGTAACCCTTGTACAAGACTGTTTGCTTTTCACATAGCTCTAATACTATTGGTAGAGTTATGCATCAAACTATTCTCTTTCCAGATATGGTTAAATGGAGGGTGTAATAGGTATCACCATAGGAAATGGACTCGGCGACCCGAGTTCAAATCCTAGAAGAGGTTGATTGTATTCCCCATACATATCGCTAATACTCTTGGGAAATGTATGAATCCAGCTATTCCCCCTTCATTCTCCTATGGATAAATATTAGGGCGGACTGTAATCTTTAACATTAGGCGACCAGTGTAAAAGAAGGAAAACTCTGAATTAAAACCTGTTAAACTCCGCTTAAGAAATTGACCTTGTGTCACATCCTACTCATGCGGTGGGATTGGTAAATATATACAAGACTGGTTTTTGCAATAAATAACCTACGGAAGTTGATATGCCATTAAAGAAAGAAACCAAATCAAATCAGAGATTCGTGTAAATTTTTGCTTTTCTGACAATTTTTAGTTGATGTTTTAATTTTAATACGTGTCGTTATTTTCTTTTAAACAATTTAGCATGAGAGAATTATGATTTCACATGATTAGTGCGTAAAGTATTCGTGTACAAGATTAAATTCGGGATCCTATATTCATCTAAAGGGCAATTGATAAAAAAAAACGTAGTTCCAAAACACGCTAGTGAGAGGTGCCATAAATCATAACCAGAGTTGTTTCCCTTGTTGTTGACCCCTTTAATTTGAGAGATTTTTCAAATACAGAATAACGGGACGGTAGTGTTTATGAGGTCGAAACAAATTATCACGAGGTCTTTGTTTTTGCCCACTTACAAACATGGCCAGGAAATAATCAATATTTTGACAAGATGAACCAAATTAATCACACCAATTTCAAATTATCAAATGCTTTCAACTTTCGCATAAATGGGTAAAACCATTTGATCAACCTAAATTAATTATTAATGCATTCGAGCCAAATAATTATGCACAATTTTGGCTTTCGAGAGTTTACTGGCCAAAATATGGCCAGTAAAAAATATTCCACCAAAGTATTTCATAATATTTCTTGAATATCACTTTTACTATTACATTGATTACATAATCAAATTATTTAATACTATCATTATCATCACTAGTAACAATAAAAAGCCCTATGGGCGGTGTAAAAATATTTTTAAATAAATTACCTGAGGGGAGGGTGGATAAAAATTCAATGACAGAGAGGTTTTATCATAAGTAAGTAAAATCATCAAATTCATTAAAGGAATTAAAAAAATAAAACAATTTGAAATGGAAACTTAGTTCTGTCCCTCTCAAATAAAATGTTGCGTGCATCTATTAATTATTAATTAAATAATTATTTTGAATATTTTGCACATAAATCTTAAACACAATCGTAGGTATTTATTCATTTCTAAACTTTTTAGTAAAATTCTTGTTACTTTTTTTTTAAATTGCTTACTCAAATTGTGAGTGTATATAACATAGACATGTTTTTATTCTATGCATCAATGATTTTGACTATAAATTAAATACTCAATAATAGACTATTATGAATAGAGAATATTGTGACGTAAGCTGTGACATAGTTTTTGTTACAGACAGAAATACATCCAATCTCCATTATTAATAGATTTTAAAATGCCGAATTTCTGGAGGATTTTCTAATTACAGTGTCCATCTATCTGACATACAAGGGGTTTGTTTGATCTCTCTGATAAGATGAGATAAAGTGAAAATTCTTCCAAGCCGTATCAGTGCTAGAGTATGGCTGCACCACTAGGATTCTATCGAAAAGCTTGGGAAAAAAGCTGGATGAAAACTGTACAAGGATGCTGCGTACTGTCTTGAACACATAATTGATGTAGCAGCCCACAGTTGTGCAGCCACTTGCCTCCTATCTCACAGACAATCCGGGTAAGAAGAATAAGACATGTTGGATACTGGTGGATAAGAAAGGATGAGCTCATAAGTGACGTCTTCCTATGGGTACTCACACATGGACACAGAAGTGTGGATGGGTCAGCAAAACCTACATCGATACACGGATACTGCACGGATACTGGATTCTGTGCAGAGGACTTTCCATGAGCGATGGCCGATTGGGACAGTTGACGCGAAAGAGTCATGGAGATCCGTGCCGTCGGATGATTATGGAAAATAACTAAGCTCGTTTCCTTATTAAAATTTGCCTTTCTCACTAAGTTTTATATTGATCTTAGAAAAAATCTTAATACAAAATTAAGTATTTTAAACGATGCATTTCTTCTAAGTTTCATAATATTGTGACGTTATGGGTCTTCTGTCTTATATATTTGTGAGCTCATTTCTTCGTGCGTGAAACACGACCCTTCAATTATCTTCCGTGGTAACCCATGTTGATTAAAACCAATACCGCAACTTTTTGTCAACAATATTTATTTTGGCCGTGACAATCTAGTAGTCGTCAAGCAAAAGAAAGAGATAGAAATAATGTTATGATAACAGAATCGACATAATTAGATATACTAAGCTTATGACACTCTCACTGTCAACTGTCAGCTTTGGGAGGGGAAAAGAAAGAAAGAAACAAACAAACAAACAAAGAAGGCTGGTTTTTTTTCGATATGATAATTCAAGTCTGCATCGTGTTTTCTTCTATAGACCCTTCGTGGTCTGACTTCACTGACTCTCCCTTCTCTTCGACTATTCACCCCTTCTTTTATAATTACCATTAATCAGATGATTATTTTCTTACGTCATTATTTTAACTCCATTGTTATATTGTATTCATATAAATCAAGGTGGTTATGAGACACATGTTCTCTGTGGGGAGGGTCGCCTTGCCTTGAAAAAAAGATATAAAATATTGAATATTTGGTATGACCGCACAATTGGAATTTAGGCAAATAATCCGACATTCCACCCAAGAATGTTTATATTCCACCTCAGCAATTATCTGATGGAATTTGAACAAACAATCTAAACAACTGCATTTCAAATATATTCTTTCTTTCAAAATATTTTTCCAAAATATCCATTTCCTTCTTTTTCCTCCATAATTTATTTTTAATAAAACTGATCCTTTTTCGATCCTTAATTATCCAAACAACTTTAATAACATAATTCTATAATCACTATATTGCGTCCAACCAATTCATGAAAAGCCTAATATTTGTAGAAGCCATCATATATTCTCTGTCATTGATCGGAAATTTTTGTATAGGCTTAAAATCTAGCGATATAGAGCGATCTTAGAATAATGAATAACAGATTCATTGTCGATATTTATGGAAAACCAATAAAAGAATAATTGTAGACTGTGTCTTGGGTTTTCGGGGTTAAATAAGTGGTTATTGAAAATACGATTTTTCAATGAATGTACTTATATGTCTATATTATGTTAGAAATAGATACATGATAAGTCGGACATTTTTCTATGTATAAACAATAGTTGAATGAGGGGAAATGACAAAGGATTAAGTTCAGCCTTTTAATAGAATCACATTTTAAAGCTTAGAGAATTAAATCATAAAAACAGAAAGAGACCATATTTATCCTTTGATATTATTCGGTACGGCGTATAATATCATTTTTACATTATAAGTGTTGACAGAAAAGTCTTATATAATTCCCTTTTGTGCATATATCGAAATGCTAAAATCATATGTTCAGTGTATTAAAACATAATTTCAGATTATTTAATACACTGAATATTTGACAATATTCATTGATTTCTCCTACATCGGCTATTTAAGGAAAAATGACAGAATGAAATACTAGAATCCTTTTAACGGTTGACTATACTTCTTTTCATAAAACTTCATAAAAGAAATTCGCTGCTACTGATTCGTACAATAAAAAATCACTGTACCTTCAACTGACGACCTAAAGCGATATTTCACAATAAAAAGGGAACGTAAGAAATGTATAGAAATGTAATATGACTGAAAATTCAATATGAATTTTCTTTCCTTCTTACATGCTTCCAAAACTTTTTTTTCTTTTTCCCCCTTTTTTTTTAGGTCTGTGAATGCATCACTGTTCATTTTGTGATAATCTTTACATGGCTTCGTTCTGCGTTAAAGTTTGACTTCTGTACATATAAAAGTTTAGTAAACTATTCTTATTGGCCTATAAGTTAAAAACGCCAAAACTTTTATTTATCATCATCATCATCATCATTTACTGTATTCTACCACTGCAGTAGTTTGTAACATTCTACATCATTCAGTCTTTCAATTGCAGCCACGCTGTCTTTTCCTTTTCCCACTGGGTGCCCCGTCCTTCAGGCCTTGCTAATCTAAGCTCAGTAAATGACTACAGACCAAGTTGATTAACGTTTTATTTATTACCTTCCTCTGATTATTTTGTTTTGGTATAATAATAGTAGAAATGACTCATTTAACAAAAAAAGAAAGTTGACAACTTCTCCAGCGCTCGATTATTTTTGTCAATCGATTCCGAATCGAATTTCGGGATTTTTTAAAATAACATTTCTTATGTCACTCCTCTAACATTACTATAATAACTGTAAATAGTTTAAGCTTAGTTTAATTGTGGCATAAGGCTATGAATATGGGGCACGCCGTGAGAATAGAACTCGCTAGTAATGGTCTGTTAGCCTAAATTATTTGCTATTAAACCACGCGAGGCAACGTTAAAATACTAAACGTTTGGGCACAAAACTGAAATTAGCTTGTCATTCATCATCAATAACCTACAGAACTTTCCTACTATCATTTTATTACTAAATTTCAAAAGAATGGAAATATCGTTTTTAAGTTTGCATAATCCGTATACAATAGAGTAGTTTTTAGTTTTTATTCAATTCATTTATTTTTTAGGAACTACTAAGTAAGCTTAAAAGGGTTCTTAGTTCACTCAGTCGCTTGCCAGATTTTAGGGGCCCCAGTCCTCCATATTGTAAGTTCACCAGCAGCTTACCAAGCAAATGTGTGCAGTGGCGGCCCTTTAGTGCCCGGTTATTGTTTATCTTACAGCAAATTACAGGGGATTTCGTGCAAGTGCATCTTCGGGCATCCGTAGCACATGACCAGACATAAACTATCATAGTTGCACCGCCTTTGTTGATAGAGGATTAGTGTTGCATAAATTGTACCGAAACTTGTTGGAGATTGTTCTTTGATGTGGCAGACATCAAGATTATTCATAGCTGCCCTTGGAGCTGTCCAGCTGTTGAAATTGTACATAATCAATTTCTAGTTATCGAAATGAGTATTTTACCATCTCATTTCATATATTACTCATGCTGCAAAATCAGTTACCAAGTTTAAGAATATCGATTTGTTAGCATTTCTACTCTGATTTGATCTTGTACTGTGTGAATATAAAAAAATCTCTACTTTTATTGGGTCCAGTATAGGGTGAATACCAAGAATCTCTTGGTCCTGTATAGTATAAATATCAAGAATCTCTACTCTGATTTGATCTTGTGCTGTATGAATATAAAGAATCTCTACTTTGATTTGATCCAGTATAGGGTGAATATCAAGAATTTCTTGGTCCTGTATAGTATAAGTATCAAGAATCTCTACTCTGATTTGATCTTGTACTGTGTGAATATAAAAAATCTCTACTTTGATTAGTTAAATTTGATTTTGATTGATATTGATTTGGGAAGAAGAATGACAATCTCATGTGACTTAAAATTTGAGCATCATGATGGACTGATACAGATGTCAACCGTCAACCTCTGTTCTTTCAGTATGTTTCTGAATGGTAAAGCATAGAGTGAGACGCATGGTGCAATAGGTATCCTCATGGCGACCCGAGTTCAAATCCTGGATGAGGCTGTTTACATGACCCATAGCGCTAATACTCTTGGGAAAGGTATTAATCCAACTATTCTCCCTCCAGCTATGGGTAAAAAGTAGGGTGGATTGGGATCTTTAACGTTGGTTAAGCAGTCTAGGAAAAGGAAAACTCTGAATTCAATCCTATTAAACTTTGCTTAAAAATTTGACCTTGTGTCACATCCTGCTCGTGCGGAGGGGATGGTATATATATATATATATATATATATATATATATATAGTCGTTGGGATGTGGCCTAAAGTCGGTATCAGCCTATCAGCGAGGGAGTATATCCTCTTTTCACTAGTGCTAGACCAAGGAGATGGTTTTGGCGTCTGATGTGGAGCGCCACACTGACCACCAGCTCCTTACTTTACCGCACAGATCCCTGTGCTACTCAAACGCTGAGTTGGCCATGGCCGGTTTCGAACTAGGAACCTTGTGGTTTCTAGCCGAATGCTCTACCGACAGAGATACTCTTCTGGATATTATTTACATATACACATGTGGATCTCTATCGTGTTGTTTAGCTAATGCCCAGAAATAAAAGGAAACATAAACATTTGAGCATTAACACTCATATTCTTGACTCCTAGGAAACATACACGTATGATAAATTGGATTCATTTCATGATAGTGTACACTCTATTAAAAAAAGAGTCTAAAACTTCAAAATTATATAAACATCAGACTCGAACATATTCAGGTAATGAATCACTTCATTCATTGTTCATTTCAATATTTTGTTGACATGACTGGTATTTCCTTAATGATGCTATTCTTATTGGGATACAAAAGGATGACAGCAAACATGCACCTTTAGAAAAATTTATTGGCATATGAATGGATTTATTTTTGACAGTGGTGTATTTATCTTTCAGATTGTGAACTACATGTATTGTGTTGTTCATCTTAACGAATCATGTATATATTTACTAAACCCTCTGCAGGATGTGGCACAATGTCAATCATTTAAGCGGAGTTTGGCAAGTTTTAATTCACAGTTTTCCTTCGCTTAGATCGGTTGCCTAACCTAGGTTAAAGAGCCCAGTCTGCCCTACTGTTTACCAGTTGCTGGAGGGAAAATAGTTGGATCTCATACCATTCCCAAAAGTATAAGGCCTAACCAAGGTTAAAGAGCCCAGTCTGCCCTACTGTTTAAAGTTGCTGGAGGGAAAATAGTTGGATCTATATCATTCCCAAAAGTATAAGGCCTAACCAATGTTAAACAGCCCAGTCTACCCTACTGTTTAACAGTTGCTGGAGGGAAAATAGTTGGATCTATATCATTCCCAAAAGTATAAGGCCTAACCAAGGTTAAAGAGCCCAGTCTGGCCTATTGTTTACCAGTTTCTGGAAGGAAAATAGTTGGATCTATACTATTTCCAATTGTATTAACGTTATGTAAAATGCAACCAGCCTCGCCCGGGATTTGAACTCATGTCGTGGATTCCATTTCCTACGCCTATAGCCATTGCACTATGAGCGCCTCCTGACATATGATTCTATGTTTGAAATAATTTAGAAGACATAAACCTAGACATCACTGCGTACAATTAATGTTTAGCGATCTAGTCTCGAAGACCATAACTTTTGTAATGGGTTCAGTCCTCAATGAGTGTTCTAAACTTGTAGTCTTGTACCATACTAAAACAAACATTAGCATATACCAATTAAGATAGTCTTTGTTATAATATCATCATTCTTTCAAAGATCTGATACGAAATTATCTTCAGCAAAAGTAAATTTAACCAGATTTTAGTATAACACAACAAATGTATTTGATGAACAATGATTCACTTGATGTTGTCTCCTCTTTTTTAATGGCATATCAAACGTCGTGGGTTATTTAATGTCAAAATCATAATTTTAAAGAACAGTGGTGGCACTATTTAACTCATAGCTGGGGGTGAGGGTGTCCATACCTTTCCAAAGTGTATTAGTCCGTAAGGAAACAACCATGACGACTGGGTCTGTAGAATACATTTCACCTCTGCAGAGGGGTAACCCTGCTCCCCATGGAGCCATCTGTTGAACGTAGATGGTACCCCGTGATGCTTATGGACGGAATCCTGGTGGTTGAGCAGTCCATGATATACAACACTTCACTTTGGCCCTTACATAGGCTAGATGAGTGCTCGGAGAGGCCCCCTCCAATCAATCGGTTGGACACGCCAAGCCCTAACACCTATATGATTGACCCGACCATATTGCTTTTATGGCAATCTCCCACTTCTTTTTTATCCTATATGTGCTAGAAGGTGGTGACTGAGGGTTTTGGTATCCGAGGTATGATATTAAACTGCATCTAGTGGTGAGATTCCAGTTCTGGGGCTCTGGGGAGTGTGGAGTGCTTTTTCATTGCCATTATTCTGAACCGGTGTGGTAGTACCTTTTAGGGTCCCATCTATGGGTTAAATCGATTTAAAAAGATGGGGTTTTAAAACATTTGAATCTGCAATAAGGATGAATAAAATGAATATCTTCGGAAAAAAAAACCAAGCAAACAGCCTTATCCCGAATTTGAACTCAGGTCACCAAGTCGATTTTCTACGCCGATAACCATTACACCACAAATGCCCACGAATGGTAATATAGGTACGTAAAAGCTTAATACTGTAACTAGGCCAAATAGATTCTGGATAAGAAGATTGTGCTGCCCCAAGGAGATTAGTCTTCACTGAAAATCAGCATTTAAAATCGTGGTTTATATTTAGGCTTAGATATCCACCAGTGGCACTCGTGAAAAGAATGCAACTATTTCTACGCAAAATTCAAAGAACTGATTTGATATAAACCCTGTTGTTATTTAGTGAGTTTAGATGTTTAGATTAATCACACACACACACACACACACACACACATATATATATATATATATATATATCGTCATCCACAAACACGTGTTTCGACTTATCAAGACTGTTCAGTGTGGCTAGACATTTTGTGAGCAAACTACAGCCGGGATAGAACTCCGATCGATTCAGCATCAATCAGACAGCTTAACCGCTCGGCTATACTCACCCGCAGAATGCAAAGGGGATTTTAACTGTTTTAATACACACATCTGTATGTATGTAAAGGCCGCCATCTAGTGCTCCATCCCTTTTATAGGAAAGCGTTGCGTTTACGCTTTAGTTGACGGTCAACAGCGAAATCCCCTCCAAAGGGCTCAACCCCAGGGTATAAATCCAATCAACCAACTAAAAGGGAATATAATTGAGAGATTGGTGTTTGAACTTGCTTACAACGATATCGTTGTTCAGTACGTTATCCACTACGCCACCCGCCCTGTCGGCTGGGGCGTTAGAATGCACCGACTGCACCTCTGCAGAGGGGTAAGACTCCCCCAATGGGGCCACCTGTTGGCCGTGGGTGGCGACCCGTGATGCTTAAGCATAGAGGTCAGGTGGATGAGCAGTTCATGACATGCAATACTCCACTTTGGCCCTATCTTGGGCTAGACGGGCGGTCGGAGAGGGCCCCCTCTGATCAATCGGCTGGTCACGTCAAGCTCTAGCACCTATATGATTTTCCCAACCCTATTGCCCTCATGGCAAGCCCCACCTCTTTTTATCATATGGGTGCTAGAAGGCGGTGACTGAGGGTCTACATGTCCTGGGAATGACGTTAAACTCTATCTGATTGTGAGGTTCCAGTTTTGGAGGTTTGGGGAATGTGGAGCACCCATTTATCACCATTGCTCCCTGGTCCACTCTGGTCCGGAGTGGTAGTACATGTTAGGGTCCCATCTATGGGTTAAATAGAAAAACATGAGTTGATAAATAAAATTGTATTATGCATTAAGAATGAATTTATTTCACAACTTTGTTGGCATTAAATGACCCACCGAGGTTGATATGCCGAAAAACAAAACAAACCAAACCAAACCACTACGACACAGGGATTCCAACTTGATGCTGTGTTTCTTAGAAAGTATTGTTTTACAATTAAACCAAATTATATTTCACATTCAAGCTCGATGGTAATTATTATTCCCAAACCTCAACCAACAGAATATCCGTTCTCTTATTAATTATTACTGAAAACAGCTGAAATATTTTCTTTCCGCAGGAAGAAAGAAAATATTAATGTACAACCTATTCAAATTCCAATTCCAGTCCTACTGCATGTGACATGTCTTTGATTACCTAATTTCCCCTACAGCTGTATCAAATTTTCTTGGTATTTTTCACCTGTATGATGGAATATTTCAAAGTTCACTATCTATTCACCTCAGAACTCATTCTATTCAAATATAGTCGAATTATTATTGTAATCTGGGTCATTCAGCTCAATTCTAATGAACTAAGTAGCAGTTTTTTTTGTACTTTGATCACAGTAGTGGAAGAGCCGCTGTGAGCGGTTTCAAGTAAATCTAACAATTCAAGATTATCTAATCAAATCTAATATAACAATATATTGAAATAATACGTACTCCTTGTACAACTTTAATACTTCAAAAACAAAATCTAACAATTCGAGCTTATCTAATCAAATCTAATATAACAATATATTGAAATAATACGTACTCCTTGTACAACTTTAATACTTCAAAAACAAAATCTAACAATTCGAGCTTATCTAATCAAATCTAATATAACAATATATTGAAATAATACGTACTCCTTGTACAACTTTAATACTTCAAAAACAAAATCTAACAATTCGAGCTTATCTAATCAAATCTAATATACAATATATTGAAATAATACGTACTCCTTGTACAACTTTAATACTTCAAAAACAAATCTAACAATTCGAGCTTATCTAATCAATCTAATATAACAATATATTGAAATAATACGTACCTTTAACAAAATCTAACAATTCGAGCTTATCTAATCAAATCTAATATAACAATATATTGAAATACGTACTCCTTGTACAACTTTAATACTTCAAAAAACAAAATCTAACAATTCGAGCTTATCTAATCAAATCTAATATAACAATATATTGAAATAATACGTACTCCTTGTACAACTTTAATACTTCAAAAACAAAATCTAACAATTCGAGCTTATCTAATCAAATCTAATATAACAATATATTGAAATAATACGTACTCCTTGTACAACTTTAATACTTCAAAAACAAAATCTAACAATTCGAGCTTATCTAATCAAATCTAATATAACAATATATTGAAATAATACGTACTCCTTGTACAACTTTAATACTTCAAAAAAAAATCTAACAATTCGAGCTTATCTAATCAAATCTAATATAACAATATATTGAAATAATACGTACTCCTTGTACAACTTTAATACTTCAAAAACAAAATCTAACAATTCGAGCTTATCTAATCAAATCTAATATAACAATATATTGAAATAATACGTACTCCTTGTACAACTTTAATACTTCAAAAACAAAATCTAACAATTCGAGCTTATCTAATCAAATCTAATATAACAATATATTGAAATAATACGTACTCCTTGTACAACTTTAATACTTCAAAAACAAAATCTAACAATTCGAGCTTATCTAATCAAATCTAATATAACAATATATTGAAATAATACGTACTCCTTGTACAACTTTAATACTTCAAAAACAAAATCTAACAATTCGAGCTTATCTAATCAAATCTAATATAACAATATATTGAAATAATACGTACTCCTTGTACAACTTTAATACTTCAAAAACAAAATCTAACAATTCGAGCTTATCTAATCAAATCTAATATAACAATATATTGAAATAATACGTACTCCTTGTACAACTTTAATACTTCAAAAACAAAATCTAACAATTCGAGCTTATCTAATCAAATCTAATATAACAATATATTGAAATAATACGTACTCCTTGTACAACTTTAATACTTCAAAAACAAAATCTAACAATTCGAGCTTATCTAATCAAATCTAATATAACAATATATTGAAATAATACGTACTCCTTGTACAACTTTAATACTTCAAAAACAAAAATCTAACAATTCGAGCTTATCTAATCAAATCTAATATAACAATATATTGAAATAATACGTACTCCTTGTACAACTTTAATACTTCAAAAACAAAATCTAACAATTCGAGCTTATCTAATCAAATCTAATATAACAATATATTGAAATAATACGTACTCCTTGTACAACTTTAATACTTCAAAAAAAAATCTAACAATTCGAGCTTATCTAATCAAATCTAATATAACAATATATTGAAATAATACGTACTCCTTGTACAACTTTAATACTTCAAAAACAAAATCTAACAATTCGAGCTTATCTAATCAAATCTAATATAACAATATATTGAAATAATACGTACTCCTTGTACAACTTTAATACTTCAAAAACAAAATCTAACAATTCGAGCTTATCTAATCAAATCTAATATAACAATATATTGAAATAATACGTACTCCTTGTACAACTTTAATACTTCAAAAACAAATCTAACAATTCGAGCTTATCTAATCAAATCTAATATAACAATATGAAATAATACGTACTCCTTGTACAACTTTAATACTTCAAAAACAAAATCTAACAATTCGAGCTTATCTAATCAAATCTAATATAACAATATATTGAAATAATACGTACTCCTTGTACAACTTTAATACTTCAAAAACAAAATCTAACAATTCGAGCTTATCTAATCAAATCTAATATAACAATATATTGAAATAATACGTACTCCTTGTACAACTTTAATACTTCAAAAACAAAATCTAACAATTCGAGCTATCTAATCAAATCTAATATAACAATATATTGAAATAATACGTACTACCAACTTTAATACTTCAAAAACAAAATCTAACAATTCGAGCTTATCTAATCAAATCTAATATAACAATATATTGAAATAATACGTACTCCTTGTACAACTTTAATACTTCAAAAACTAAATCTAACAATTCGAACATATCTAATCAAATTGCCAATGTAATGTAGATCATTACGAATTTTAATACCGCAATACACAAAATAGACACTAACTAAGAAGGTCATATTGCGCACGCCAAGTGGAATAGTCTTCATTGAAAATCAACATTTAAAATATAGGCTTATATATATATATATATATATATATATATATATATATATATATTATATATATATATACCAACGCCATCATTCGCTCACGGTGAGACACAAGGTTAATTACTCAAGCTGAGTGTAACAGGTTTGATTTAAGAATTTTCCTTCTCCTAGACTGGTTTTCATACCAAGGTTAAAGGAACCTGTCTGTCCTTCTATTTACCCATAGAGGGAGGGAGAATAGCTGGATTTATACCTTTCTCCAGTGTATTAGCACTATGTGAAATCCAAACAGCCTCATTCTGAATTTTAACTCAGGTGCCCAAAACGATTTCCTACGCCTACCAATGTAAATACAGGTACTTACAAAGCTGAATACTGTACTAGACCAAATAGATACTGGCTAAGAAGATTGTGCAGCGCCAAGTAGATTAGTCTTCACAGAAAATCAGCATTTAAAATCGTGGCTTATATTTAGGTTTATATATCCACCACTGGCACTCGTGAACAAAATGCAACTATTTCTATGCAATTCAAAGAACTAATTTGATATAAAACCATGTTGTTATTTAGTGAGTTTTGCTTATTCTTTATATATATATATATATATATATATATATATATATATATATATATATATATATATATATATATATATATGAGACCATAATGAAAACTTTAGCTGTATATGCATACGTAATGCACACAAAAATATTGAATGCATTCAAAATAGTATTTATGAATGGAACATTGTCAGATATCTTTTTAAAGCGCTAAACTTTTATTGAAATCTTATCTAACTTTAAAGAACCTTTTTACACATTCCGGTTGTACTTAATGTATTTTCAGAAAATTCACTTGACTTTTAATATATATAACTTTCAATGTATCATACTTTTTGGGGAGATGGCGAGAGCTAAACGGAAACATGCATACAATAACTATTTTAAAGATGTCTATCATTTTCATTGTTGTTACATAGACTTTCAATCACACATACATGCAGACATATACAATATATGATCATCACTATCATCAAGTAGTCCGGGCAGCACAGATACCAAATAGCTTCCTCCCTTCCTTCAACTCTCTCTCTCTCTCTCTCTCTCTCTCTCTCTCTCTCTCTCTCTCTCTCTCTCTCTCTCTCTCTCTCTCTCTCTCTCTCTGTTACCCGTGTCAAATGGTCATCGCTCCCGGCAAGATCTGCGCACGACATCCAGGTCCGTACAGAGCTGATTAATGTATGATTTCGCTGGTCGACTAACAGTAGTGTGTCCATCAATAGGTGTCCGCTGGAGACCATCGTTAACTTACCCAACAATGTACAGTATGTTTTGTTTGACCTATTTGGACGGTTTGTGTGATAGGAGGTAAGTGGTCATACGGCTGCTTTTTGTGGCGTGCTGCCTCTATGATTTTTTCATGCAGCCTCCTTATGTAGTCCACATCTAGTTTTTTCTCCAAGCGCTTCGTTAGAGTTCACGTGGTGCAGTTATCCGGTAATATTGAGGAAGCGCGTGGTGTAATGGTTAAAGTCATGGGAAATGGACTCGTCGCACCGAGTTCAAATCCTGGATGTGGTAATTGCATTTCACTTTGCTCTAATACCTTTGGGAAAGGTATGAATCCTACTCTCCCTCCAGCTATGGATAAATAGCAGGGCAGACTGGGCTCTTTAACCTTGGCTAGGTAACCAGTCTAGAAGGAAAACTCTGAATTTAAACCTGTTAAACTCCGCCTAAGAAATTGACCTTGTGTCACATCCGGCTCGTGCGGAGGGGTTTGGTAAATAGATATATGGTAATATTGATACGGCAACAGCTTAGAAGAATTTCCGCTCTATCTTATCAGAGAGATCAGATTTCCGTATGATAGATAATCTGTCAATAGCAGTCCATGTCTTTCCTATGCCTATATTGACATCGCTTTCTGTAGATATGATGTTACTACCTAGGTATGTGAAATGGTCTACTAATATATGAGGCTTGCCATCCCTGAGTCTACGCAGAAATAAGAAGCAAACCGGTAAATCTGTACGATATGACGGGTCCTCACTTGCCAATTGCGATATATGCATTCACTATTCGGTAACTGTAAGAAACAAGTTTAATATCTATCAGGAGACATATGAAAGACATACTCGAAATGACATGAAAACTTTGTCACCGCCCACTTAGAAGCAGCAGCTGAATGCGTACCAACTAAACAAAGAGCCAAATATACAGCCCTCTGGGAGTCGAAAGCAGTTAGAGAAAAGCGAGATAACAAAAAGCAACTCAACGTAATAAAAAGGACAAACAAATTTACAGCAACTAAAGAATACAAATATATATATATATATATATATATATATATATATATATATATGTATGTGTGTGTGTGTGTGTGTGTGTGTAAGCACACTCATACACATTCATATATATGTATATATACGTTATGTCAGCTCATATACAAGATGTGATCAAAAAGTATTGAGACTTAAGTTTTAGATTTTTAACACTAAAGTTTTAAGTCTAAATGATACTGAGCAAATCTTATTATAATGGAGATTGTATGTTTTTCTGTCTGTAACCGAAACTATATTACTATACAAATCACAATTCCCTTTGTTATCTGCATCCCATTCTCCATGATTTTATTTTTATTTAAACCTCAATTATTAATAAAATTGTTTTACATCAAGACTGTTGACCATATCTACATACAAATAACATGCAGTTGTATTTATATATACAACAAAACAGCGGTTTACAGTGTGAATGGGAAGGCTAATTTGCATATTGATCTTAAAAAATTTGATTTTAATAAATATGTGCTTAATATTATTGATTTCTAATTGTTTAGTTTTATCTTATTGAATATGGGCAAAATTCTCTTCAATAAATCTTAAAAGAAATCCCTTAACAAAAAGAAATAACTGTAATATTATTCTTTACTTCCTATTTTAACTAAATAGTTAAATTAGGAATAGGAGTAATTGAAAATGATGGAAGAGTTAGTTTCAAAGTTGTTCTATTTTTCAATCATACCCCCTCTGTTCCAAATCATGTTATCTGCATTTTTATTCAGTTTCATTGGCCTTTCTAATTTAATATGATATTTTATTATATTAAAACTTAAATACTTGCACCCGGAGGGTGCATATATTTGCTAGTTTATATAATAAATTGATTATGGATAGACATTTTGACTGTTGCTTAGATGTCTGGCAGTTTGAAAATTGTCAAGTTTGTCTTAATAATATTTTAAAGAATTTTTTGGCGAAAAACATGAATGTAAAAGAGTCGTTCCCTCTATACTTACCAAACTTAGTTTGATGCAAATTTTGTTCCATAAACTGAAAAAATATCTCAAATATTGAAGGATTCGGGACGATGTTAAAAGTACTGAAACGGCTTAGTTTTACAACATAATAAAAGAGAACATCTTAGGGATGCTTAAACCTATAGAAATTTGCCTGGAATAAGTTTGTTTAATACCAAGATAACTATTTGAAGAAAATTGAATTTTTCTTCCTTTTTCATATGCGTCTTGGTAAATACAGCTTCAGTCTTGATACTTTTTGTACACAGGTCATATATATACATATATATATATATATATATATATATATATATATACGTAAGTGTGTGTGTGGGTGGGTGTGTGTCACAGTTTACAATAAATCACTTTATTTTTATAATAAACCAACATTCTAAAGAAAGAAACGATTACTTTTCTACTGCACGAAATGCTTTGAATAGACGAATACACACACACACACACACACACACACACACACATATATATATATATATATATATATATATATATATATATATATAATTCACAGAAATGCATTTATATAGACAAGGATAAGTAGACTGCGCAAAATGTTTGCAGCTTTGTCCCCATCACATATATGAAACAGTAAATACTAAATGAATATTCATTAGATTACTTGCAGACAGTGAGATTATAGTGTTCATGTATACTGCATAAAAAGAAAAAAAATGTTTTTTTATGAAATAAAACTAACACAGACTGCTCCTATGGGATAATGTGAGTGGACTTTGTGATAAGCAAAATCAAATGAATATATGAGTGGAACTTTAAACTAACATCAGATTGAATGGAAGTAATATTAAAACAATGATCTGTGTGAATGCTCATGGAGAAAAATATTATGAAACACCCCAGAATATACCGTTCAAAATAATATCATAGAGCAAAATAAACTCGTACCTTCAATTACAAGTGTCCCAACTTACGAGTTTTCCGTGTTGATTTTTTGCCTTGTGTTGTCAGCTAAAATTTGAGGTACGAGTGAGCTTCACATACGCTTAATAAGTTCACTAAAAACATTTAAGTTTCCAAATCTATTACGCCAAAGAAAGATATTATTCATAAAAAGTGAACAATAAAACATATCACTGCACATAATTCATGACATTTTATCTTATTATGTTTTTATACCATAGTGTGCTATTTTTCTCATTTAAAAGGGTAACACTTTTTCTTTTGACGGGATAGGAACAGATTAATAGCGTTTTAATTTATTTCAATGGGGAAACTTGATTTGATATACGAGAAAATTGATACACGAGCGGAACGAATTACACTCGTAAATCGAGGTATCTAAGTATATAGGAAACATGATTTTAATAGTCAATCCAATTATGGTCAATGATCTCATGTTATCTATATCATCAGGTAGTTGTATTACAAAACGTGTCGTAACAATGAAGTGGAATTTGGAACGTTGTTTGCGTCTGATTTTTATATAACTAACTTGTTATTATTAATCTGTTTTCCTATCTTGGTAATATTTTTGTATTTATTTTATATTTTTAGGCAGACATAATTAGATTGATAAATCTTAGGGTGTATAAATAAGTTTGTAGTCTGACACATGAATCTTGATATAAGATCATCACTGTTTAATGTTCCATAGGTGTAACTGATGTAGAAACACACAGATCAGGCGATAAGGAATTTTATATTGAAAGAAATTGCAGTTTTTGTGTTTTTCATCAGGAGATTGTTTATTTGTTAGTTATTTTGTTTAGTTGCATATCAACCCTTGTGGAAGTAAAGATAAAATAAACAAATGACAGAAAATGATAGTTGCAAACCCTTGTGAAGTAAAGATACAGACATATCAACCCTTGTGGAAGTAAAGATAAAATAAACAAATGACAGAAAATGATAGTTGCATATCAACCCTTGTGGAAGTAAAGATAAAATAAACAAATGACAGAAAATGATAGTTGCATATCACCCTTGTGGAAGTAAAGATAAAATAAACAAATGACAGAAAATGATAGTGCATATCAACCCTTGTGGAAGTAAAGATAAAATAAACAAATGACAGAAAATGATAGTTGCATATCAACCCTTGTGGAAGTAAAGATAAAATAAACAAATGACAGAAAATGATAGTTGCATATCAACCTTGTGGAAGTAAAGATAAAATAACAAATGACAGAAAATGATAGTTGCATATCAACCCTTGTGGAAGTAAAGATAAAATAAACAAATGACAGAAAATGATAGTTGCATCAACCCCTTGTGGAAGTAAAGATGACAGAAAAGGATAGTTGCATATCAACCCTTGTGGAAGTAAAGATAAAATAAACAAATGACAGAAAATGATAGTTGCATATCACCCTTGTGGAAGTAAAGATAAATAAACAAATGACAGAAAATGATAGTTGCATATCAACCCTTGTGGAAGTAAAGATAAAATAAACAAATGACAGAAAATGATACATATCAACCCTTGTGGAAGTAAAGATAAACAATGACAGAAAATGATAGTTGCAATCATGACAGAAAATGATAGTTGCATATCAACCCTTGTGGAAGTAAAGATAAAATAAACAAATGACAGAAAATCATATCAACCCTTGTGGAAGTAAAGATAAAATAAACAAATGACAGAAAATGATGTGAGCATATCAACCCTTGTGGAAGTAAAGATAAATAAACAAATGACAGAAATGATAGTTGCATATCAAAGTAAAGATAGACAGAAAATGATAGTTGCATAAGTAAAGATAAAATTGACAGAAAATGATAGTTGCATATCAACCCTTGTGGAAGTAATAGTTGCATATCAACCCTTGTGGAAGTAAAGATAACAAATGACACCTATATTTGTGGAAGTAAAGATAAAATAAACAAATGACAGAAAATGATAAAGAGAAATTTACTGAAATATTTGTGTACAATAAAATAAGAGTACCTATCAAATGCAAAAAGTAGAATGAGGTTAGTGAAACCTTTGTGCTTCATGCCGGCTACAAAGAAAAGTTATATTAGGCACTTGTTTAGTAAGCTCCAGTCTTAAATTAATTTGGACCTTATTGTACCAATAATAATAATGAAAGTTATTGTGTACAGTGCTCAGGTGCACCACAACTCATGAAAATAATATATTATTGTCAGGAAACATGAATAGCCTACAGTAATAATATACATGTAAGTGTGCGGGTATCAGGTATAGTGTTAGCAGATTACAGGAAGCATGGAGGCTTTGAAAGATGCAGTTAGTCTCAATTGCCCCCTTAAAATCAAATTCTCCCCCTTCCCTGTGGGGTGCACGGCGTATGTTGGAAACCACTGGTTTTAATATATACAGAAATTACGCAGACACGATTATCTTTCAGCTGCCACTGATCGACAAATCATTGATTTCACTCTTTAAGTTTCGGTGCCCCACTGCAACTCACCCTCCCTTTCATGAATTTATTGTCGACATTTTGACTGTTTGACACTTTTTGTGGCACACAAGCAAATCTTTTTGGCGGGAACAATAAGAATTGGATGATCAAAGTAAAAACCGCCATACAATAAGTGTCAATAGGAATTGCCAGACAATGTCAGATTTCTGAAAGATGATTCTTCACTCGCCAATATTTTCTGGCACTGTGCCACACAAGCACACACACACACACACACACACACACACGCACACACTAATAAACACACACACTCACTATCATAGTCTGACTTTGCCAACAAAGATTTTGGAAAGGAATTATATGGCACCTTTTGAAATTTATTGTTATCATAAAATAATCAGAAGCAAACGAAAAACACTAGTTTGAAAATTTTTTTTTAATAACTGTTATTTGCCTTAAGTTGACTAAATTTGAGGAAACGTTAAGTAATCTTTATCACTAAAATAAATTGACACCTAAATCATTTTACATGAATTCATAAGAGTTTCAGGAATAAAAGATAGTTTTCATTTTGATTTTTGGATTTCATTTAAATTTTCGAAGAAAATCAAGAAATCGATCAAATATTATTTATTACAATTTTCACATGAGAATTGCTTGAATAAAACAGCCTTAAACAGAAAAAAAATTTTGTCTGTTTTTAATAGTTTACGTCTATGTCAAAATATGAATTTGACACTGCAGGCATAGATATTTGTAGAAGTGTAAATGCATATATCAGCACATTTTAACACGTATACCCCTGATTCTTTCCATCCTTCTCTTACTCTCTCTATTTCTCTCTCTCTCTCTCACACACACACACACACACACACATATATATATATATATAGAGAGAGAGATATGTATGTATATATATGAAAGTACGCAAACAGTTTGTTTGATATGGCTATGCCGACAATTTTTGGGAGAATATGTGCCTAATTGAAGTCATACCTAATTTGAAAATGAATTAGTTGATAATTAATGAATTAGGCGAATACATCTGTTCAAATGTAAGGCGTAAACGAATCGCGAAAAAGTCGATCTCTGTATGTACATTTCGGCCTATTATGCCTTATCAGCAGAATTATAGACTGAAAACCACTTTGTGTGTGATTCGAACCCTAACTGCCTACATTTTGGGAGACTTGCTGCACGAAAAGTACGCAAACTTTATGTATATATATATATATATATATATATATATATATATATATATATATTACTAAGTCATCCACAGACACGTATTTCGGCGTTTCACGCCTCTTCAGTGTGGCTAGACACCACAACTATCCTTGGCTAGGTTCGAACTCTGACTGACTGTTTGCCTGTCTGATTTCTTATCCCTTCAGCCACTGACAGCTGCTCTAGCGGGGCTCATTTTTTTAACTTTTAAATACATAAGTTTGTTTATATATATTACGATCACAGAGAGATGTAGTTTGCGAGCAAATGATCATTGCTTATATGCTTAGTAGTGAAAGTTAATTTAAATCACCCCTTAGAGAGCTCGTACAAAATTTATGGGAGCGTATATTAATAAGTCATGCATATATATATATATAAATATATATATATATATATATATATATATATATATATATATAATTTCCATTGGTTATTAATCCATTTCTAGAAATTACTAATCTATTTCTAAAACCCATTAATCAATTTTTGACTAAAATGTCATTCAATTGTATATTAATCCGTTTTTAAAAAATATTAGACCATTTCTATTAATTACACATCTAATTCTATTAATCCTTAATCCATAACAACATCATGTATTTTTTCTATTAATTATTATTCCTTTTCTAATTATTATTTAGCCATTCCTATCAATTATTGATCCTAACAATACGAGAAAATCAACAAACTAAAACATTGCTTTAAATCCTTTAATTAAAATGTATATGCACTTCAAATGAAATCAACCTAATCGAAACGACTCTTAGAGGACTAAGGTCGGTGAATGCGAGCGATTTACAATGATATTACGCACATATGTGGCGAAAATGTTTGTTTGCTTTAACGCGCCGTGATTTTAAAAGAATTGACTTAATAATTACTAGAAAAAATTACTCAAAATTTGGATTAATAAGTTTTAGGAAATGCATTGATAACCTATGAAAATGATATATATATATATATATATATATATATATATATATATATATATATATATACATATATACATATATATATATATATGCATATATATACATACATATATATACATATACATATATATACATATACATATATATATATATATATACATATACATATACATACATATATATATATATATATACATATATATATACATATACATATACATATAATAATTGGAAAACAGTATAAATAGGCCTACGTGAGTTTTGCAATATACTTTCTCAAGAAAATTTCTAACACAGTTATTTTGACTGTTTATTTCCTATAAGTGTAACATAAACAAAGGGGAATCACTCTTGACTGATCAATTATTTATCTATTTTTCCATTAAACTAACCCTAACCCTAAACCCTAACCCTAACCCCGTCTTCTTTTTTCCTAGTAGATCAATAAATAAATAAATAATTTATCAGTCAAGAGTGGTTCCCCTTTGTTTATGTTAGACTTATAGGAAATAACCTTTTGACTTAAGATTTTTTAATATTTTCGATAATAACTGTTTCTTTGTATTCTCATGACATTTTCTAAAATTTTACGCCTCAATACGAAACTGCACGTTATTCCTTCTATTGTATTGGATTTTTTTCTGAATTTTTGTTTTGAATTCTTTCTACTTGGAGCCTGGCTTTAGTTTCGTCTTATGTCACCGTTCATATTTGTTTCGAGCCCAGCTGGAGTTTTTTTTTCGAATGTTTCTTATTGTCATCTTGCCGATTATCTTCTTTCAAAATCGAGTCTTCCATTTACATGTCTCTGTTTTAAATGTCGTCTTCTTCCCGCTGTTCGAAGACAGAAGGGCAATTTCTCTCGGCTGTCTATTCAAAATGTCTGCATTATGTTTTGCTATTAGCTCTTCTCTTTCCTTAGCACCTTAATTGATATTCCCTTCCCTTACATTATTTACACTCAGCAGAAAAAAAATTGTGGCTGAGTGTTCGAGTACTGCTCTTTCCTCCCTTTCTGTTATATATATATATATATATATATATATATATATATAGCAGTCATCCACAGACACGTGTTTCGAATTTTACTTCTCATCGGTGCGGTTCGACTTTTAACAGCTACCTGGATCGAAACCCGACATAATTTTCGTCTGCCAAGTTCCTTACCCTTTTGGCCCTCAGCGACTGTCAGTCTGGGGCGAACAATTAATTGATACATACTTACGGGATATGTTTTTACAATCACCAGATAACTCAAGTCTGTAAGCAACAACAGGCAAGTAACGGCTTACGCTAAACGGTGAAATTTCAATTAATGGCTCCCCTAGAGTGCTCTACCGTGGGAATTGGGAGCGATGCTCTTGTGAAATGCATGAATACATCTGTTACTTCCAGCAGACTGTGTTCTTTAGCCTAGGTTAGGTAACCAGTATAGGATAAGGAAAACTCTCATTTAAAATCAGCTTTACTCCGCTTAAAAATTGACTGAGTGTTACAATCTACCCGTGGTGAAAGTGGTGGGTAAACTTTCTCAGAAAGGGTCAAGTCACATTTGCGATCCATAATTGCATGATTATCATGACACTCGTTTAAAGATTGAAGCACTTCTATATCGTGTCAATATTGCAAATGGCTACCGTTTGTTTCTTGTTGTGCAGAACAATACTATTTTTATACAACCTACGCATATATATATTCCCGTTATATTATGAAAGTTTCATGAAACTGGTAGTTTATGGAGAAATTGAAAAAATTTCAACTCGTTAATAATTTGAAACGGAGAGAATATATATATATATATATATATATATATATATATATATATATATATATATATATATATAGGTTTGAACAATCTCATAGGCGAGAAACTGTCTGTAACCAAGCGCTACCACGTCAACGTTACTTTATAAATTATATATACACATATATATATATGTAGTGAAAATGTTGTAAATATTTAAATTGAATTTTGCTTTGTTGAAATTACATTCAATTTACTTATGCTATCTTCATTATTCCTATAATTTACAGATACGCTCCCATGTGCATAATAACTGTAAAAAGTTGTGCCATTCATTTTCATAGTTGAATGTTTAATCATTATTAATAATTAGAGGAATAGCTAGACGGGAACTACACAAGAGTGCTACGTGCTGTCTTGAACAAATCCTGGAAGTAGCACCTCACAAGAAAGCAGCTGTACGGCCACTTAGCCCCTATCAGACAAACCATCCAAGTAAAACGAAAGAGACAGAAGTAAGGACGGACTCATCAGTGACGTTTTACTGTTGACAACTACACATGGACACACCAGAGTGGGACGACCAACATGGATCAGCTCTGTGCAGATACTGAATGTCACAAGGAGAACTTGCCCGGAGCGATGACAATAGGGACGGTTGGTGAGAGAGTAAAGAAATCCGAGCACTCAGTGCGATATAATGATGATGATGATGATGATGATGATGATGATGATACATGTATCAATAGATTACACCAACAACAACGTTTACTAAATCATGGGCAACTATTTCTTTCTCTTAATCTAGTACATCAATTTGTATTAATAGTTTACAAACTCATCTTGAGGATCATTAATAATGAGTTCGATCCTTACTAGGTTTTTATACTTGTGGCCTAAAGCATAGTAAATGGGCACCTCACCATGAAATATATTTCTAACACTTCAAAAACTATACATCACTGGTTATCCGTCCTTATTATTAAAGTGAGTGCCCCTTTGCACTCGCCTTGTGCCTGAATTCATTTGCTAATGAAATCAGTTTCATTCTCACTGAATGCTCTGATCTCCGATCCTTCCGTGCTCACTCTTATAAGTTTCTAAAAATCAAACGCAAATAAATGTTCTGTTTTTTTTTCAAATTAAAACAGTTTTACGTCATTTTTCATAGCTTGAATTTTTACTTCCCCCTTTGGTAAAACATGAATGCATCTGTTCCTTCTCGCAGACTGTGTTCTTTATCCTTGATTAGCCAACCAGTATAGGAGAAGGAAAACTGAATGAATATTAAGAAGGTGGTCCACGTTGACTGCAGGCATGTTTGTGGCTGATAAGGCAAATGTGGGACAATCAGACACGGTCGCAGTGGATGCAGCTGAATGTCTGGTCAGGGTTTGATGGCATTGTGTTGTGGTTCTTGCTTATGTGCCTTTTGAGGATGGCTATGTGTGTTTTTTTTCAAAGAAGGAGACAACATGGTTAATGATGAGACGCCAGGCGTCACGGTATTCAGCTCGAGTGGACCAAGCAGCCTCATCCAGGATTTGAACTCGGGTCGACGAGTTCATTTCCTATGACTCTAACCATTACACCACCTGCCGCCACACACACACACACACACACACACACACACGGACAGACACACACACACATATATAGGGAGGGGGGAATTTCGTTTTATGGTTCTGAGGAAGGAGGGGTTATATATACATATATATATATATATGTGTGGTGTGTGTTTGTGTGTGTGTGTGTGTGTGTGTGTGTGTGTGTGTGTGTCAGAGATTTACCTTGTGTCGCATCCTGCTCGTGCGGAGGGGTTGGTAAATATATATATATGTATATATATATATATATATATGTGTGTGTGTGTGTGTGTGTGTGTGTGTGTGTGTTTTATGTGTGTATATGTGAGTAAAGTTTTAAGAATAGTAATAATAAATGTTTGTAGAAAATACATTAAAACTGTTTTGTTGTCACTTGAGATCAGTGTAGCACAGAAACAAATTTTCGTTTGATAAATACAATGAATAAATCGATTCCCTTTTTGACATTGATGTTTTTGTCAAGCACTGACGTGTTCTCATTACAATCTCTCAGACAGTAAATGCTAAACACGTTTCTAATTGTGCGTCAAATTTACAATCTGACAACTTTTGTTTCCTACAGTCAGCTTTTGTTCTCACCATAAACAAACGAATTTAGAAAACTCCTACGCTCTTTTTGTTTTGTTATAAATGTTGATTGGCTCTGGGGGAAAATCAGGTTATTTTGTGGTCATACCATTTTGTCACAATGTTACACATCTGATCTATTGTTTCAGAAAATATATATATACATATATATATATATATGGAGAGAGGGAGAGAGAGATAGATGGATAGATAGATGATATTAAATTCCCAAACGGCACTCCCCCTTCACATAATGATGAAATGAAACACCTCTTTCCTCAGTACCATAAAACGAAACTCCTCCCTTCTCTACAAAGCTGTACACTACAGTATATATCAAATCAAATCCAGCCAATTGGTTTACAAATCGCATAGGCAAGAAACTATCAGTAACCTAGTGGCATCCACGCTACCCTAACTTTACACACACACACACACACACACACACACAAACACATATATATATATATATATATACTCTCATACATTCAATTCACCTTCACATACATACACACATCATTTTATCCAATCATACGCATCCCATGTCTATTGAATTTTTTGAAATTTTTTGAAATTTTTTCGATTTTCCTCACATTTGAAACATCTTCACCTGATGAATGCATCGCATGAAACCAATATGGTTGTGAAACGTTCCTTTGTCACCCAATAAATATATATGTAAAACCTATATATTTATCTTATTATATTATATATATATATATATATATATATATATATATATAGAGAGAGAGAGAGAGAGAGAGAGAGAGAGAGAGTGAGAGATAGATAGATAGATAGATAGATAGATACTATCCTGCGTTGCTTGGGATTTTAAAAATTTAAGATAAATGTCTCAGCTATATTTATGTATAGATTCATACAAATTCTCTTTCTCTATATTTGTTTTATTATCTATTAAACTTAATATATTGTTGTTTTTAAGTTTTTTATTTTTATTATTCTTGCTTGTATTTTATCTTTTACTAATTTGTTTTATTTTTTAATAATTTTTTAAATTAATTCTTTAATATATCAACGATTTATGACCTTATATTTGTATTTAACCTATCTTATGGAAAATGAGGGGTAAAAGGCTTTTTAACTCCCTCTCAGACAAAAATAGTGTGTGGATGTCATTGAACTTTTATCTTTGCTGACCTCCGGCGTTTTTCCTTTATAAAAGGATGTGCGCCTGGTCGTTGTCCAAACAGGCATACATACGAGCAGAATCTCTCTCTCTCTCTCTCTCTCTCTCTCTCTCTCTCTCTCTCTCTCTCTCTCTCTCTCTCTCTCTCTCTCTATATATATATATATATATATATATATATATATTAAGATGCAAGATAGGACACAACGTCTCTTTTCACATTTTAAAACTTTGCCAGAGAATATTTGGATAAACTAGAGGCCTCCAGGAAGTCCATGCTCTGGACAGAAGAATAAAAAATAAAATTGTTTGGTCAACATCAAAACTGCCATGTTTGGAGAAACACAAAATGTCTACCAAGAAAAAATGTAATGGCAATAGTGAAGCATGGTGGTAGAAATGTTAAGATCTGATCTTTTTACCTCTCGACTTGAATGACTTCATATTATCCAGGGAAATATGAATTCTCAGTCCTATCAACAAATTCTAAATTAGAATCCCCTACTATCGATCAGGGAGTTTAAGCTTGGATGAAACTGGGTTCTACAACAAGACGGTGACCCCTAAGGGGTGATACTTACCGCATACCCCACTTCTATGGGTTGGACACAAGGTCTCGTTTTAACGTGGGCGCACAAAAATTGCGTCGTTCCTTTCGGCATTACCCCTCAAGGGTTGCGCCTCAGGCCTTGGGCAGTAAACCCAGTCCTGCCCCTTTAAATCAAGGGGGTAGGTATTGCATGGGGGATAGCCCCCTGGGATCGACGCTATTAATTTACTTTATCGATCCAGCGGCCGAAGCTCACTGGACCCCCGACGAGGTCAGGAAATACGGTGACCCCTAAGTATACCAACAAGACTAGCAAGTAATGGCTTAACATGAATACTATTCATACTCTGGGTTGACCTAGTTAAATCCGGATCTTTAGGGGTTAGACCTGAAGCTAGCGGGTCATCCCAGATGTTCCTCTAACCTCACTCAGCTGGCTGAGTTTTTCAAGGAGGTGTGGGTAAAAATCCGTAACAGTAGATGCAAGAGATTGATCGGTGGCAACAGACGACGTTTGGTTGAAGTAATCTTTGCAAAAGAAGATTTCACAATGAAGACGTTAACAGGGTTCACATACTTTTGCAGATGTCAAATTTTTAGTTATAGTGAAATAGATCCCTTTTTAAATGAGTAATTCAAAAATATCCTTTATGTGTTCATTATTTGGAAAGTCACCTTTAAAAATTTGAGTTTCGATGCACATTTAATAGGCTTATTCTGATTTTTCTCTCAATAACAATGACCATGTCTGGGAGGTTCAAAAACATTTAAACGACACTGCATATAACTAAACATTGTTTGTCTGTATGTTCCCTTTTCTCCCTCTCCATCAACTACAGATACCAATTAATATACCAATGATGAATGCCATTGAACCAAAGGATTTTTTGCGCAAAAAGATTGAGCGTTGCGCAGGTGCTAAATATATCGTAAAAGGGTTTTTTTACAGTCAATTTTTTTTTTATTTTGGTATGCAATCAAATGTATAGACCCTATAGATAAATACTTTATTTTATTTTAAATCGGATAAATCTCTGATATTGAGTATAACTCATGTAAAAAAACGTTGAGAATATTGTATTTCACACTTCAGAATTTGAAATTATCCAACTTTATCATCAGACTGATTTATATTAACTAAACCGACGATATGCAATTAAATAATAAAAACATATTTTCCATCAAAACGTAGGTTCAGAAATGTTGCTTTTAATTAAAACTCCCTTTGATTAATTAAATAAGGAAAGTTTAACAAAACCTTAAGCAGAGAAGATATTTCAATTTTGTTGGTTCTTACAAATGAATATTGTATATATTATTAATAAATACATAACATTACTCAATATATATATATATATATATATATATATATATATATATATATATATATATATATATATATATATATATTGCTTTAAAACTATAGAAAATCTTTCCACGCGTGTTCAATTTAATAATAAAAATATAAGTTTGTAAATCAAAAAAATAATAATATACCCTCTGAAGATATAAAAAATATTCTATTTTAGTAGCTGTTAAACTATCACCAGAAATGTATCTACTTTAAAATAAAATAAAATAAATATTTGTAAGAATAATTTCATAAATCTGTACATCATTTAGGTGTAACAACAACAACAACAGCAATACTACTACTACTACTACTAATAATAATAATAATAATAATAATAATAATAACAACAACAACAAACCAACAAGTGTTTCTACATATTCAACAACCGGGCAGTGCCGTTAATATATAGTGTTTTTCCCGTCTGTTTGTAATCCAATAAAAACAATCATCTCTAGCGATCTGTCTTCCGCTTTAGTAGACACAAAATGGTATTCTGTATGCACATATTTACCACGTGCTGCTTAGATACGTGTAATTCTCAAAGTAAGGGTTTTGGTTGTTTTAATCCTATTACACTGTTCGCTTTTAATCAGAGCTCGATGCCAAAGTGCTTTGAACCGTTGTGTAACGTAATAAACAGATAGTTTGAATCTTACAAGGTTTTAAATGCATCATATAAGAATGATTGATGGATTTTTCAATAAGTGAACCGACATCAGAATGTGTAAAGCAAAAACAGTGGTTTAAATTTGCAGTCGGTGTTTCTCTCAGAGGTGTTAAGCTGGAATAGATTCGAAAGAAATCTTTGATTTTATTTACTTTCTCTGACATGTTTTTACAACACCAAATATAAGAAATATTTAGAAACTTATTCAATCGTATCAATTTGTTATTTCCAATGTTAACGATTAAATCTGAAGGAATTTCCCTTGAATACAATCGGAAAAGTTTCCATTATTAAGTTGTTAGGTTCAAGTACAATGTAGATAAAGAAAAAAGAAAATTATGAAGTGTAATAAAAAAGGACCCAGTCTGAAGCTTTTTTAAAATGTTATATTGTTAGAATAGCATTATTGTAAGGATAATAATATCAAATAAATGAGTTAGAACTTAATTCAATTCTAATTATACAACAAAACAATGACAAACAATATAGACGCCCTTCCTTTTAAGTTTAAGAGACTTACTAGTGTGATGTAGAGGGAAATTAAGAACATCTGGTATCTTCTATTTATGTCAATTCTCTCATAGATAAATTCTGGTTGACTTGTCGTCATACTGGTCCATAGGCGTCTGTTGAATGTGGGTGCAACACGTGATTTCTATTTCCAATCACAAAAAGACTCTCCCTTACTTAAATCCATATAAAGAAATATAGGTATTACAGATTTATATGTAAGATTAGCTGAGAAACTTGTAAAAAAAAATGATGTTTTGATGAGTCAGTGTCAATTTGAAGAAAATTATTAAGCTATTTTGGATACTTTTTGATAAGCAGTTTTGATGAAACACAGGAATATGTAAGTGCAAAACACCCCATACTCATCAGACCTTCAACTAAGTGTGACTTCATGTTTTCTAAACTGGACATTCATCCCAAGGGTAAGATCTGAGGACGGGAAGAACACTAAACGATATACGACAGCGCAGCTTCACACTCCAAATCACAAAAGAATTTCAGAAGTACTTCAATCCATAGAAAACTCACTGGAATAAGCGTCCTTAATTCCAAGGGGACTATTCTGAAGAGAACATTTGGCAGTTCTAACAGATCACACGGTGAAGATGAAAGAAAACGAAAAAGTAGACAAATACCTTCTCCAGTGAATGACCATCTGCTTACGCCGGTGGGAAAAACTCACAGGATTGAAATAATAATAATAATAATAATAATAATAATAATAATAATAATAATAATTTTTTTAGATAAATTAAAAATATGATGATCCACTGGGAATTGTGCAAGGAATTAAAGTTTAACCATATTTCAAAATGATATATACACAAACCGGAATGAAACACATAAATCCACATACCACCACTACTACTACTACTACTACTACCACCAAATAATAATAATAATAATAATAATAATAATAATAATGCATTAACACTGAATGTATCAATATTGTGGTAGAACATTTTAACCAATGATGAGTTTTTACAGCGGGTGACTAGCCCTTTCTATAAGCGCAGGAATAAATATATCAAACACATTCAAATCTAATGATCAGGAGAGAGAGAGAGAGAGAGAGAGAGAGAGAGAGAGAGAGAGAGAGAGAGAGAGAGAGAGAGATTTCTGCGGAGTGGCCCATTATCGGTATCAGTCGAGTCTATCCTTTTTTCGCTAGCGCCAGACCAGGGATATTGTTTTGCTGGGCGCTACACCTATCCTTTTTTCCAGATACTTTACCGCACCAATCAGATTATCCAAACTGTGCTACTTAGGCGCTGAGTTGGTGAGAACCGGTATCGAATCTGAAATCTTGCGGTTCCTATGTGAATAGCTGTATTGATTGAGCTGAACCGTCCATAATGACCAATAAGGTAAGTTGAATATAATGAAGACACGGGTTATATTAATTATATCAATAATAAGAGAGTTTTTCTCATTGAAATTCCTATTCTTTTTAAATGTATGATATAATATGATAGAATATGATACAAGTTTGCTTTCCAAAATAATTATATACTATATGCTGCAAAGTAAAATTGTGGATATAACATTTAAATATGTATAACCTCAGAAAATGACATGGTGGCTAAATGTTAATTTCAGATTTGAACGCAGGGGTTCGAATTCAGTGAAAACTATTTCTCTAAGTAGCAGATGAAAACTTCTTTTTTTTTTTTTCATTGTTATTTATTTGTTCTGTTAGCCAAAGTTTTTTTTTTATATATTTTATTTTGCATCATATTCATATTTATTGATTGAATTTGACTATAAGCAAACTGCATATTAAAAAGTTACGATGAGGAATGTCTTTACAGAATAATAAAAAGAAAAAGAAGATTAAAAAATATTTCTACTTTGCAATATATTCTAGGTATCAATCGCCAGACATGTTATTTGAGGTATATTCTCGGATCCAAATAAAATTGAAAAGAAAAAAAATGATTCTTTTAAAGAAGAAAAAATGATTTTTTTAAAGAAAGTCTCTTGATTTAAGATGATAATTAATTCCTTTTGAGTATAGAATGGTTATTCTATTATCTAGACTTTTCTTTCTTTCGTTCTTTTCTTTTTTTCTTTTCTTTTTTTTCTTTTTTTTTTTTTTTTTTTTTTTTTTTTTTTTACAAATATCGTTGTTCATGTGTTTAACAGAAGAGACACCGTCATTGATTTTTATATCAAGTTCTCATAGTTCTGGCACCAGAGACTGTCAGAAGTGGAGCACTGACATACCTGCCTTCAAGCAGGCAGTCAAAAAAAAAAAACGCAAGTAGTCTGGTGACCAGACATTACCTCTTCATTACACTAAGTGGGATAAAGTTAAGATTACATCGAGAGATGTCTACGGCAGAGAGCAAAGGATCGAGGAAGAGATTCGCTGAAATCCATGTGAAAAGAGACGTTGTGTCCTATTTTGCATCTTACAGCCAGAGTAATACTCTCTTGAAAACTGGACAATATTTATTACACTACTAAGACTGAACATAAAATGTGTGATTCCTAGAACTTTGTTGTTGGTTGTATTTTATGGCATGTCAACCCTTGGGTTATTCAATGCCGAAAATCTTTTTTAATTCAATTCTTATTATTTTTTTAAACTCAATTTTTAAACACATTTTTAAAACTCATCTTTGGGTCTATTTAACCCATATATGGGACCCTAACCGTACTACCACAAGATGCAGTTTATCGTCATACCCAGGATACTAAGACCCTTAGCAACCGCCTTCCATCATACATATAATAAAAAGGGTTGTGGTTGTGGCATAAGAACAATAGGGCCGGGACAATCAAACATATGCTAGTGACCAGTCGATCGTCCGTCTCGTTCAAGTGACAACTAAAGTGTTGCAAGTCATGGACGGCTCAGCCATTAGTATTCCGGCCTTAAGCATTACGGGTCGCCACCCACGGACAACACGTGGCCCATTCGAGGGATTTTACCCCGCTGCAGAGGTCTAGCCAGCGAATTCTACAGATCCCGCCGACAGGGCGGTTCTTATAACTTGATTGCTTAATTGCAAAATACCAATTTAGAACACAAAATAAAAATCATCAATATTCTAGAATATCCAAGTTTTTCCCCTTTTTTCCTTGTAGATGAGTAGCATTGGTGCTTAGACCAGCATGTGGTTGGTTTGCAGATCCAGCTTCTTAAATCATCGCTTTTGACTTGACACAGAATCAGATGAAATGACCGAAATTGTTTAGAAAGCCCTCATGAAATTGTATGGGGCAACTAGTTGTAGCAAATATAGTTTATTCCCTGAAATAGCGGCGCTCCGAGTTAACACAGATTTAGGGTAGTGAGGGGAGGCGAATTATCTCGTGCTCGGGCCCTGGTTAGTCTGTACACTTTGGCGGACAAAAATGCGTGTTACTTTTATGTGGTTTAAGTCTCTTTGTCCTGTCAGAATCGCCAAAGGCTTATTAATCATAAGTAGGACTCGCTTGACCGATGTTAACCAAGTTCACTCTACTTTTTCGATGCTGACACATCTCGTATCGTTACAGATGTAAAATATTCCATCAATGTTTTACGTGTAAAAGTTTGTTTACCCTCGGAAATATTTAGCATAATTGACAGCATCGATTTTGAAAAGTATTTCAATTATTCTTTAGTTCTATTTGTTGACATCTCCTTATGAGACACTGTTTTTAGTTTAATAGCTTATTTCTAGACTCAAAGCACTTTGAGATGACAAACAAATCAAAACTTAGAATATAGAGATAACTAGTACAAAATAAAAGAACGCCCACCTGGCGATGTAAAAATAGATTTTTGAAACATATTGCCTGTGGGGTGGGAGTAAAAAATTCAATGTCAGCGAGTTTGTACCCTAAGTAAGTAAAATCATCAAATTCATTAAAGGATTAAAAAATAAAACAATTTGAAATGTAAACTTTAAATATGTATTAAAATAAAACAAACTATATATAGATATATAATACCAGTCATGTATTTATTAAAACTTTAAAAAACAATGAGAACTGTCTAATGTTGCATGTTAAAATTTTAAGTGTATTTATTCTGTTATGACTATTTTGGGTAATGTGACATAAGCAGTGACGTAATTTTTGTTACAGACAAAAACCGTAAGCGAATCTCCATCATTAATATTAATAGAGATAATTTATCTTGATTTTAGTCGAAAAAAAGAAAAAGAAGTTTTTAATTACTAGGAAACAGAAATTAAACTGCTTGATTTTTAGCATTTATTAACTCTACATATTTAAAAGTCTGGTATATAAAAATCTATTATATAAAACTGTTATACTTTACTTAAAATTCTTAAAGACGTCCCATCATGGTGTAATGGTTAGCAAGCAAGTCTCGCATATCACTACTGTGAAGCGAGTTTGATCCTCGCTGGATACCTCATACTTGCTCTGAGGTAGAGCATTCTACTGCAGATCGAAATATTCTCGGTTCATTCTCGATGTTTTCCTTTTAAATTATGTTTATGACGTACCAACATTGTATAATCTTTAACAAGCTAGTCTCACAGATCCATTACTACTGAATAGCGAGTTCGATCCTTACTGGTCTTGTGTCACATCCTACCCGTGACGAACGGGTTGGGTAAATACCCCCTTCACTGACAATCTTGATACAAATGATATTTCTTGAGAATCGTAGTAAAATCGGCGAAGTGGCCTATGGTCGGTATCAGCCGAACAGTGAGGGAGTATATCCCCTTTTCGCTAGCGCTATACCAGGGAGATTGAATTGAAACGCCACGCCTGCCATCAGTTCCCAGATGCTTTACGGCACAGATGAGATTACCATAGCTGTGCTAATTATGTTCTGAGTTGGTGGCGACCGGTATTTAACCCGGAACGAATGCTACCGACTCAGCTGAATTAGTCCAAGTATAGAAATGTTTTAATAAATAAACAATTTTTTTTTTTAATTCTCATTTGATGAATATATGTAATTTTGAAAAATTTCCGTAGCAAATATTTTCATGATTGAAGACAAATACCTATTTTAATAATGTTATAATAAGATTAATTCAGGAAGAATATAATTTTTTTCATGCAATCAACTATTGTTTTTTTTTTAAATCCGCATCTGATGTATATATCCAATTCTTTAAATACCCGTAGCAAATATTTTCATGATTGAAGACAAACTCTAATGATTTCATATTGAAAATTGTTTCTGTATTTTTACATGTTGACAACATTTGAAACAGAAATGGTTGGATCCTTTTATAAACCCAACGAACTAATTAAGATAGAATATTGAATAATATCCTATTTAGAGAGAGAGAGAGAGAGAGAGAGAGAGAGAGAGAGAGAGAGAAGATTTAAGCATGTTTAAGCATTATTCTCTCTCAGACGAAATACTCGCATTTATCCCCTTATGATTTGGCTTTACTTGGTTAAATCGAAATTATCTCCAAATCTCTACATCTTAAACCACTTAAACAGTGGAGATGGCTTTATAATGCTATTAGAGATTATTAAATCGGTCGTGATAACTTAACATTTTAGCTTGGCAGTTGCGTAGTTTCGGTCAATTGGGGGCGAGCAATATTTACTTAGAGATAAATGATTTTTCCCGGTATACCTAACACTGATCACTTGATTTCTGGCCATGAACAATTTACCAATATTGTCACATGTTCAGAAAAGAAAGAAAAAAGTATAAAAGATAGTTATGTCCTTTGTGCCTCCTAGGACATTATCTAACAACCTGTATGCAAATTTGGAGATTCTCAAATTTTTTTAGAGATAAATGATTTTTCCCGGTATACCTAACACTGATCACTTGATTTCTGGCCATGAACAATTTACCAATATTGTCACATGTTCAGAAAAGAAAGAAAAAAGTATAAAAGATAGTTATGTCCTTTGTGCCTCCTAGGACATTATCTAACAACCTGTATGCAAATTTGGAGATTCTCAAATTTTTTTAGAGATAAATGATTTTTCCCGGTATACCTAACACTGATCACTTGATTTCTGGCCATGAACAATTTACCAATATTGTCACATGTTCAGAAAAGAAAGAAAAAAGTATAAAAGATAGTTATGTCCTTTGTGCCTCCTAGGACATCATCTAACAACCTGTATGCAAATTTGGAGATTCTCAAATTTTCTGATATGGTCCATTGTGAAAATATTTTGTTCTTACATAAACTATTCCACAATAAAATGCCTGTTTCTGTTCAGAATGCTTTTGCAGTTGACTTCACCCATGCCCATGTCACTCGTGCTGACCAATCTGGTTTGCTTAATTACCCTATCATCAACACTGTTAGTTTTGGGCATAATTCGATTCGTTTTAATGCAATTAATTCTTGGAATACTGTTCAGTCGTTATTTTTTTGATGAAGAAAAGATGAAGCTTGTTTCAGTAAATTATTTTGTCCTTAAAACACTTTTGAAAAATCATTTTATTGCCTCTTATAAACAACAGATTTGCATTTAGATTCTCACACGGCTAATTTGTCTCATGATATATATGTATATGTTTACGTTGTGTGTTTCATGTATCGTTTCCTGTGAGCGTCCAAGGGTGGTCATGTCCATGAGATTAGCTTCACGCTATTAGGCATGGCCTCCCTTCAATAGTAGTTTAAACCAATAAAGTTTTTCTTTTACTTATATTTTTTTTTAATAATTTGTACTACTATTGATTAATAAATTTCTTATTTCTTTCTTTTCTTTCTATTATTTGTTTATGAATCCAACGATTTTCCCTCTAGCTATGGACAATCTAGGCACTTTAACGTTGGTTAGGCGACCATTCTAGGAGAAAGAAAACTCTGAATTCAAATAAACTCCGCTTAAGAAATTGACCTTGTGCCACATCCTACTCGTGCACAGAGATTGGTAAATATATACATTGTAATAAATCAATCTTAAATCAGTTGCTATGTAATCAACATTACTCAAACATACATTGCAATAAATAAAGAAGGCACGTTGTGTAATGGTTATCGTCATAGGAAAAGAACTCGACAACCTGAGTTCAAATCCTGAACAAGGTTGTTTGCATTTAGCCTAGTGTTAATATCCATGGAACCATTGGAAAATATATGAATCCAACTATTCTCCCTCCAGATGTGGATAAATAGTAGGGCAGACTGGGCTCTTTAACCTTGATTCGGCAACAAGTCTAGGAAAAGAAAAACTGAATTGAAACCTGTTAAACTCCGCCGAATGAATTGACCTTGTGTCACATCCTACTCGTGTGGAGAGATTGGTAAATATATACATTGTAATAAATCAATCTTGAATAAGAATATCGATGATTTATAAGTAATGAAGCAGTTATCACTAAAACGAATCTGTCCTGGGTAATACATTAAACTATATCTTCTGGCAATGCTCCAGGTCTGGAGATCTGGGGATTATGAAGTATCCCATCATTGCCATTACTCCCAGGTCCACTCTGTAATAATACATGTAAGGGTCCTATCTACGGGTCAAATATATCTGTTTAAAATATTTTTATTTTCGATAAGATCATGGGAAAATAAGTTTTGAGAAACAACCATGCATAAATATAAATGGACAATGAACGCAATTTTCTAACCTTTTGGCATAAAATAATCCTAGATGGGCTGACATGGCGTTAAGATAAAACAATCAAACCCAAACGAAATCCACTTCCACTATTACGTTTACTTTGGGAATAATATTCTTGGGAAAGGTATGAACGCCCTCATCGTCCGAGTTCTGGGTTAAATAGTGCCGCTACTGTTAGTATTAAATAACCCACTAAAGTTGATATGCCATTAAACAATGATAGCAAGCCAAACCTAAATGAATTGCCGAAGATAACAAATATTCATAGAGTCAATCAGTTAACGAGTGACCATCTTAGATTGAGGATTAGCGTGTTAACATTGTTAAATAATCGCTACTGTAGTGATTTTGATAACCACGGGTTACCTTAGCATTTTAGCCTTGTGTCAGACTCTCTTCAGCTTAGCAAATGGCGGATCACATAACTGAAAAAGTTATGAATTTCTAAGCAGTGCCGGAGGTCGATAGTTGTAACAAGGTTAAAAAGCTAAGATATAGAGCGTTGATTTTCAATACTGGCAGACAGGTTCTCTCTACCTGGAAGATTAGCTTAACATAATCTTCTTACTCTGGTTTCCCCCCAACTTAGTCTTGTGTCGTGCTAAGCTTAATATCGATCCGAGCAAAAAAGTAGTCCAACATAAGAATTTCTTTTTTTAAATTACCAGAAAATATTGAACAATTGAGACTATTCTTTCTTTCTTTTTTTTTCTTTTTTGATATCGTTAACACAAGGTTTCAGTTGATAAATTCTTCAACCCTCATCAGATGTATTACTTTCCTCTTTCTTTCTTTCTTTCTTTCTTTCTTTCTTACGATGGCTGAAGAATCGACCGGCTGAAATATTATTCTAAGTATATAAAGAATACAACTATGATAATAGGTCGTGGCAGAGGCCTGTATATGAATATTAGAAATATTCAGTGAGAAAATTTTATCAGGAAGCGTATCACAATCAGATTCGCAAATATGTGCAAATATTCTATGACATGTTGAGAAAATGTTTTTCAGACGAACTTGAATAATCAATTTAACATTTATTAAGCTACCATCTCTCTCCCCCCCACTCTCTCTCTCTCTCTCTCTCTCTCTCTCTCTCTCTCTCTCTCTCTCTCTCTCTCTCTCTCATATATATATATATATATATATATATATGAGGAGAGAGAGAGAAAGATTTTAAGTTGTAAGGGTTTTCGCGTATCCTTCTTGGGTTCATGCTTCAAAAAACCCAAGATTTATATATACTTGCAAATATATGCACCCTCCGGGTGCAAGTATTTAAGTTTTAATATAATAAAATATCATATTAAATTAGAAAGGTTAAAGAAACTGAGTAAAAATGCAGATAAAAAGATTTGGAACAGAGGGGGTATGATTAAAAAATAGAACAACTTTGAAACTAACTCTTCCATCATTTTCCGTTACTCCCGTCTTTCATTGATAAAATTTTCCTAATTCAACTATTTAGTTAAAATAGGAAGTAAAGAATAATATTACAGTTATTTCTTCTTGTTAATGGATTTCTTTTAATATTTATCCCCGAGATTTTTGCTCATATTCAATAAGATAAAACCAAACAATTAGAAATCAATAATACTAAGCATATATTTATTAAAATCAAATTTCTAATATCAATATGCAAATTAGCCTTCCCAATCACACTGTAAACCGCTATTTTGTTGTATATATAAGTACAATTGCATGCTATTAGTATGTAGATATGGCCAACAGTCTTAATGATGTAAAACAATTTTATTAATAATTGAGGTTTAAATAAAAATAAAATCATCGAGAATGTGATGTAAATAACAAAGGAAATTGTGACTTGAGTAGTGATATAGTTTCGGTTACAGACAGACAAACCCACAATCTCCATTATAATAAGAAGATATATATAATAGCAAAAGTACCCGGTCCATTACCGGACTATAAAAAAATTTAGGGACACCAGAGAGGGAGTGAGAAAGAGAAAACGGGAGTAAGAGAGAGAATATGATTTATCAATTTTTTTTTTAAAGGTAAGAAAATGATTAATCAAATTTAAAAAATCGCTGATAATTCGTATAGTGCAATGTTTGTTTATTTTAGGAAATATTTTTTTTTGTTTACATCTAAAATATCATTCTTTAAATCTATTCCTAAACTTGAGTGTTTTGAAAAAATTTGTTTTTCAAAAACTTTTGTATATATGACAAAAACTTAAATTCAATTGCTTGTTGCGTTAAAGTAATAAAAATAAATTTATTTAGTTTATTTTTTTACCCCTAAAAAAGTGACAATTTAAAGGAGCTAGGTATTAAACTTCCTTATTTATTCAGGTCTGTTGGCTGGGACTGTATAATACGCCGACTGCACCTCTGTTGAGGAGTAAAACCTCCTTCCAATTGGGCCACCTGTAAGCCTTGAGTGGCGACCCGTGATGCTTATGGACGGATCCCTGGTGGCTGAGCAATTCATGACATGCTACACTCCACTTTGATACTTACTTGGGCTAGGTCGATCGGAAAGGCCTCCATCCCGATCAATCGGCTGGTCCCGTCAAGCCCTAGTGTTACATAATTATTAGATACCTAATGATTATGGCAGTAGTGTAGAAATCATAATAGCGATTAGTGCAGCTGATGGCCTTGAGAGTGAGTGACAGCGCTTGACCTCACTCTGACCTTGCTTTCCGGGGATAAATCGTGAGAACCGGAAGGCGTAGAAAACCCTCTTCCGGTTTAAGGATATAGTAAGTAACTCAGTCAGTTAGCAGTAGGAGCTCGAGGTGTAAGTCGCATTTCTATGCGCATCCTGTCATCTGCGCAGATTGTCTGGTTTGGGGATTTATAAAAAAGTAACATCAACGTAAATCGAAGTCTTGTGTTTATTACCTAAAAACTAACAATAACACAGGGCTTCTGATAAGGAGTGATCCCCAACAGAAACCAGACCCAAAATCCCCATACAAGAAAGACCAGACCTTTAGAAGAGACCAGTCCAGGATGTTAGAAGATAGAACCAAAGCCGGCCAGAAGAAAATACGACCAGAGTAAGAAGTAAGAAAGGGTATACGTTATATGCTGATATGGTACTGTGAAAACCCCAGTATGTAACACTAGAACCTATATGATTATTATACCGTCCGTATTGCTCTGGCAAACTACCATTCCTTTTTATCATAATTGTGCTAAAAGGCGGTTGCTGAGGGTCTGAGTGTCTTGAGTATGACGTTAAACTGCCTCTTGTGGAAGTGTGGATTACCTCTGTATTACCATTACTCCCAGGTCCACTTTGACCCGGAGTGGTAGTACCTGTTAGAGTCCCATCTATGGGGTAAATGAATAAAAAATGAGTTAAACAAAAACAATAATAATGAATAAAATAGAACACCAATATCCAATAATAATGAATAAATCAAACAGGACTTCAGTATTAAATCACTCAGAGATTAACATGTTGTAAAATCCATGTGTTTTTAATTATAGAAAATTTATTGTAACATATTGATTCATTCGAAAGTGTTCGTTTATTAAAGATTTGACGATAAACAAAGCTAAGAATGAGCGTATTATAATATTCGTTTATTTTAGGAATGGTCTCTTTTTGTTGTTTACATTTTTAAAACAATCTTGATTTACCCTGATAGAAAATGTATTCGTTTAATGTAACAATAAATGCTAAGAATTAGATATTTACAATTGTCCGTATTACAATTTTTTTTTTTGGGGGGGGGGCTTATAGTAGTAAAACACTACTATAACTTTTTTTTTCTAAAACTCTTTTGTACACACGACAAATTTGAATTCAGTTCTTAATTCCTTGCTGGAGAATTTATCAGTTTAATTTATTTCCTAACAAAGAAGCTAATAACTAAACATTACCTTATTTGTAGTTGGAATATTTCGTGTATTTATTTCGTTTTCGTTTTATTATGTTATTTTGTTTTATGTATGAAAACACATACACATTTTAGAAATATTATTTTATTTTATTTCTAATCAAATGAATATTTTTAAGATATGCGATAGATAAGAATTGATTTTTCGTTAAAATTTAATATGAATCATACTTCGAATTCTAGACTGTCCGAAGCAAAATATATATATATTTTTTAATTCGCTTAAAAAATAATTCAATGGATAAAAACACATACAAATTACATATTTAGAATGATTATTTTATTTCCTTTCTAACCGCATAAATATTTTAAAGATTGGACCATAAATAGACCATAGAATCCGTGCTGAACGGCGGAGACTGCGATTTTGAGTATAGCTTATAATAGAAAGTAGTATTTATATCGATTTCCGCGATCCCTCCCATTTTGGAGTTATACGTCGACACGTACATACCAAACTTCCTTATATATATATATATTCCTTATATATATATATATATATATATATATATATATATATATCATCGACTTTCGACAGGAAAAATATTGGGCTGTTTAGGGACGACGGAATTATGATTATAAAGAAAAATAGAACGAGGGATATGGACCAAGCAAGAAAGCAATTCATGAGAATATTTAAGGAACAACGTCTAAAAATTGAGGTAGAAACGAATTTGAGTATAACGAATTTTTTGGACGTAACATTCGACCTAAATAGAAGTGTGCACAGCCCTTATAGAAAGCCGAGAAGTGAACCGATATATATAAATGTGAAATCAAACCATCCACCGGTAGTGATTAAAAATTTGAAAAAGTCGATTGAGAATAGACTGAGTGTTAACTCCTCAAATGCCTCGATATTCAATGCAGCAAAAAAAGTATATGAAAGGGCATTAAAAGAACAACGGCACAAAGAGGAGCTAAAATATGAAACAGGCGAAAACAAAGGAGAGAACAGACATAGAAAGAGAAATATTATATGGGGCCCCCTTCAATATGGCAGTGAAAAATAAAATTGCAGGAACATTTATAAAATTGGTCGATAAACACTTTTCGGGGTCTCCCTGGCTAAAAAAAAAAAACTATTTAATAGAAATAATTTGAAAGTGAGTTGCACGAACAATATAAGGAAAATAGTCGGCAAACATGACAAGAAATTGCGGGGAAAAGAGCAAAATAAAAATGAATCAACATGTAATTGTAGGTCACAAATCTGCCCCGTACAAAAAATAAATGTTTACGTGGTGTATGAAGCAGTGGTAAAGTCACCAACCACAAAGAAAATGAAGATTTACATAAAACAGCTATAAAACAGCGCATATCTCAGCACAGGTTATCATTCAGGGATAAAAAAAAATATAGTGAAACAATTACACTAGCAAAATATGTGTGGGCTTTAAAAGAAAAGTATGGTAGAGATCCGGAGGTGGAGTGGAAAATAATAAAGAGAGCACCATCAGATAAAGGAAATGATAACCCATGCATGCTGTGCTTGCAAGAAAAAATAAGAATAGCTGAATGCAGGGACCCAGATGCGATATTGAACTCGCGATCGGAGTTGACAAACAAATGTAGACATGTTAACAAACATAGACTATGCCAAGTAGGTTCAGGCATAACGTAAGGGAAAAGGAGGGTAGGTGGCACACCCACCTACTTAGAAATGGGGACAACCCAGATATAAAGTCGATGGTTGGACAATGCAACTCCCTGAAGATTCGCTACTGCGTGAAACTATAGTCGGAGGATTTTAACCCATTCGGTTTTAAAACATATATTTAGCTCTTTTTATTGAGCACTGTTTGAATCGATTTTAATTAATCCAGAAGTAAATATATTTGTTTGCTTCGTGGATTGGCAATTAACTGTTATATATATATATATAGGTCGTGAACGTGACAAATCATATATATATATATATATATATATATAAATATTCATATATATATATATAGAAATATTGCTCTGTATATAATCTAAAAGGTTATTTTACATTGAGCTCTCTTTAGTGATTTATGATTCACTGTATTTATACATACTGGATCATCAATATTAGTACAGTGGATCTAGAAATCACATATAGAATCATCCCTTACTACCAAGTTTTGGATAAATCTCTTATTATATATATATATATATATATATATATATATATATATATATATATATATATATATATCTGTGTGTGTATGATAAATATATATTTTAGTATATATTTATTTGTATGGAAAAGACTTGTTTCCATACAAATAAATAAATATATGCTAAAAATATATATTTATTTATTTATTTATTAACGCTCTATCACAGATATTAAGCACTTTCCTAATAATGCTGTACGTTGGATTACTACTGCCTCTTCAAGTGTGATAGTGACAACTATACACATTGATATATATATATATATATATATATATATATATATATATATATATTATATATATAAAACTTAATGCAAAATTTGACATAAGGCATCCTGGATGACGGATGTGTTCGATATTTGTACACACCTGATTGATAGGTAACAGGTCAAAGTCCATTGCTGCTGAAACTAGCCTGTAGGAAGGAGTTCAAATATAGGTCCCATGTGGGATTTGGGAGATTTAGTTACATTCAAAGTCATATGGATCGCAGATTTGAATGAAATCAATACCCCCCCCCCCCAACACTAATAATTACAACATTCTCTCAAGTACGAATTCCTGTTTCCTCTCTCACAATACCAGGGTGAATCATACACTAGGGTGAATCATACTTTTTGCAATATTCTTGTAATGTGAGATATATTTTGGCAGTTCTTTGCCGAGGTCGTGAACGTGACAAATCATACTAGACTCTGAGATGCTGATCTCGCCTGATACTCTATGGTCTGGAGAATGTCTGGAAACCATGGTCACTGGCTTATCCGACTTTGCCTGATCACCGAGGTTCTTTGCAATCTGATTGAAATTTCTTGAACTATCTGATTACTGTACTGTGATCAACCGCGTCTTCAGCTTTCAATCAACTTTCAATGCTTTTGGTTGATTACGCGGCATTATGGCCCAGTTCGAA
>CM042139.1:31143444-31173444 GCA_023376005.1 Doryteuthis pealeii | reverse complement strand
TAGATATAATAAAATATTTAATAGAAATACGGTAAAAACTAGCTACTCATGTGGACTCTCAATGAAATCACTTATTACATCAAAATCTAAACCAAACTCAAACCCTTCATGTTCTTGTAGAATTAAAAAAGACTGCCCTCTAAATCAGAAATGTAACATTAGATCAGTAGTATATGAGGCTAAGGTAACTACAGTTGCGAATCACCCTATAAGCACAGACAGATATGTTGGAATGACCCAGGGTGACTTCAAGCAAAGATTTTACGTCCATATGGAATCTTTCAGAAAGAAAGATAAAAGAGAAACAACTTCCCTTGCAACAAGGATATGGGAGCTGAAAGAAAAAGATATGCCTCACAAAATAGAGTGGAAAATCTTAGATCATCCCAAATGTTACACAAATGGCTCCAGATACTGCAACTTATGTGTTACCGAAAAATTTAGAATATTAAAAAACTTGATTTCCTGTAATAATAATAATATAATAATAATAATAATAATAATAATAATAGAAGTTTAAATAAAAAATCAGAAATCTTCAAACAATGTCCCCATAAAAGAAAATTCTTCCTAAATGCATGGAGGGGAGATACTCAACATCCACCCTGAGAATAAATTCAGCAATTATTTGCAATGATATCCAATATTTCAACAGGGAAAAAATGATTCTTCGACAGAGAAACAACACCATCCACCTTTATATTATGTTGGATAAAAACTTAAAAGACTCTACCATATATATTAAAATGGTTTTTTGAAGACATATGCATCCTTTGCCATACGGAATTAATTTAAAAATAAAAAATAAAAAATAAAAAATAAAACGTTTTTTTCGAAATTTGAAAAAAACGCCCTATTTTTTTCAAAGTTAAAAAAAAGTCCTTTTTTAACGAATAAAGGGAGGCAACTTCGTTGGCATTACTTCAAAAAAATTCAAATTTAAAAAAAAATAACAGCGTCCGTAAAACTAACCGACGTTATTTACAATCCTAAATGTGACATTGAGTAAAGAACTCCAACAAACACCATAGGATCTTGCTCCTCAGCCTGATGATTGCTTTTAGCATGAAACCGCGGTCGCTGATAATGAACATTGATCTATGAAAACATTGTAAAATAAATAAATAAATAAATAAATATTAGCTCTTACAAACTGTGATTGAGCACTGTATTTTCTTTGTTTCATCGCAAAAAAAATTTTGTTTTTACATATACCTATATATATATATATATATATACACATATACATATATATATATATATATACATATACATATATATACATATATATATATATATATATATATATATATGACGGTACGTGGTATAATGGTTAGAGAAATGTATATATATATATTATATATATATATATATATATAATATATATATACATTTCTCTCCTTATGATATTTTCATATAGTCACCTGTCAACCTCTATAAATTTTAAAGAAATATTATAGTTTGTGCTCGTGTCATTTATTTGTATACCTAAAGCGGAGTCATTTGTATAATTCTAAGAAAATGACTTATCCCATCCAATCGCGACTTTTAAAAAATTCTTTTTCACCAGTTTATCTGCATTTACAAATAATGTGCACCTAAGAAGAAACCTCAGTGTTACTTTCGGGATTTTCGAAAAATCTGTGCACTTTCCTAAGTTAAACCTGTTTTTTAGTTCGTCATGCTCACTACGCTTGGAATGTGAACGGAACCCTTTATCTAATGTATTGGGGTAGATTGTTCCCATTCCATGAAGGCTCCCGAGTTCAACAAGAAAATTCCCAAGTTTTGACAAGAAACACCTGAAGAAGGCCGGATGGCATATCAGGCGAAACGATGTGTAAATAACATGAAAGATGAGTTCAAAAAATCCAAATAATATACATTATCAAGACTCACCTAAATATTCATTAAAAAATTGATATATCCGGGTTAAGGGATATATTATGAAGTTGGTATTTGGTATATTAACGCAGTAGTAGTTGGTGCGTCGAATAGCAGCACGTCTTCCGCGCAGTCGTGGTGTAGTCTGACGAGTAAGTTTTGGCTTGTAGGCTTAGGCGCTTGTACCAACACAGTGTAGAATATTTATACATGACACTGTCCAATCAGATTATAGTGAGGGGGCACTAAGGCATTCACATATTCATTACATCAAAAATAAATAATATTCAAATGATTAAGTAAAATTCTAAAAGGTTACTCATGATAGGTAACAATAAAACTACAAACAATTTCTGCACCCTTAAATATATTTAAAGAAGAAACAAACTTATTTAAAATATAGACATTTAAAAAAGGGAAAATTTCTTACAACAGAAAATCAAACATTGGAGTTACTCACAAAAACAAACATTTTTTTCCTTAGAGAGAAATGCAGACAAACTTTTCCTATATTTGGTCTTTTCCATCTTGTTCTTTCTTTTCCCCTAAAACTTCTTTCTTCTTTCCGTTTTTCTTAGTCCCGTAGGGGAAAAAAACAGGGATATATTCAATTTAAAAACTGTGTTGCGGTCTTTAACTCCTCCGGTTCACGAAAATCTTTGGGAAAATCCCCAAAGGCAAGCTTCAAACACAAAAGCGTTTTCTTTTTCCTTCTTTAAAAGAACCACGAAGGAATATCTACACTAAAACGAACTTTCAGAATTTAGAATTTCTGAACAAAACAAAAAAGACTTTCTTTCAAAGAAGATACAGTATCAACACGTGCAGGATAAGATTTTTCAAACGAAGAAAATTTTATTTTTAAATCATTCTATATTTACCACGTGTTAAGTGCCTTCGGTTTCGCTCAGTCGGTAGTGCATCCGCCAAAGAACCACAAGATTCCGGGTTCGATACCAGCCCTCGCAAAATCAGCATTTATTTTGGCTTACAGAAAAGGTCGGTTTAGCATAGTTGGTTGATCATTTTTCTTGGAACCACAAGGTTCCGGGTTCGATACCAGCCCTCGCCAACTCAGTACATAAGTAGCACAGGTTGGATCTATGCGGCAAAGTAGGGAACATTTGGAAGGTGTGACGCTTCACCTCAGATGAACAAACAACCTCTATGGTCTAGCGCCAGTGAATAGGGGATAGACTCTCTCGCTGTCCGGCTGATACCGACAATAGGCCAATCCACTACTTTGCTCTTTTGAAATGCCTTCACCAACTACGAAACCTTTCTTCTCAACCTTTCCTCTAGAAATTAAAAATTTCCTTTAACCAGAAAGAAATGGGACATGCCGTCCCCCCACCCAAAAAAGGGATCAAACACACTGAAATCAAAGTCATAAAACCCAGTATTTATAATCACATCACCGTCTTTTTTTATTTGGCCAATCAGACTACTAGGAAATCTTTCCAACTCTCTCTCTCTCTCTCTCTCTCTCTCTCTCTCTCTCTCTCTCTCTCTCTCTCTCTCTCTCTCTCTCTCTCTCTCTCTCTGACGTGACAACCCACGCACACGCGAATCAGGAATAGAATGAATGCAGAAGTTTGAAGAAGCAAAAAAACAACTGTGTTCTCATGTTTCTTTGGGCCTATTTATCAAAGCCGAGCAGGATGTGACACAAGGTCAGTTTTTTGTCCACTATTATCCCCCTTACTTATACCAACAAAAGGAATGACTGCATTACATAGAACATTATGGTATCTGCCTATGCTACACTATCTTTCTACTTTTCTTTTCATCTCTGTTTGATGGTGTCCGCTTCCAATATTCCCATGTATTTGTAATTCTCTTTTTCTCCAATAATTCTTATGTTTTCCTGATTTTATACTTCTATTCCTTCTGCTTTTTTTCTCTTTTCCCCTTTTTCATAACGAGCATGGCACACTTTTCAATCCCAACTTCAATTCGATTACATTCTTATAGTATGTACAAATGTTGCGTAGCGCCTTCTTCGCTACTCTGAATCGTATACGTTGCTGGTATACTACGGGGTATCGTCTCTAACCTTAGACGATATACGTAGGGGTCGCTTAACGAAGACACAAGACATGCTGTATGTAGCAGGAGATTGAACTTTTATTTCTTTCCCTCGGGTGCGTGTGGGTAGTGAGCTTGACAATGAGAACTACTAATGCTGCAGGCTGGCGATCGGGAGGTGAAAGGGTTGGGCGAGCCTCACTGCCCGCTGGCAGCGATGGCCCGTGTCGACGGTCACCCCTTATGCTCTATTCGCCGTCTCCTGTCTGACTGTCCAACTGACGACTCGACCCTCTGGCTTTTGTATTGACGACCGCCTACGCATCTTTATCTTTGATCTGATAACTATTTCCGAACTTATTGTTTCCCATCCTTTTTTTTGTTCGCTTTACCGGGAAAAAGTCCTTTGTCATTTTTGTCGTCTTTTCTTCGCTTTGTTTAATTTAACCGGAAATTCATATTTCCGTTTGTACAATATCCAACACAAAGATTTCAAGTTCTTTTTTTTTTTTCATTTTTGGCAAAAATCTTGATATCATCCATGATTTAGTTTTTATTGTAATCTCATCAATCTGGAGCTCCCTGTACATTTTCTAAGTGTGTAATTTTGTGGAATTATTGGATTTTCACATTTCCTAAGTATGTAATTTAGTGACATGTTTAAATTTTCACCTGAGCTCGGATTTGTCCCCTGCTGTTAATTCCACTTTCCAGTTTTTCATGGCTTTCGCGATGAAGTTTATGATTTTGTCGGATATCTTGTTACATATTATTATTATTATTATTATTATTATTATTATTATTATTATTATTATTATACCTTAATTCTATCAAAACAACCGGGATTTCGCGACACCCTGGTGTGTCACAGAGAGTAGTTAGAGGTGTTGCAAGATTTTAAATCAAAATAACAAATTTCACAAAAAAGAACAAATTCCTTTTGAGAATATTAAAAAAAACTGTTTGATGAGAGTGAGCAAACATCAGTATTTTTTCATCTGCAGCTGTTAACAGAAAAAACAGTAAAACAAAGAATACTGTCACTATTACTTATGGTACTTAGAAATAAAAGATTGAAATAGAGGAAAGCTAAAAAAAATTTAAAAAAAGAAAAAAAAAAGCGAGTATTTTTTTATGACTCCGATGTTAAGGTTGATCGGCTTAGCGAGATCAAAGGCCGAGACATAGTTGACAAATGAGCAGAGATGGGTAGAGGTGTGTTGATGTCTCGAAGTAGGTAAGAAGAAAGTCACGTGCTTGTTAGTTTTCCTTCATTGAATTTTTTCCCTTCTCACTTTCTCGACGACCGTATACATTCATTGTCATAGTAACGACTGACATATTAGGACTAATGTTTCTTTGTTAATTTCTTGTTCAAATTTTGCCTTCATTTTGATTTCTCTCTCACGTAACAAACCTTACAAAACGCAGTGTATTTAATACACGAAGAGACCGGTTTCGATCAGTCGAGCATCCGTCGAGGAATCGCAATGTTCCGGGTTCAATACCGACCATAGCCAACCCAGTTTGAGTAATCTTATCTATGTGGTAAAGCATTTAGAAGATGACGCTTGGTGTGGCGATCCACCACAAAAAAACAATCTCCCTGGTCTAGCGCTATTCGACTGATGCCAACATTAGACCACTGCGTCGACTTTACTACTAATTATACACACTACAAGGATTCGGCTTGTGCAGGTGTATTTGCGAGTAGTGGTAGATAATTAGCATAGTCCGCATCCGTAATAGTCTGTGCAGGATATCGCCTGCTTCTTTCTTTTTTTTAGTGTGAGGCCTTTTTCTTTTCACGAAACTCTGATAAAACTGAGTTCATGTCTTTTAAAAACAAAAGAGACATCTCAACTATCGATGGCAAACTCCTAAACTCTGTAGAACAATTTAGGTACTTAGGCAGTAATATCTCATCTACAGAAAGCGAAATTAATGCACACATAGGAAAGCCATGGTCCGCTATAAATAAATTATTAGTCATATGGAAATCCAAACTCACAGACAAGTTAAAGAAACAATTGATCCAGGACGTTGTCGTGTCAGTGCTGCTGTACGGCTGCACCACATGGACCCTAACGAAGCGACTACAGAATAAACTAGATGGGAGCTGCACAAGAATGCTGCATGCGATACTAAACAAAACGTGAAAACAACACTCCACGAGAAAACAGCTGTACAGCCACCTGCCCCATATCACCCAAACCATTCGAGTAAGACGGGCAAGACACGCAGGACACTACTGGAGATGCAAGGAGAACTCATAAGTGACGTCCTCCTGTGGAAGCTAGCACATGGGCACGCCAGTGGGGGCCGACCAGCAAAGACGCGCATTGACCAGCTCTTTGCGGATACTGGATGCTGCGTAGAGGACCTCTCGCCAATGATGAGTGATAGGAACCGATGGAGAGAGATTGTCATGGATACTCGTGCTAACAGTGCAACATCATGATGATGATACACACTACAATGAAGTGAACTGAACCTATAAGTTACCAGAGGAAATCCCTGTTTTTTTATACCCAAAAATACATTTTATGCTTCTTTAGATTCGCTGCGTTATCAATCATAAGGACATCTGATGTCTCTAACCAGCTAAAGTGATAGTTTTTCCAAGTTGTAGCCGTGTCAGTGCTACTGCATGTCTGCACCACTTGGGGTCTATTGAAATGCTTAGAATTTTTTAAGGGAATTTCACAAGAAAGATGATTGCTGTCTTGAACAAATCCTTGAAGCAGCCTCCTATGACTCAAACCATCAAGGTAAGACGAACAAGATATAGACACTGCTGGAGAAACAAGGGCGAACTTCTATGTGACGTTCTCCTGTGGAAATACCAGTGTGGACCGACCAGAAAAAAAACCTTACATTCGATCAGGTTTGTGCGGATGCTGGATGCGGTACGGAAGACCAGCCAGGAACGATGACCGATAGAGACGATTGGTGAGAGAAAGTCACATTGCTAAATCCTCTTTTCACTTCTATACGGTAGTGCACTATCCCCGTATTGTGCTAAAAAATCTCCGATAAATTTCAGCCCTTGACACTCCTTCCGCCAGAAAATAGGCTCACTTCATTGGTGCATACTGCTAGTGGAGCGACCATGTTTACACTGTAATGACAGCAAGCAAAATGGCGTGATCAGGCTCAAACTTCCATGGTGTGACCCTAAGACGGTCAACGTTAGCACGCATGCACAGAACGCAGTGTTACAATAATAAAGATATATTCTGGCCAAAGTTTATATTACTCTCCCTCGTAATTATTGTCCAAAAACAAGGGTAACATTATATTCCCTTCTACCATTCGTTGGTTTAATTTGTAGAATATAATTTTATTTTTATTTTATATAACTCTCTTGGGGATCTATTGTTAGTATGTTTAGATAGAAAATGTGGTTTGTTATTCTTAATTAGAGAAATATATGCAATATATATACAATATATACATATATATACATATATATATGTATGTTTATATATCAATAAATGATATGATATATATAATCATTATAATAATATATAAATAATTTTATAATGTAATTTTTCAACAAAATATTTTAAGTTGATTCTATAGTATTATTATATAATGTAATTTTAATATAAATCATATAATTTAAAATATATAATATATATAATATTAAATTATATAAATTATAATTAAGTTAAATTTAAGTTAGTAAATTATTTTTAAATTATATTATTTAAATATATAATATATATAATCATTATAATAATATATATAATCATCTTATATATATATATATATATATTATATATATATATATATATATATATATATATATATAATTTTTGTCTCTGACACCATTCAAGAAATGGAGTAAAAATCGCTTGACGAACACTACTAGCCAGTTTATAAACAGCAACTCACTCTCATAATCAGGGCAATATTATTGATTTCAGCTCTGATCATCTATTTCGATTAGTAATTTACACATTTGGAATAAATGTTCAATTTTTAATCACTGCTTTTCTTCAGGTCGGCTGTCAAACATCCGCTTTCGAATTTTTTAAACTCCATTTTTTATATTGTTCAAGTGTCTCATTTTCCGCTTTTTGTTTTATGAATTGGCTACTTTTTAATTTTCATTGTTTTTTGTTTTGTTTCGTTTTGTTTTGTGTTCTTTTTGTTTTATACTTGTCCTCCTTTCTATTCTGATGCTGAGGCTGCATCATCAATCTTGAATGAAAAGAAACCTTGATAAGAAAATTCAGATGTTTGACGTTGAAATATTTAGATTCATTTATTATTTTTTTAAATAACTTTCCTTAGAATCTAAGACTTGCTTTCTTCTATTGACATCTGAATCTGGGAAAAATAATAATTATTAAGCTTTATCGATTAACACTTTTTTCTATATATGTTCAGTTATTTCCACCGAATGTGACATCTGTATTCGCTAAGTAAGGTGGAGGAATGAGAAGGAGTTTAGTTAGGGGGAAAGAGGGGGAAGAGCTCTCAAAGTAGTTTTGACTACAGAACGCATAAGAAATAGAAGAGAGACTCTTGGGTTTGAATTCAGAGTTTTCCTTCTCCTTGACCGATTGCCATAACAAGGTTAAATAACCCAGTCTGCCCTACTATTTACCCATAGCTAGAGGGTGAATAGTTGGATTCATACCTTTCCCAAAAGTATTAGTGCTATAGGAAATGCAGACAGCCGCGTCCAAGATTTGAACTCGTCTTGCCGAGTCCATTTCCTACGATGGTGACCATTACACAATGAAAAAAATCAAAACACCGAATTTTGTTTTGTGTTTTTTTTTTTTTTTTTTTTTGTTTTTGTTTTGTTTTGCAAAATCTTGTCATAGGGAGTCCTTCTATCTTGTTGCAGTAGCAATTCTGATGTTCCCAAACAGATCCCATATCTTCCCCATTGAATTACTCGTGACAACTTTAAACTGCTCACGGCGGCTCTCCCACCTCTGAAATTCTACAGTAAACCGCTGGTAGTGGCTCTCTCACTTGTCACTTATTTAAACTGAAAAATCAGTCCACGAGCACTCCTGTCATCTTTTGTTTTGTCAGAATCAACCCCGAGACTGGTACTTGATCCTTTTGCAATATCCCATCATACAGATAAAAAAAATACTGAGAAAGTTTGGTACAGCCGTGGGGAATATATGGTAGGCTAACAGTTAAGTCTTAAAATCATCATTCCTTTGGCTAATTCAAGACTAGTGAGCACTGAAAATTCAATGTAGGTGATTCAAATGTAATTATTGTTTTCAAACTGATTTCAAAGATATCAGTACTAACGTCGCGGCAAGAATTTTTTTTTCTCTCTAGAGAACTGTACGTGATGAAAGAATTTTTCATAATTTTCTTTTAATAAAATATTAAAAGAAAATTATGAAAAATTCTTTCATCACGTACAGTCCTCTATCAAGTGTAGTTGTCTATAAACCAAAGCTGTTTTTCTATATTTGCTTTATTTTTCGGGAGTTTACACAATACCCTTAAATCTTATGAATGCAACTATGTAGCACAATTAATTGGGGATAGAATACAAGTACGAACGAATTAAACCTTACCCCATAGAGACAGAGAGATAGATTAGGGATGATAACATTATTTTTTAACTCTTCTTGCTGATTCTTCGTCTAGGTCATCTAACTTTTCGGCCACCATGTTGTTTGTGCTGACTTCTATCTGCTGGGGGTTGATTTTCTTTCTTATTTTCTTTGTTGTGCTGGGCTGGACATTGTTTATAAATTTAATTAACAAACGCAACAACTCGATAACCGATCGAGACGATTGGTGAGAGAAAGTTACATGGCTAAATCTTCTTTTCACTAGTGGAGCTTAAATAGGCATCCTGCTCCCTCTTCACGCATCACGCTCGTCTGGACACTTTTAAAACTCTCTACCCATTTATACACACTTCTACATGGTAGAGCACTGTCCCCGTATTATGCTAAAAATCTCCGATAAATTTCAGCCCTTGACACTCTTTCCGACCAAATATGTTTGTTTCGTGATGAAATTTTATTTCTTAGCCCATGATTCTGCCGGAGGAGGAGATGGACCCCGGAGCTGACAAACAACATCTACGCTCATTGAAAGCCAGGTTGAATCTGCTAACTAAACTACCTTATTCTCATGCCTCTGTAATGACACGTTTTAAGGGGTCAAAGTTTATTAACCATCATGGGGCTCCGTTATTTCTAAATCAACGGCCCTAATTCAAATTCTAACTACAGGTACGTTCAGAAATTATGACTGTTATCATGTAACATTATATATGAAGGTATTTATATGCCAGAAGAAGCACCTGTATAAAAATCCCTGAAATTTGCTGTAATAGGATCAAACAACTACCACGGCACGAAGGGGCCACCACTGCATAAACTTGCATGGTAAGCTGCCAGAGGACCTCCAAAATGCAGGAGCCCTAAGATCTGGCAAACAAGGACCCACGCAAAGGAAAGGATTTATGTTATGTATTATTACTTTATTATATGTTCTACGTCTTTTAATGTCTGATATTTTCTTCTGTTGACCGTGCTAGTTTCTCTGGGGTTTCTTCTTCGGGGTGTTGTATCTCTCCACTTTCATTTCATTCCTTATAAATCATATTAGGAACACGGAGACGTAATTAAGTACACATCATTTTTATTACATCGATTCCAACATAACTCGCGTTGCGCGGGATAAATCGACAGAGAACGCCGATGTGCGTCTAGCCACTACGGCTCTCTGGTCACTTCTCAGTAAACTAACTCTAACTTCTCGGGAGTTTCCCGATCACGTGACTTGATCAACCAATCAGCGAATCCCGTTCCAGGTCAATTTGGGGTTAAGGCTAGTCTGTTGAACTTTATAGCATTTTATTGTATTTTTCCATGATTCTACGGATAAAATCCTGCACTTCATTACAAAAATGATAGGCTATGCCTCAAATGAGTATGCACTGAATGCAGCAGTAGGATTTGAAAGCTACTACAGCGGCATAATTCAGTAAATTATCATCATCATCATCATATGTTGGTGCCCATAGCTTTTTACTTATGTGTAGATAGTTATTGTGTATCTTAGTCTGACACAATATACACAGAATGTGTTCACACGCATATGCGTGTATCTAAACATACTTATTTAATTTCAATAAACTGGTACAATAAGAGATACATGATTCGGTGACCGAGATAAGTTTGGCGGAAGTGCTCATATTTGAAACTAACGCCTAACGTTTTTGCAACATCAAAGTTTTCGTTTTGAATTCATATCACTTTTTTGCAACATCAAGGTTTTCGTTTTGAATTCATAAGACTTTCGTCTCCGCTCTTGATAGTACGGAGTATAAACAAGGTCTGAAGATGATTTTTATAAAATCGAAATATTGTTCAATATTAGTTATGAATATGTTATAAAATGTTTTCCCTTTAACAGCATATTGTGTTGTTTTCATATCCTTTTAACTATAATAATAAGTAAGTAAAGTAAAAGTCGACGGAGTGGCCTAAAGTCGGTATCAGCCAGTCAGCGAGGGAGTCTATCCCCTTTTCACTAGCGCTAGACCAAGGAGATTGTTTTTAGCATCTGAGACGGAGCGCCACACCTACCGTCAGCTCCTTACTTTACCGCACAGATCAATGAGCTACTCATACGCTGAGTTGGCGAGGACCGGTATCGAACTAGGAACCTTGTGGTTTCTAGCCGAACGCTCTACCGACTGAGCTAACCCGGCCCCTATTTCAATAATAGTGCACGTTAATTTGTGAAAAATCTAGCAAAATGATAACGAATAACAAAATGAATAATTCAAGTAAAAAGATTAAGACACAGTTTTTGTGAATGTGTTCATATCTGCTACGGTTTATCATTTCAATATTTTACCGGTGATAATTATTTTTTCTATCAGAAGTAAAAGATTGAATTATTCATATTAATCTTGGCATTTACGAAAGGAAATTGATTACAGCAATCAGTTCGACGACTATCAACTATCAACAAACTGTTTTCCTCTTATGATTATAAATAATAGTCATCACTTAGCGGGAACCTTTCGATGAGAGTGTTGTATACCCTTTTCTTACTTTGGTTCTATCTTCTAACATCTTGACTTGGTCTGGTCTAGCGTCTGGACTTTCTTGGGGACTTCGGGTCTGGTTTTCTGTTAGGGATTTCTCCTTATCAGAAGCCCTGTGTCATTGTTAGTTTTTAGGTAATAAACACAAGACTTCGATTTACTTTGATGTTACTTTATTTCCAATCCCCAACCCAGACATCTGCGCAGATCGACTTACCCTATCGGGCTCCTACCTTCTAACTGAGACTTACTTGCTATCCTTAAACCGGAAGACAGGGTTTACTATGCCTTCGGGTTCTCACGATTTATCCTCGGAAGGCAAGGTGAGAGTGAGGTCAAGCCTTGTCACTCATCCTTCAAGGCCGTGGGCTGTAGCTTATAACGGCCATTTTGATTTCTATACTATTGCCATAAATATTAGGTATCTAATAATTATGTAACAAGAGCAAGTTTTATTGAATATTTGCAGTAGTTCAACTAACGTATTTTCCATTCTGATAGCCCCACCATTAAAAAGTAAGTATCATAGACTGGTCTCTTTAACATTGCTATTGCAACCGGTCTATTGTTAGATATTAATGATTTTTTTCAAATCAAATTTAGTTACCTCAATGAATGACCCGCTTAAAAAACTGACCTAGTGTCACATCCTGCTCGGCTTTGATAAATACACACAGAATAGCTCAAAAGTCACAACATTTATATGACCCTGTATATCTTTATTTAAAATGTCAGTCAGTCAATTTCTTAGTCTTTTCTTATCTATTTATCTATCTCGAAATTTTCATATCGATCTATTTTCGATCTTTAGATAGAGGATGACATAACATTCTTTTGACTCTCTCACTCTCTCCCTCCCCTTTCTCTCTCTCTCTCCCTCTCTCTCTTTATATATATATATATATATATATATATATATATATATATGCTTAATTGAAGTCGTACCTAATTTTGAAAGTTAATTAATTAATAATTAATTCATTAATTAGGCGGGCATACCTATTTTAAATGTAAGGCTAAACAAATAGAGAAAAATCAATCTCTGTATGTACATTTCATTGATTTTTCTCGATTTGTTTAGCCTTACATTTAAAATAGGTATGCCCGCCTAATTAATTAATTAATTATTAATTAATTAACTTTCAAAATTAGGTACGACTTCAATTAAGCACATATTCTCCCAAAAAATTGTCGGCTAAAAAAAGCCATATCATAAACACATCGCTTGTGTATTTACTTCTTATATATATATATATATATATATATATATATATATATATATATATATATAGAGAGAGAGAGAGAGAGAGAGAGAGAGAGAGAGAGAAACAGACAGACAGACACATAGAGAGAAGGACTTTGGATATTTTTAAAACCGCCTTCAACGACATTTCGATCGCCAACAAGAAAAGACGAATAAAAAGTTAACATACGCAAATCCTACTGCTGCATTCAGTGCTACTCATACGCTGAGTTGGCGAGGGTCGGTATCGAACTAGGAACCATGTTGTTTCTAGCCGAACGCTCTACCGACTGAGCATGGTGAAAATACGTATAATTTTTTTCACTCCCTTTCGTAAATATACACATCGTTGATTATTTTCGATATCCACTCTTTATTCTACCCGCCCTGTCGCCTGGGGCGTTAGAATGCACCGACTGCACCTCTGCAGAGGGTTAAGACTCCCCCAATGGGGCCACCTGTTGGCCGTGGGTGGCGACCCGTGATGCTTAAGGATAGAGCCCAGGTGGATGAGCAGTTCATGACATGCAATACTCCACTTTGGCCCTATCTTGGGCTAGACGGGCGGTCGGAGAGGCCCCCTCCGATCAATCGGCTGGTCACGTCAAGCCCTAGCACCTATATGATTTCCCCAACCCCATTGCCCTTATGGCAAGCCCCAACCCCTTTTTATCATATGGGTACTAGAAGGCGGTGGCTAAGGGTCTACATGTCCTGGGAATGACATTAAACTCTATCTGATAGTGGGGTTCCAGTTCTGGAGGTTTGGGGAATGTGGAGCACCCCTTCATCCCCATTGCCCCCTGGTCCACTGACCCGGAGTGGTAGTACCTGTTAGGGTCCCATCTATGGGTTAAATAGAAAAATGTGTTAATAAAAAAAATTATCCATTAAGACCTGATTTATTTCAAAACTGAGGTTGATATGCCGTAAAACAAAACAAACCAAACCAAACCATCTTTATTCTACACTTGTTGCTCCGTTCCATCCTAAGGTAAGCTAGATATTAATGAAGTTCTTGCGATCGGAAGTAAAGCATCTCTGTATCAATTCCCACAACATTACGTAAAATGAGATTTTATTAAAATATTACTCAGAAACAAATTTCGTTTTCCTGTTTTCTATCAAAGGGAATATTTCATATTTGTTATATGCATTGACAAAGAGCGTTCCCCCGAAGTCTAGATTAATTTCTTCAGGAAATATCTTTAATGTTTAATAAAACTTAGATTATGTGTAACACATAAAATAAATAAAACAGAAAATAATTGATCATAAGCAAATACCCAGTGAGTGAATAGAATCTACTAAAAGTGATTTCTGTGCGCATAATGGACGAGTTTGACCTGCGTTCGTATACGTCACTTTCAGCAGCAGTAGCAGCAGCAGTAACAGCAGCAGCAGCAGCAGCAGATGTCACTCTAATTTTGCTGATACGTTATTAATTTTAGTGTCAGTCGTTCTTCCGATATTAATGCAATTTTTATCAATTGACAAAAAAATACCCGCAATATGTAAAGCCAAATAATGAGTTCTAATAAATTGCTCACAATAATCACAGCAAAATAACATTTTCAATTTTGTCGACATCTTTTCAGATGACGTTTATTATTAAACTAGCAGCGGCTACCCGGCGTCGCCTGGGTTGAGGGGGATTTTTTTAAAGTTAGTCCCGCAGATCCATTATTACTGAATCGTGAGTTGAATCCTCGTGGGATGCCCCATTTAAATCCCTATGTAAAAAAAAAAACAAACCTTGCATTAATCTAGCTACTCTGAAAAGAAATGTTAATGTCTACTATCTAAAATATTAAATTTTTTAAAAATCCATGCTGTTATCATTTAAATTTTATTTTTTAATTATCTTCACGAATATGAATCAAATCTCTATTACTTTTGCTCAAAGACCAAGCCCTGGTGATATTTAATGTGTATATATATTTACTTTGTCGTTAATTGTTTTATTGTCGAAGTTTCCTACACACAACTGCCCTTTATATATGTATAGATCGATGTATAAATATGTTTTAAAGTTTAAGCTGAGAGGGAAATGTATTTCATTTGTCGCATGGTTTCATTGTTGTTATGTCTGTTTTTGTTTGTTTTTTGAACATTTCTCTGGTAAGTATGAAAATGTACAAAACAACAAAATATAAACAGAATTGTCGTATTCAATTATCTACCTTTCCTTTAGAATCAATTTAAAAAAATAAAATCTCACTTTTGCAACATCGATTTCCTGTTTTAAGTAAAAAAGAAATGTAATTTTCGCCGACTAAAACCAAATAGTTAAAGCGACTATCCTTCCAGTTGTATCAATAGAAATAACGTGTATACTTCTTAATAATTATATTCCAAATATTGGAGCCCTGTTGGCTGGGGCTGTAGAATACGCCGCCTAGACCCATGCAGAGACGTAAGATTCCCCAATATAACAAAATAAGTAAAGATTTTAAGTCGTCGGGTTGGCCTAAAATGGGTATCAGCCAGCCAGCGAGGGAGTCTATCCTCTTTTCACTAGCGCTAAAACAAGGGGATTGGTTTTGCATCTTACGTGTAGCGCCACACCTATCAACAGCTCATCACTTTACCGCATGAATCCCTGTGCTACTCATACGCTGAGTTGGCGAGGGTCGGTATCGAACCAGAAACCTTATGGTTCACTAGTCGGACGCTTTACCAACTGAGCTAAGCCGGCCCTACTTTTGTTATATAATAGTGATCACCTTCTTAATAATTCTATTCCAAATATTGGAGCCCTGTTGCCTGGGGCTGTAGAATACGCCGCCTACACCCATGCAGAGACGTAAGATTCCCCAAAACGGAGCCACCCGTGTGCCATAGGTGGCGACTCGTGATGCTTAAGGACGGAATCTTGGTGTCTGAGTAGTCAATGACATTCAACACTTCACTTTGGTCCTTACTTACTCTAGACGGGTGGTTGGAGAGGGCCCCTCCCGATCAATCAGCTGGTCACGTCGAGCCGTAGCACCTATATTATTGTCTCGGCCTTATTGCCATTATGACAAACCCCAACCCTTTTTATCATTTATTTACGGGAAGACGATGTCTGGGGGTCTTAGTTTCTTGTGTATTACGTTAAACTGCATTTAGTGGTGGGTTTCCAACTCTGGAGCTCTAAGGAGTGTGGAGTACCCCTTTATCGCCATTAAGCATAAGTCAACTCTGGTGCACTTCTAGTACCTTTTAGGATATGGGTTAAATAGATCAAACAATGAGTCTTGAAGAAATGTGTTTAAAAAGATTGAGTTTAAAAATATCTTCGACATAAAATGACCCAACTGTTGGCATGTAGTGAAATCTAAACCAACCAGCCAACCAACCATCTAAATATTGTTTCTCCTGTCGACAGACTTAGAATACTGCATAGAAGAAAGACCTCCCTAAAAAAGAGGTGTACAATAAACGTGATTACCTAACCTAAGAGCATGAAATAACCCTTGACGAGTTGTCATTCAATTGACATTAATTAATCACAATCAATATAAATATTAGAAAATTTTCTTTACTTTTTTGTTTGAAATACAACAACCATGGGTGCCGTTATAGTATGTGGCCTACCTTTTTTATTCTGTTATAGTATGTGGCTTACCCGGTTTGAACGTGTCCTACCTCAGTAAGAGTATATTTATTGATATAAGTAGTAGGCAATTTATTGAAACTAAATATGTTTCACATATATTCAATTTCAAGAAATTCAATTCAGTCATAAGCTGTATGTAGTAATTAAGAATATTTTTTTTTAATTATCCATTATTTATATGAATCAGAGATCTATTTAATTCTAAAATATTCTAAAATTCTGAAATAGGATTAGGGTTATGGGCCGGGTTAGCTCAATCGGTAGAGCGTTCGGCTAGAAACCACAAGGTTCCTAGTTCGATCCCGGTCCTCGCCAACTCAGCGTATGAGTAGCACAGGGATCTGTGCGGTAAAGTAAGGAGCTGATGGTAGGTGTGGAGCTCCACCTCAGACGCCGAAACAATCTCCTTGGTCTAGCGCTATTGAAAAGGGGATAGACTCCCTCGCTGACTGGCTGATACCGACTTTAGGCCGCCCCGACGACTTTACTTTTTTTATTATAACCTTTTAATATGCTTTTTATGGTAGGCCACATACTATAAGAGATACATGATATCGTAGGCCACATTCAAAAGGTAGGCCACATACTAGAATGGTATCCAACCATGTTATCTGTTTCAGGAGAAAAAATAAAATAAATCCGTCGTAAAGTTCCTCCCACCTGGCTGATGATTTTGTGATGTTCTCTGAATCAGCAAGAGGCTCTGTATTGGTAATTTTACCGGTGCGGTAATTTGGAGGAGTCTATAGAGCACGTTTAATTCATTTTACGGCCATACAAGCGTTGTGTAAGCATGTTATCTATAAACTAATGCTTTACTTATCTTGAAAAAGATTTTCCATTAGAATTGCAGTTTTACTGAAAAGTACATATGCCTTCAATGGCATTTTGGAAAACCCATAAAAGAATGATAAATAAAGACAGAAAATACGATTTTTTTTACTCTTTACTATCATTAGTATTACACAGGTTCCCACTGTGAGAAAAAATCCCATGATATCCAAATTGAACCTTTTAAATAATTTATTCTATTCCAGATAAAAACCATAATATTAGTTGAACCATTAATCGGGTTAAAAAAGGAAACTAATACGATTTTTATTGCACTTAGCAATGGAAGAAGATAATTGGTTTTGTATTTCAGACATTTTAGACAAATCCATTTTAATTATCTTTTCTCTTTTAGAGGGGGGGGTCAATCCTAATGTCAGCATTGCAAATCGGGGGATAGTTAAAATTTGGTCTGGGCAATGTCACATTTTTTTTTTAATTCTTAACCTTTCTTAATGCATAATGCATAAATCTGGTTAGAAAGTTTATCTGATTATCGTATTTTTTAATGTTTTGTGCAACCAGATATTTATTCCATTTGGGTTTCAACTATATTTATTCATCTCATATGAACCAAGATTGAAAGGTAGATAGAATGTCTCCATATAATAATCCATTTTCTTCTTTTTCTCCTTCTCTGTACAGTCGGTAGAATACCTGCGTAAGAATCGCAAGTTTTCGAGTTCGATACCGGTCCCCGCCAACTGATCTGTGCTGTAAAGTGGAGAGCTGATGATAAGTATGGCGTTCCACCTCAGAAAAAACCAACTGGTCCCGTGCTAGCGAAAAAGGGCAAATACTTCTTCGCTGTCCGACTGATACCGACAATAGGCAACCCCGACAACTTTACTTTCCTTATTTATGCATCGTTATTCATGTTTTCAGTGAGGTGCCATTGTGTAATGGTTATCATCATAGGAACTGGACACGGTGAACCGAGTCAAATCGAGGACGAGGCTGTTTGCATTTCACATAGCGCTATTAACCTTGGGAAAGATATAAATCCAACTATTCTCCCTCCGGAAAGGGATAGATATTAGAGAAAACTGGGCTCTTTAACCTTGGTAAAACAAGTGAATTGAGTTTACGTAGTAACTTAACTAGACCATATTACCTTTAGGCACCCCTTTTTGATCTCGATTAAGAAAGGACATGTTTTTCATTTACACCGTCAATATCCGGTTGTTTGTTAGGGGTTAGGGTTAGTTTTATAAAAAAAATTTAAATCTAAAAATCGTCTATTAAAACAACCGGATTTTGACGGTATAAACGAAATACATGTCCTTTCTTAATCGAGATCAAAAAGGGGTACCTAAAGGTCATATGGTTCACTTAACTATTAATGGGTTGTCAAGTGTTTTGTTTTTTAGCATAATTAGCGTAATGATTATATACATGACTTTTATTTCAATATTCCAAATGTTTGTAGTTTCTCTATATCTTTTTTTTTTTCCAGATTTAATTTGTATTATTTAGATTTTTTGGACTGCTGTCTTCATCTTTAATGTTACAGGTATAAGATTTCGGGCGTTGCACCCTCCGGTCTTTTTTATGTGTTTCTTGTCAAACCCGGGAACCATCTTGTCGAACTCCGAAGCTTTCAATCGGGAACCTTCACATAATTTTGAACCGAACCTTTTTTTAATTCATTGGGATAGATTGTTCTCATTCCGTTAATCATGACCGAGTACAAATGTTAAGCTGTGTTAAGTATTCTCTGTTATTTTCGCCTGTAGTCAGGATTGAACCTGCAACCTTCAGATGAAGTAATTTATGTGGTGGTTAGAACAATCTCGCTTCAGCTACTATTTGAAATACATTTCTCTCCTTATCAGGTTTTCATATAGTCTTATATTTCAACTTATATTTATTTTTAGTACAGTTTTTTGCTCGTGTCATTTATTTGTATATCGAAAGCGGAGTCATTTGCACAATTCTAAGAAAATGACTTATCCCACCTAATCGGGACTTTCTTAATTCACTAATGTGCACCAAAGACGAAACCTCAGTGTTACTTTCGGGATTTTGTCAAAATATGTGCACTTTCTCAAGTGAAAGCTTTTTTTAGCTTTTCCTGCTCACTATGCCTAGTTTATAATGGAAGCGCGTTGGGTAATGGTTATCGTCGTAGGAAATGGACTCGGTGAGACAGGTTCAAATCCTGAACGAGGCTGCCTACATTTTACATAGCACTAAAACCCTTGGGAAAGGTATCCATCCAACGATCATCCCTCCAGATATGAGTAAATTATAGGGTTGACTGTGCTCTTTAACCTTGGTTAGGCAACCAGTCTAGGAAATGGAAACTCAGAATTCAAACATAACCCATCCAACTCCACTTTAAAAATTCACCTTGTGTCACATCCTAATTATTAGCCTTATACCACATTCTATTGGTGCAGAGGGGTTTGTAAACATATATATGCCGAGATGAGTACAAGGTAAAACTAAACAAGTGAGAATTAGTAATAGAGATTGTTTCCCCGATCTTCCAAGTTAGAAAGTCAGCATCCAGAATCCTGGCCTTGAACAACGATTTCTGAAAAACAGCGAGAAATAATTTTTTTATATAGAGGACAATCTCCAAAATAGTTACGAGATCTGCCCTGAAATGTTGCTGTTATCTAATATTAAGGAAGAAGACTCCTACCTTGGGCAGTGATACCTTAGGATCCTACTAAGTATTCCACCCTTTACAATGTTGCACACTTATCCGAGCGCCTCTCCCACTTTTCAAAAAGTCAGCAAAGTCCGCTAGCGGAATTGTCATCACTTTCTGCTTAATCTCGTTAACAGCTTGAAATCTTCGTCTTTTTTTCAACGACGATTTCAGCTTTGGAAAAAGCCAGAAGTCGTAGACAGACAGACTTTTTTTTATGGTAAATGGTTCGGTTGGCACACAAGTATTTTTTTCTATTTTTTATTTTTGTGAAAAAATGTTTTACAAAAAAGGAAGCTCTGTACAAGAGATAACAGTTGATTTGACGAATATGGCTGGCAAATTTCTGTAGAATCCCTAGACCTTCCTCAAATTATCAGTCACCGATTCCCTTTAAAATTCGCACATATTTAACAATTTCGACTGTTCTACTTGTTGAAGATTTTTTTTCAGGACGTCGTCCCCTGCTTTCAACAGATTATCAACCCAGATTTTTGATAACAGTAGCAAAATTGTGTCTCACTTATTGAATTATCCCCAAAAGTCTTCTTTATACGAATGTCTAAGTTTAAAGCAAAAATTGATACATATTCACTGTAAATACCAAGTACTTGATAAAAATATTTTCATGTTTTTTAATAATATAAGGTATTAATTATAAAATTAAGTCATTAGTGAATAAAGTAGTGAACATTTCATTAGAATCTGACAATTCCCTAATTCCTGGTAACTGTTTTAAATTCAATTTTTAATTTAAATGAAAATTATCTCCCCTTACGATCTTTGGACATACAAATCTAATAAAGTTATTTATTTCTTTTAAGTAGAAATTTATTACGATTTATCTCCCGCCATGTCATCTGGGGCGTTAGAATGCACCGACTGCACCTCTGCAATGGGGCCACCTGTTGGCTGTGGGTGGCGACCTGTGATGCTTAAGGATAGAGCCCAGGTGGATGAGCAGTTCATGACATGCAATACTCCACTTTGGCCCTATCTTGGGCTAGACGGGCGGTCGGAGAGGCCCCCTCCGATCAATCGGCTGGTCACGTCAAGCCCTAGCATATATGATTTTCCCAACCCTATTGCCCTTATGGCAAGCCCCAACCCCTTTTTATCATATGGGTGCTAGAAGGCGGTCTAAATGTCCTGGGAATGACGTTAAACTCTATCTGATGGTGAGGTTCCAGTTCTGGAGGTTTGGGGAATGTGGAGCACCCCTTCATCACCATTGCTCCCTGGTCCACTCTGAACCGGAGTGGTAGTACCTGTTAGGTTCCCATCTATGGGTTAAATAGAAAAATGTATTTATAAAAAAATTGTATTATCCATTAAGAATTGATTTATTTCAAAACTTTATCGGCATTAAATGACCCACTGAGGTTGATATGCCGTCAAACAAAACAAACCAAACCAAACGATTTATCTCCCTGCTGAAATATTCTGCGCAACAAATTTGCCGCCAAATTACGGAAGGTGGCCAATCTTGTTTAGAAATTTTGCATGGGGTTTTCCTGACCTTTCCTTAAAAAAGGGTTACCCATTCTCATCTTGACATATATATATATTTTTTTTTAAATAATTTTTAAATATATATATTTTTAAATGTTCTTCATGCATACATTCTAATCTTCTACATACATCCAGTTCTACAAATCCTGATACTTTATAATCTTTTTCTGATTCTTTTTGAAGAGATTAACATCGTCTGTGGTCGCAGATCACTGGATAAATAGCTTTTTTCCTTCTCTTCCTAGACTGCAATATCTGGTCCACAGATTCTACTAACCCTGTATAAGATTAGAACTATGTACCATATTGAATTCACCTCATAACTAGGTGTATATTATATTGAAACCAGAGCTTTAATAGTTTATGGCATTGTGACAAAAAGCGACGTTGTTATTTTTTGGTTGTATTTGTTGTTTTTTTTTGTTTTGTTTTTTTTGCAAGAAATATCAAATGAATTATTCATATTTTTAACTGGTTTCTTAACAGAATCCTTCACAAAATCCAATTTATGTTTAAACGGCTGAAGAAATATGTATTGTTTATTTGTTTTTCGCCTTTTTATCTATTAAAATATTTGCCTAACACCCAGAACAAACGCTGTTGGGAACGATTCCGAAGGCAAATAATTCTATCTGGGTATATCTTGCTTCGTGTGTAAAACTAAGATAATATTTACAACTCAGAGAAATTCAAAAAGCCACACACTAATGTAAGATTGTCTGATAATGGGTCATAAAGAATAGAATACACGTTTCTTTTGGATTGAAGCATTCAATTACAAGAGTCATTTGGCTTTATTATGAGACTCACTTTACTGCTTTTTAATTGTGGTTAAGTAGATAATCAGTCGATAACAAGAAACTATTATAGGTTTGTCAGTGAACTGAAAGAATAAATCTGCTGAAACGTATTGATAAAATGAAAAAGGATGAAAATATTAATTCGATCTACTCATGGAATAATGAAACTGATTCATCTAAGGATTTTATATATATATATATATATATATATATATATATATATATAAAGTAAAGTCGTCGTCGGGGCGGCCTAATGTCGGTATCAGCCAATCAGCGAGGGAGTCTATCCCCTTTTCACTAGCGCTAGACCAAGGAGATTATCTTAGCGTCTGATGTGGAGCGCCACACCTACCACCAGCTCCTTACTTTACCGCACAGATCCCTGTGCTACTCATACGCTGAGTCGGCGAGGACCGGTATCGAACTAGGAACCTTGTGGTTTCTAGCCGAACGCTCTACCGACTGAGCTAAATTTGGGAGAATATGTGGTTAATTAAAGTCATACCTAATTTGAAAATTAATTAGTTGATAATTAATGAATTAGGCGAATATATCTGTTCAAATGTAAGGCATAACAGATATATTCGCCTAATTCATTAATTATTAACTAATTAATTTTCAAATTAGGTATGACTTCAATTAAGCATATATTCTCCTAAAACTTGTCGGCTACCACCATCTCAAACCAACTGTTTGCGTACTCTCATATATATATATATATATATATATATATATATATATAACTAAAGCACTAGCCATAACACCTTCACCTACAATAAATTGTTCTAACTAAATAAACCTCGCACCACAACTAAGAGACATATTAATATTCAATATATATTTACCAACCCCTCCGCACGAGCAGGATGCGACACAGGGTCAATTTCTTAAGCGGAGTTTAACAGTTTCGAATTCAGAGCTTTCCTTTTCCTAGACTGGTTGCCTAACCAAGCTTAAAGATCCCAATCCTCCCTGCTATTCATCCATAGCTGGAGGGAGAGTAGTAGGATTTATACTTTATTGTATTAGTGCTATATGAAATGTAAACAGGCTCGTCCAGCATTTGAACTTGTGTCGCCGAGTCCAATTTCTTTCGACTCGATACACGCCTCCATATTCACGTAAACATCGATTATTAAGAATTAGATGAAATTAAAGAAATATTTTTTTGAAGTTGTGAATTATTCAAATTATTTAAATTTCCTTCACCGCCATTTCTGATAATTGAACTGCGCGATTATTTGATATATTCACCGCCTTCTAGCAAATATATGATAAAATGAGTTGGGGCTTGCCATAAGGGCAATAGGATTGGGACAAAAATATAGCTGCTAGGGCTCGATGTGACCAGGCGGTTGATTGGAAGGGTCTTCTTGCCCCTCTGCAGTCTAAAGCCCCTCCAACAGGGCAGATTTCCGTTGGTCTTTAATTTGTATATTTCAATCTGTTTTGATTCATTTGTTTAATGACATGCCACCCTTCATGGGTTATTTAATTCCAAAGCCATTCCTATAGAAGAGCAGTAGTGCCACTATTTAACCCATAGCTGGGAGATGAGAGGGTTCATACAATTCCCAAGTGTATTAGATCGAAAGTGAATTGTGATAGTATGAATGAAATTCGAACTCGCTTACAACGATTTCACGGTACAGCACGTTAGCCACAATGCTACGATGACTCCCACGTGTATTTCAATGATGGGAGCTGGTTTTACACTTGATCTTCTTTGATTTTCTTTCACAATTGATTGAGACATTGTATATGATGTTTTAGACATATTTCTCTATAGTATATGTATAACATTTACAAAATGTCTGTGGGGATTGAATAAGCAATAAAAGAAAAAAGTAACAATAATAAAAAAAATGAAATGATAAATATAGAATAGTAAAAAACACTAAAATGAAAATAAAATAAAAGAAATGACAATCTACTAGAATGCTCTTTCTGACAAGAAGCACAATCTGAGCATACTCGGAAAAAAGTTGGCTTCCTGACACGAAAAGTCTTGAACGTGAAATCAACTAGTTCTTGGCGGGAAAGCATCTCCCTCAAAATCTAGTTGCATCCTGAATAATAAAGTAGGTTACTTGTTTCCTTGGTCCCTTCTTTCTTCATTCTGATTCGGCGAACACAACCAGACCAAAGACAAAAAATAGTTATGGGGAGTTTAAAGAAGAAATAACACAAACATCAACGAAAAACTCTATTAATGGTAATCTCAATTTAAATTCCTTATATGCCCATGTAGGCGCTTGGTCTAATGGTTAGAGTCGTAGGAAATGGACTGGTCGACCCGAGTTCATTTCCTGGATAGGTAACCAGTCTAGGAGAAGGAAAACTCTGAATTCAGACCTGTTAAACTCCGTTTAAGAAATTGACCTTGTCTCGCATTCTGCTCGTGCGGAGGAGTTGGTAAATATATATATATATATATATATATGCCTGTGGAGTGTGGTTCTACTCTTGAATACTGTTTTGATATTTTGTACCCTACCGATAGTTTTTCCTGGCACACGTCATAAAGATATTAGAAAGTTTATTAGGTGAAGTACTATTATAACAATATTCATTACATTCCGAATATTTAGATTATTTTGATCATTAAATCAGAACTAAATATGCGCCTAGAATACCTGGACAGCATCCCCTGTAGGGTGGCAAACCCCCCCCCCTCCAAAAGAAGGATGTTCTGGGTGTACACTAAACTGGATCCGTGCTGAGGCTCTTTTTCTGGGGTTTTGACAAAGTGAATTCACTCCTTTATAGTACCAGGTCCATTCTAGCCTAGAATAGTAGTACCTGTTAAGATACGGTCTGTGTTTCAAATAGAACGTTCATATTATGTTGACTAAAATAGGTGATTTAGTTTTTATTGTGTTGATGCTTAGTCTTCTGATCTTCCTCTTATTTTTCCTTCTCTTTTTTCCCAGGGGAGTCCCCGTGGCATAGTGGCTAACATATTGGACTGCGATAGCATAGTAAGCGAGTTCGAACTCCAGTCGCGCTATTACATTCACTTTCAGACTAATACCCTTAGGAAAAGTATAAAGTCTCTTATCCCCCACCTACGGGTTAAAAAGTACCACGACTGTTCTTCTCGCTTTGGCATTAAGTTATTCATGAAGGTAGATATGCCATTAAACAGAGAAATCAACCAAACCAATCTTGTCTTTCATCCGTTTGTTAAAGAACTAAAGGAAAAATAACGTGGTGTAATGGTTATCGTCGAAGGAAATTGACACGGTGACAAGAGTTCAAATCCTTGTTGAGGCTGGTTGAATTTCACTTATAACAGATATTTTTGGCAAAGGTATGCATCGAACTATTCTCCCTTCAGCTATGGCTAAATTGTAGAACATTGGGGCTCTTTAACCTTGGTATGAACCCCATTATCCCACAAGCTATGTGTTAAATAGTAACACTACTAATTTTCCACAAGGATGGCTTTGGCATTAAATAACACACGAAGGTTTATGGGCCATAGAACAAAGAAACCCAACCGAATCTAAGTGACAGGAAAGTGAAACGTACTGGCAGAACGCAAAAATAATGAAGGAATTGGTTAATCATAACAACAATAACAAAATACAATGAAAGTAAAAACGTTGGAGGCGTAAATAATGGCTAACAGCAGGCAGATGCTCCTAGCAGCCTCATGCTTCGATTTCCTCTATCAATAACCAACACCAGACACGTTTCTTTCAGTAATCAATATCGTGATCTTTTGAGATATATTTGTTGACTATATAAATGGAAAACGACCCGAGACAGTTTCCGAGCCATCGATATTTGCCGGTGATAATGTTTTTTTTTCCTCTTTAAAGATATCACCACATATGCTAAACTTCAACATCCCAAGTGGAATTGAAAAGATTTTATATGAAAAGACCATAATATTTTTCTTGCCAAAATATTCTTTAGTCAATTGTAAACACCGTTTCTTTTTTCTTTTTTTTTATTGGAGTAAAGTTTTAAACCCCCCCTCAAAAAGCATTTCTACTTTTGACTGAACTACAGACTCCTTTAACTCTTTGCCTTCTTTAAACAGCTCATAGCGGCTCTCCGAACAAAGTACAAAAGCTGATGGTTTGTTCATTATAATTGAACAGAAGGAGTCAGATTACAATAATAATAGGACTTTATTTAAATAGAATATGTCTGAAGTGAATATATAATGAACTTTGAAATGTCCCATCATATAGTTAAAACTTGTACCAAGAAAATTTGGTACAGCCCTGGGGGAAATTTAGTAGACAAAGATTTAAGGAGTATTGTGTGATGCAATTGCACAACCACCCCAGTCTTCCTGTCGTTTGGGGAAGTACAGTACACCGACTGCACCTCTGCAGAGGGGTAAAATCACCCCAATGGGTGGCGACACATGATGCTTAAGGACGGAATACTGGTGGCTGAGCAGTCATGGCTGGCAACACTCCACTTTGACCTTTTCTCAGGCAAGATGGGCGGTCGGAGAGGCTCCCTCCTATCAATCGGCTGGTCCCGTCAAGCCCTTGAGTTAAATAGATCAAAAATGAGTTTTTAAAAATGTGAAAAAAAATTGAGTTAAAAAAAAAAAATTAATCAATCAATGTCTTCGGCATAAAATAACCCGAGGGTTGACATGCCATAAAATCCAACCCACCAACCCACCATCCCACCACCCCTGTAATCTGGATAGTGGATGTGTCGGAAATTTTCAGAGGCATGAGTGACAGGTGAAAAAACCCAAGTTCGACCATACTGAAGAAAGCATAGTAATCAAATAGGTGCTCGCTGATTGGCTATTGGCAGTTAGGTGAGATTTAAGAGATTCAGTTATATTCAAAAAGAGAGTTCAGGTTTCGACAAATTCAAATGTATTTGGGTGGGTAACATTTTATTTTGACCCTGAGTAAGACTTCAACACTATATGAAGAAGATGCAATGTGTTTTCCTATAAACTGAACTAATTAAAAAATCAATAAACATATTAATCGTAACTATAAGTTCTGCTTATTCCCAAGACAGGTAAAGTTAGAATTATTGTTCTTGTTATTATTACTAATCATTAAGTGCCTGGAGTAGGTAGTGTTCTCCAGGATCAAGAGGGTAGCTGCTGGAAGACCCTACGTCTGGCAACAGAACTATGTGCAATGCCAAGTAAGCAGAAGAATCCAGTCTTGGCAGGGAGAAAATTTCTGCAACCGCATCACCTCAAACATCTGGCCACCTACACCTCCCCCAAACCTAGGAAACTGTCGGAAAGCCTTGCAGGATATTCCGAAGTAATCCAGAGGCTGCGGTGGAAGCCAATAGCTAATTCTTTGAATAAATTTTAATCTATAGTATTTCAAGCTATTTTCATGTAATTTTGGTAAATATATGATAAAGGGAGATGACAGTGTTATTTTAATTTTTGTGTAATTTAGACGACAATTTACACATCGTATTCTGTATATGTACATAAAATATTGATAATATGATAAAGTCATATTTTGAAAAAGCTTGTTTAAATGAATTTCTGTAAAGAATTAAAAAAATCACTGCACATAATTTTCGTTATCTTCGAAATACGTCTGACTAAACAGCGCAGGGTAGCATCGTCAGTTATGTTATTGACTGGCTTCATAGGGGGTTTCGTGTCTTCCACCATTTTACCCCCCTCAGCCAGCCAGACCCCGTTGGAGACGATCACCCTCCAGCACGCCACCCATGTTCAACGCCAACAGAAAAATGGCTTAATATAGAATTTGCAAACGCAGTCCTCGACCTCTTTACACCCGATTGGCCAATTCCGCAGCCAATCATCGTTAACGGTAGTTTTTATAATCAGGATCGCGCGACTCAGACATTTTTTTAAAATAATACATTGGCATAGCTGGGATGATACTCTTGGAGCAACGCTCAATGGAGAAATGAAGAAAAACACATTGCACAGAAAGGAATGAAAGTCGTAACAATTGAGAAGCCTGTTTTTTTTTAATGTTTTTTCTTCTCTTACATAATAGCAATATACACATTATTCCATATTTAATTTGGTCGAAATTGAATACGGATTTTAATCTTAAAAACTTTTTTTAATGCAATGCGAAGGACTAAAAGTATTACATGTAGTTAAAGAGTTTTAACAAGAATATATTATAATGCAGGTTTGTCAATTTCTTTAGTCACTCGGACAAGAATGACAATCGACAACTTTTGTGTCCTATCTATGAGCAAGACACAACACGACAACCCCGTGATGTTAAAATAGGGTCACAGCTACAGCGCATTTGTAATGGTTTTGCTGTTTCAATACCAAGTAGTTTTTTTATGGAGTGGAGTTGCCCATCCTAAGCCTAATTTTGAATAAATTTAAATACAGAGTTTTTAATACTCACAAACAAGAGCGGTTGCTTTGTCAATATACTATATCAAAGACAACCTTTGGGTTTGAATTTTTTTTTAAATGAAAATATTTGATTTTTTTTTCATGTTGATATGATCTTTCTACGTTCTTAACATACGTAAAGTCTCTTTACTTCGTTCACCAAATATCACTGCCCTGGATTTTTTTCTGTGGGGTTATGCTAAAGATATCGTATATCGAACAAAGATACGGGATATCACTGACCTAAAGCAAAAGATCACTGATACCACTACAACCGTTGGTGAAATTATGCTACAGCAAATATGCAAGAAATCGAGTACCGTCTTAATGTACTTCGTGCAACTAATGCAGAGGCAAATGGGCAAATAAACTTCAATATCTGCTCCTCAATGTGTAATATATTTTATTTGCTTTTATAATAATTTTTTAAGTTGTAAAGAGACTTTATGGACACCCTGTGTTTTAGAGCATTTTAAACTATACTCAGTCCTCTAATCCAATATTTATATCTTGAAAACATTTAGAAATAACTACGTTTTTATTCTATTTTAGGGCCTCTTACAGTGCTTTATATCAGTCTTTTTACTCAGTCTTTATTATCATTATTAGAAAAAATATCAAAATGTACTTTTAAAAAGAACACTTCTATTGTCAGAATTAATGTGTAATTCTTTTAAAAATAACAGCATTATCATTTCTTCTTAATAAACAATAGCAATATACATGCATAAAGATATCAACACACACACACAATATATATATATATAATCTTATTGTGATGGGGATTCGGTGGCTGTCTAACTGTAACTGAAACTACGTCACGCTTACGTCACAATACCCTCAGGGTTGCGTAAGTTTATCAATGAGTATTTAATTTACAGTCAAAACCATTTATATATAAATTATTTATTATTGAGTTAGATTTACTTCAAAACCGTCCATGTTATTAGTGCGTTTAAAAGTATGCAATCTGTATTTCATATCACTAAGAAATAAAGGTTTACGTAATATATGGTGTGGTTGAT
>CM042139.1:31103444-31140944 GCA_023376005.1 Doryteuthis pealeii | reverse complement strand
GCAAGTGGCTGTTAGCTGCTCTTTTGGGATGTTGCTTCAAGGGGTTATTCAAGACAGCACGCAGCATCCTTGTACAGTTTTCATATAACGAGAGACAAATGTATCAGTGCTGGTATCAGACAATAAAAAGATTTTTTTCAAACATAGACAGGAGAAAGAAAAAAAGAGAAAATTAAAGAAATAAACTATGTACTTACTTACTGTTCGTATTTTATTTTATTTTTTCTGTCTTTTTGTTTGTAAAACATGGACAGCAAGAAAGATAAAAATAAGAGCCAAGTAAGATAAACAAATTAAATGACCATTTTCAGGAAGCTACGGATGGAAAAAATATTAATTTTCTAGTTTCACAGATTGTATAGAAAATTAAGAGATTGTATAGAAATTAAGAGGCTCCTAGCAGACCAGTGGTCTTAACCTTTTCCGTTTCACAGATTGTATAGAAAATTAAGAGGCTCCTAGCAGACCAGTGGTCTTAACCTTTTCCGTTTCACAGATTGTATAGAAAATTAAGAGGCTCCTAGCAGACCAGTGGTCTTAACCTTTTTCTATCGCGATTGAGATTTTAAAATTCCATCAAGACGAACTTGAACTTTCAGATCAAATTATCAGCTACTTAACTGTTGATGCGATTATTTAATTAATTAATTAATTACTATGATTAATAAACACAAATCTTTTGAAAATAATAGAAAATGTCCAATCAAACATTTTCATTTTTAACTATTTGCCTACCAAATTTTCCCCACGGCTGTACCGAATTTTCTTGGTACAATTTTACCTGTATGATGGGATATTTCAAAGTTCATTATATATTCAACTCAAAGCTCATTTTATTCAAATTTAGTTCTATTATTATTGTAATCTGAGTTCTTCCGCGCAATTATAATGAACTAATCATCAGTTTTTGTACTTTTCCCTGGTGTGGTATGCGTAGAAAGAGGAGAGCCACTGGTTCCCTATTGCAAAAAGATCAAGTACCAGTCACAGGGTTAGTTTACAGACAAAACAAAAATGGCAGGGGTGTTAACGTAGGGACTTTTCAGTATAAACAAGTGACACGTTTGAGAACCACTGCCACCGGTTTCCGGTGGGATTGCAGTGGTAGGAGAGCCACTGTGAACAGCTTAAAGTAGGAAAAGAGTTAATGTGATGAGGAGTGAAAACAAATTGTTTTTGTTTACCTCTCCTTGCACTCTTTGGAAGTGCTGGCACCACAGGTTAAAATGACAGTCGAACACAATAAATCTTTTGAGTGAGTAAGAACTTTTACAATATCTGAAATAAGTTGAACTACAGAAGGTCAATTGTTATTTTAAGCAAAAAAAAGAAAAGAAAATTGAAAATACAATAATATTAAATACGATATGCCTAGAAGCTATTAAGTCATACGGACAATATAACCAAAACTTTTTTTATGTTTTTGTAGTTGGTGCTATAAAATGTATGAAGGGATAAGATTTATTTTTCAATAACTGACTCGTTATTCTTCTCTGTAAATCTAATAAAGTCTTGGCATTTCAAGTTCAAAGAGGGCAAAGCTTTAATAAATATTACACAGTGATAAAAGAAAATAACCTTTATATCCATGCTGGATGTATAATTTATTTATCTGCACATGAGCTATATATATATATATATATATATATATATATATATATGTGTGTGTGTGTGTGTGTGTGTGTGTGTGTGTGTGTGTGTGTGTACTATGTATTATATATATATAACTAAATACGCATAGTTGTATATCCGTCTATATTTGTAATTATATATATATATATATATATATATATATATATATATATATATATATATATATATTAATAAGTCATCCACAGACACGTGTTTCGGCGTTTCACGCCTCTTCAGTGTGGCAAGATACAACAACTATCCTTGGCTAGAGTCGAACTCCGACTGACTGTTTGCCAGCCTGATATATTATCCCCTCGGCAGCTGCTGTAGCGGGACTGGTGTTTTTAAACTATTAAATACATAGGTTTGTTTATATATTTTTACGATCAAAGAGAGATCTAGTTTGCGGGCAAACGATCATTGCTTATATGTTTACTAGTGAAAGTTAATTTAAATCACCAATTAGAGAGCTCGTACTAAATTTGAATTTAGCACTTGTAAACGTTCAGTATTTCATCGGCGCTAAACAGACTGCTTTGCGAGTGTTTAGTATGCACTGCATTTTCTATATTCAATCTTTAAATAGATAATAGATTTTCAGAATAGAGATATTTTATTTTTTATCAATGAATGATACAACAATAAAAACTAATTTCGATATGAAAAACGGATTCGAATATTCTACACAAAATATTTCCGATGGTAATAAATTCGCGTCGTGGCATGGAGTCAAGCCGAGTTCAAATCCTTGACGAGGCTGTTTGCAGTTCAACATAACGCTAATACCTTTTGAAAAGATAGGCATTTACCCAACCCGTTCAACATGTGTAGCATGTTACACAAGGTCGCAAGCATGAGGACATCCAGCAAGGATCGAACTTGCTATTCAGTAGTAATAGATGTGCGAGTCTAGCTTGTAAAGCATTACACCACATTAGAACTCCCTATCCTTGGATAACGTATGAATCTAGCTGTTCTTGCACCAACTATGGGTAAATGATAAGGCAGACTGGACTTTTTTAACCATGGTATGGCAATATGTATAAGAAAAGTAAAACTCTGAATTCAAACTTGTTAAACTCCATTTAAAAATTGCCCTCGTCTTGCAACATCTTTTACGATGCAGTAAAAAAAATCTAAGCAAACAGAAAATTGTTTTAAAGTGTTCTGAAGTTAAACTGCGATAAGCCTGTTCAGTACTTAACTGCATGACCATTTAAGCAACAATAGGTATTGTATGAGTCATTTGTTTATCAAAATGAGTTGATTCGGTATTTGTTATATCATCATCATCATCATGTCGCGCTATTAGCAATGGATATCCATGACACTCTCTCTCTCTCTCCAGTTGTCTCTATCACTCATTGTTCTCGGGAGGTCTTCTATGCAGCATCCAGTATCAGCACAGAGCTGGTCAATGTACGTCTTTGTTGGTCAGCCCACATTGGCGTGCCCATGTGCTGGCTTCCACAGGAGGATGTCATTTATGAGTTCGTCCTTGCTTCTCCAGCAGTGTCCTGTGTGTCTTGTCCGTTTTACTCGGATGGTTGGAGCAGGTGGCTGTACAGCTGTTTTCTCGTGGAGTGTTGCTTCCACGTTTTGTTTAGGATCACACGCAGCATTCTTGTGCAGCTCTCAATATACCCAACATTGAAGATTTCTTCTAACGTAGCTGGAAAGGTGAAAAGATGATACATTCGTCTCAACTAGGTGTTTACATGATTGAAAAGAAATCTTTATACCACATTTAAGATTATAAAACAGAAATAAAACAACGATCGTGACGTGGAAGAATCCTAATATCACATTAAAATAATTGCCTATCAATTAAATTTTACAAAAGAGCACAGAACAGGAATTCTATGAAAAAAGTAGGGAAAAAATAAACAAATAAAAAAAAAACCCTGACAAATCACAAAAGAAACACAACAAACAAAGCAGAAAAAATAATTGAAAATAGAGCTAAAAGCAAAAACAGTTCTTTGATACAAGAGTAACTTTACTAGTAAGTAAAACTAGTTGAAAGGCGAAAGCCCAAACGCTGAAAGCGTCTTTGTTTTCCCTCATCAGATAAGACAGATGTTTTACAAGGGCAGTTTTTGAACTCGGCCTAAATCAGATGTAAAGTTAGAGCATTCAGTGACCAACCTCCCACCTATATAATAATAATAATAATAATAATAATAATAATAATAATAATAATAATCTGTAAGAGAAAAGACAGATTACTTATGGCGGCAAAGACAGATTAATCTGAGAGAGCAAAGACAGATTACTTATGGCGGCCAACAATAGTAAATGTGACAGATGGACAAACAGAAAACAACAAAGACTAGAAAACCAATTGTATGGACACAAACGACAAATCGGAGTTGCACTTGAAAAACCTGGACATGGTTAAGAAAGGAAATCGTAAGTGAGAAACTGAATCACTAATAATTGCTGCACAGAATAATGCCACAAACTATATCAAAGCGAAAGTTGATAAGACCCAACAAAATAGTAAATGTAGATTATGCGGTAATAGAGATGAGACTGTAAACCATGTACTATACGAATGTAGCAAACTAGCACAGCGGGAGTACAAAACTAGACACGGGTGGGTTGGGAAGGTGATCCACTGGGAATTATGCAAGAAATTAAATTTTGAGCATATAAAAAAATGGTATATGCATAAACCAGAATCTTCTCTTGAGAACGAAACGCATAAAATTCTCTGGGATTTTGAAATAAAAACGGATCACCTTATCCCAGCAAAAAGACCAGACCTAGTGCTGATTAACAAAAAAGAAAGAACTTGTCAACTGGTTGATTTTGCAGTTCCAGCAGATCACAGGGTGAAACTGAAGGAAAATGAAAAAATGGATAAATACCTGGACCTTGCCAGAGAACTGAAAAAGGTATGGAATATGGAAGTCAAAGTGATACCAATTGTAGTTGGTGCACTGTGGAATGGTCCCAAAGGGATTGGAAAAGGGATTGGAAAATCTCGACATCAGAGAGGAAAGATTGAGACCATCTAGAATACTGCACTGCTGCAATCTGCCAGAATACTCAGAAGATTCATGGAGAACTGAGGAGACTTGTTATCACTCAGACTCTAGTGAAAAGCCATCAGCTAACGCTGATGTGAAAAACTCAAAAGGAGTGAATAATAGTAATCTGTATTATATTTGTTTACTTGTTTCAATGTGTCTTATAAATTAGAATGTTAAGATAATTATAACTAAATATTTACATCTGTATATTTTATTCTTTCCTATATTGGGGTCTAAATCATGGCAGTTTCAGGCGGAATGTGGAGTAGGTACGTGTACATGTTCACATATAAAAAAACGTTAAATAAAAATAATTTTTTTAATCTTATTTTTTTTACTACATACCGTTTTGTTTTTTGTAAGGTTAAAGGAAAACCAAAATTCCTAAAGTCGTTGTTGTCATTTCATAATCCCTTTTGTTGTTAGTCTTATGTTTTGTTTGTTTTGTTTTGTTTTATGGCATATCAATCTCAGTGGGTTATTTAATGCTGACAAAGTTTTGAAATAAATTTATTCTTAATAAATACTCAATTTTTTTATAAAAACATTTTTCTATTTAACCCATAGATGGTACTCTAACAGGTACTACCACTCCGGGTCAGAGTGGACCAGGGGCAATGGTGATGAGGGGTGCTTCACATTCCCCAAACCTCAAGAACTGGAATCTCACCCGTACATAGAGTCTAACGTTATTCCCAGGACATGAAAGATCCTCAGCTACCCCCTTCTAGCACATATATGATAAAAAGGGTTGAGGTTGCCAGAAGGGTAATAGGGTTGGGACAATCGTATAGGTGCTAGGGCTTGACCTGACCAGCCGATTGATCGAAGGGGGCCTCTCCGACCGACCGTCTAGCCTTAATCTTATGAGTAAGAAATAAGTTTCGATAACATCCATAAGAGTGTAGTTATTTATTGAGCTCAAGTCATTCTGGCGCGTTGAGTTGAGAAGAGAGACAAATATCAAAAGTTTCTCTACTTACTTCGATGACACATTCTTTCAGTGAACTCTTGAAAGCATGACCGTCCACTAGCGTTGCTGTTGTAAAAGAGGGCAATTATTTTCTTTTCAGGAGGGGGGCCATAAACATGAGCATATAACAAAACTCATTTCCGATTGCTGTTTTTTGCATCATGGGAAAAATGTATTTATTTTATTTTAATTCTATATTATTATTTTCATTTATTTGTTCTATCTATATTATACCCAGACTAAAATAGAAATATATTAAATTATTTGTTATTGAAAAAATCACAGATTCCAATTACATTGTGGCATCAATTTAAAGAGATAGTATGTAACGCTACCTTTCCAATTAGGAAGAGTAGTGTGTTAGATAGTCATATACTTATCTGGTATATGTCGTTTCTATTTTGATATTTCCTTCTATGGATCTGGTTGGTTCGTCCGACGTCTAACTGGGTTTCTTGTCTCTTCTCTGCTATTCTGTTATATTTGTATCTTGGATATGGGCTGTTGAGTTGCTGGCTTCTCAGTGGTTTTGTGTGTGTGTGTGTGTGTGTGTGTGTGTGTGTGTGTGTGTGTGTGGTGCGTGTGTGTTTTGTATTTTTTTGCTGGAACCACTTACGATAGTCGGGTCTTTTCTTCTTTGTGTCCGTTGGTAGGTTTTAATAACGAACACAAGACTTGATGTTGGTTTTCTTTAGAGCTCGTTCATTTTTTATTAATCCAAGTTGAATGGCCTCAGAGGATAAGAAAATGAGTTTGAAAAAAATGTACACCAAACAAAAACACATAAAACAAAACGTCTTCGGCATAAAATAACCCAACAAAGATTGATATGACATATAATCCAACCAACCAACCAGCCAACCATTATTATTTATTATTATTATTATTATTATTATTATAAAAATAATAATAAAAAAATCTCTTTATCAGTCAGAAGTATTTAATACAGGTAGGACAGCCGAATTAGCGTATTTATACCAATGCTATGAGGTAAGGTGAACTGTGTACACATTACTACATTAATTATTATTTTAATAATTTTACTTTGCAAAACTATTTTTTACATTAAAAAGAAACTGAATATTTTCCATTTTTTGCGTTGAAATATTCCCAAAATATAGTGTTTGCTGTTTACTTTTAGAAATGGGCGTAGCATAGAGATTTTTAATGAGACAAACAGGTGTTCACTCTAAAAGATGGAACAAAGGTAATCCACAAATATCGGGTGAAATAACAGGATGATGAGGATGAGGATGATGATGATGATGTGTTACTGTCAGACATCTTCCTTCGCAGTAGAAAATTGAATCCAATTCAACGTTTTATTACTGTAGTATCTTAAGCCGTCTATTTTCGTACTCTAACTTCCGACAATTAAAATCTATTAATTATTTGGATAAGTTTACATGTATATATACTAAATCTGTTTAGAAGTGAGTAGTTCTTAGAGATTTACGACTGTAATATAATGTAAGTCACTTTTATACTGCTGGACAAATAAGGAAGAACGCGTAAGCGACGTTTTCCTATGGAAACCGGTTATTTCCTATAACTCTAACATAAACAAAGGGGAACCACTCTTCACTGATAAATTATTTATTTATTTATTGATCTACTAGGAAAAAAGAAGACGGCATTAGGGTTAGTGTTAAGGTTAGGGTTAGGGTTTAGGGTTAGGGTTAGTTTAATGGGAAAATAAATAAATAATCTATCAATCAAGAGTGGTTCCCCTTTTTTATGTTGGAGTTATAGGAAATAACCTAGAAAACCTGCCCATGAACACGTCAATGTGGACCGTCCAGCAAAGACCTACATTGATAAACTCTGCACGGATTCTGGATGCTGCATAGAAGACCTGCCGATGGTGATAGGGACGGATTGCGAGAGATTGTCAGCGCGACCTGATGATGATAGCTATTTATTACCAAAACGTACAATTATTTTACCTTTTGCAATTTCCATTAAGATCCTATTTTTCTTCCAAATTGTATTTAGACCAGTCATCTTATTTTGATAAACCATAGTCAATTATTATTAATTCTTCAATAAAGTTTCTTTCATATTAATTTTAATCAAATTGCGATTAAATCAATTGAGAAATTAGACCCGTTATTAGACAATTGCAATTAGCGAGAAACAATAAGATACAAAATAAATTAATCGATTTACTATATAAAAAACAGGAAAATTTGCACCTTTTTATTTACATCGATCTGAATAAAACAATACTTTAATGAAAATTTACATCTATCTATCTATATATATATATATATATATATATATATATATATAAAGGGAAGTTGTGTGTATGTATGTATGTCCTACTGAAATTACTTAAATAAAACAATTAACGACAAAGTAAATATATATACACATTAAATATCACCAGAGCTTGCTTTTTGAGCAAAAATAATCAAAATTTCATTAATATCTGTGAAGATATTTAAAGATTAGAATTTGAATAGTAATAGTCATTGATGATGTTCGTGATTAAAACATGATTAAAACATGAACAGATCAATTATGGAAGATTAAAACAATAAATGGGTCTTTGAGATTAAATTGTTGTATCGCCTTCTACCCAGGCAACGCCTGGTAGCAGCTTCTAGTTTATACTAAAGTAATAAAAAAGGAAAAATATGTTTAGAAGTGATTTGGTTTGTTTGCTTTGTTTTGTTTTACGGCATATCAACCTCAGTGGGTCATTTAATGCCGATAAAGTTTTGAAATAAATCAATTCTTAATGGATAATACAATTTTTTTATAAATACATTTTTCTATTTAACACATTGATGGGACCCTAACAGGTACTACCACTCCGGTTCAGAGTGGACCAGGGAGCAATGGTGATGAAGGGGTGCTCCACATTCCCCAAACATCCAAAACTGGAACCTCACCATCAGATAGAGTGTAACGTCATTCACAGGACATGTAGACCCGCAGCCACCACCTTCTAGCACCCATATGATAAAAAGGGTTTTGGGGCTTGCCATAAGGGCAATAGGGTTGGGAAAATCATATAGGTGCTAGGGCTTGACGTGACCAGCCGATTGATCGGAGGGGGCCTCTCCGACCGCCCGTCTAGCCCAAGATAGGGTCAAAGTGTTTAGAAGTGAGTAGTTCTTTTTTGAATTAGTGACTGTAATGTAAGTCACTTTTATGTATCAGCCTCCACAGATAGCATCCTATGATGTTTTCATTTTACGCTCCGTGTTTACAAAAACAAAGTTTGAACTGAAAAATATTTTCTATTTATTTTAGGCATAAGCAATTGGGAAATAACACTTTCTGTCCAGGAACAAGAAAAACGTAAAAATGTTGTTACATTGTTTAATCTTATTATAATGGAGATTGTGGGTTTTCTGTCTGTAACCGAAACTATATTACTATACAAGTCACAATTCCCTTTGTTATTTACATCACATTCTCCATGATTTTATTTTTCATTTAAACCTCAATTATTAGTAAAATTGATTTACATCATTAAGACTGTTAACAATATCAACATACTAATAACATGCAATTATATTTATATATTCAACGAAATAGCGGTTTACAGTATGAATGGGAAGGCTAATTTGCATATTGATCTTTAAAAATTTGATTTTAATAAATATATGCTTAGTATTATTGATTTCTAATTGTTTGGTTTTATCTTAATAAATATGAGCAAAAATCTCGGGGATAAATCTTAACAGAAATCTATTAACATAAAGAAATAACTGTAATTTTATTCTTTTCTTCCTATTTTAACTAAATAGTTAAATTAGGGAAATTTACCACTGAAAGACGGGAGTAAGGGAAAATGGTGGAACAGTTAGTTTCAAAGTTGTTCTATTTTCCGATTATACCCCCTCTGTTCCAAATATTTTTATCTGAATTCTTATTCAGTTTCATTAGCCTTTCTAATTTAACGTGATATTTTATTATATTAAAACTTAAATACTTGCACCCGGAGGGTGCATATATTTGCTAGTTTATATAAAGAATGGTTTGGTTTGGTTTGGTTTCTTTATTTTTTAATAGCATCTCAACCTTCGTGGATTATTTTATGCCTTCGCTACTCTATCAATGATATTGAACACTCTTTACATATAAATACACATACTTGCAATTCACTTAGAAATAGCAAAATTGTTAACATTTAACTCTCACACAGAACTAGACAATCATTGATTAATGTTATAAATCTATAACAATTATTTGAAAGTGCGAACTTCGAGTTAACGCCAAATGTCTTGTAATATTTATATAATCTGGCTTCTTTTGTAAATTCAACACATTTTCATTAATACTTAAGATAACAACAATGCTGTGACTTTTCACAACTCGAATTTGTTATCTGCTTTGCTGCAAGCAGTTAATGTTATTCGTTAATAAAGTCTTGACAAAATTATAAAGAACTTTTAGCTTATTATTTATCACTTTTATGGAGTAATGGTTACCATCGAAGGAAATGGACTCGGTGAAAGTTCAAATCCTGGATGAGGCTGTTTGCATTTCAAATAGGTTTAATACTCTTGGGAAAGGTATACATCCAACCGCTCCCCCCCCCTCCAGCCATGGGTAAATATGGTTATCTATGGTCTTATAGCCTTGGTTAGATAACCAGTCAAGAAGAAGAAAACTCTTAATTAATCAATTAAGAAATTAATCGTGACGGATTATATATATATATATATATATATATATATATATATATATATATAATATATATATATATATATAATGCAGTCTTTAATGAGTAGTATAAGAGCTGTGAACCTGTCATGTTTCCGTTGTAAGAACGGTCTATGATTATATCGATGCTTCTATTTAGGAAGGGAGGAATATTCTATTTAGCATTTTATAAGAATAGGGCCGGTGAGCTCAGTCGGTAGAGCATTTGCCTAGGAATCGCAATGATCCGCGTTTGAAACCGGTCCTCGCAAACTCATTGAATAATAGCACAGCGTGGTAATCAGATCTGTAAGGTAAAGCATCTGGGAGCAGACGGTAGGTGTGGCGCTCTACCTCAGAAAATAATAACTCTGGCTTAGGGATAGCAAAAAATAGACTCCCTAGCTATTTGGCTGATGCTGACATTGTAAAAAAAAGTAAAGACCTAGGAGTCTAGGCTTTACTTTCTTTTTTTTTTTCATAACTATTTCCGTTGTATTGCGAATTTACATGATTAAAAAATAACATTTAGCCCAAAAGCAGGAACTACAAAATTATCATTCAATTGAAAATTGGACTTGAAATTTCTTTATTCTCTAAGAGCATTTTTTAAGGGTGTTGTTTTAATAAAAGCCTACTGATGACAACCAGCTTTTGCTAGGTTACAGTTATATAGAAATATAATTATAGAATTTTAGTAATAATATATATTCAGTAACTTCTGTCCCAGTTCTTGTCTCTATTGACTGATGATACGAGTATTGATCAAATGAGAGTGATATTAAACGATCTGTAATAACTATTAGCAGTCAGAGATGAATATTAAATGAGGGGAGTAAAGATTGAGAAGAGAAGTACTTCCTTAACTATATGTGCGCATCGATAGAGAAACAAAGAGAGGTTGTACGATTGGGAATTTATTGTAGAAACTGGCTTGCAAACTGTCTTTATTCATCTCTCCAGCTTCCGGCTGAAGGTAATTAAGACATTTAACAACTCCAACTGACAACTTTCAGATGTAATTGGTTTGCAGGTGGAATTTACCGAATTACATAAGATTCATTAAGAAAAGGCCTAAACGGAAATCTTTGATCGTTCAAGCGTATGAATATAAAACCCGATAAGGTTCTAAGTTAAAGGGTTTATATCAAACCCTTTTCTTACATGTGGAGTAAAGTCGAGGTTGATAGACGTGCCACAGATGAATTGAAAATTTTACAAGTATTGTACTAATCATTTAAATGTTCATCAATATTTTACCAAACATTTCAGTCCTTTTTATTTATTCTTCCTAGCAAGTAAATGCACACACACATACACGCACTCGCATATACACGCTGAAATACACACTCACAAGACACACACACACACGTATATATGTGTGTTAATATGTGTATGTATTTACCTAGCCCCTCCGCATGAGCAGGCTAAGACACAAGGTCAATTCTTTTTGTGAGTAGAGAATAGTTGATTTCAATGCAGAGTGTTCCTTCTCTCAAGATTAAAGAGCCCAGTCTTCTCTTCTATTTACTCATATCTGGATGAAGAATAATTGGATTCATATCTTTCTTAAGCAAACTATATATATATATATATACATATATATATATATTATATAATATATATATATATATATATATATATATATATATATATAGAGAGAGAGAGAGAGAGAGAGAGAGAGAGAGAGAGACAGATAGATAGATAGATAGATAGATAGATAGATAGATAGATAGATATAGATATATATATATAAATATTGATCACTATCAGTGATAGAGCATATCGAAAACCCGACAGTGTATATTTCTTGAATGTTAGCTTATCTGTATCCTTAGTTTCAACAATAATCCAATACATCTATTTTTATAGCCTTGTCATCTAATACGTGAAGTATAAGTGAAACAATTTAATATATATATATATAAATACATATGAAAAAATTTGAAAAACGAAGTGTTCCAAAAATAAGATGAAATTATTCATCGACACTTAAACGTTTCGGTTTATTTTGAACCTTCCCCAGGATTGATTGTGGAATGAAGAAATTAATCGATGTTTTATAAATGACAGGAGTTAGAAAAATATTTATAAAAACTTTTTATGAATATTTTACTAACTCCTGTCATTTATAAAAAATCCATTAATTTTTTCATCCCACAATCAATCCCGAGGAAGGTTTAAAATAAACCAAAACGTTTAAGTGTCGATAAATAAATTCATCTTATTTTTGAAACACTTCATTTTTCAAATTTCTTTATATTGTCGGCTTTATTTCAATATTTACTCCCATATATATATATATATATATATATATATATATATATATATATATATATATATATATATATACATATATATATATATATATGAAGTGGACAAACAATCTGTTTGAGATGGCGATAGCCGACAATAAAATTATTTTATGCCAAGATGTTAGAGAATTGCGTTGATTGTATACTTATATCTATATATTGTGTGATCGTCCCTGAATAGTTTTTTGCCAACAGTTATGTAATATCCAGTATTCCTATCCAATACAAATAATTTTTATGGTTTCAATTATCCGTATCTAATACTAATAATTTGTATAATTCTATGATTTCAAGTAACTATTCCTATTTGATAATAATAATTTATTTGCACAATTATATGGTTCCATGTAACTAACAATAATAATCCTTAAACAATTATGACTTCAAGTAACTATTCTTAATACAAATAATTTACAGTTATATGGTGTCAATTTTTCCAATAAAATACTAGTAATTTTCAAACAGATCTATTTGACTCATAGATAGGACCCTAACAACTACTTTCTCTCCGGGTCAGAGTGGATCTCGAAGTAATGGCAATGAATGGGTACTCCGCATTTTTGAGATTAATAAATTAATTGTACAAAACAATCAATAATAACATTTATATTTATATTGAATCAATTTATTTTTGTTAGTCATTTCAAAAGAGTTCCCAAATAACTACTAAAAACGTAAGAGGCATCTGATAAAAATATTTTTTTAAACCAACCTATCGCTTTTTAATAAAAATCTTTTTCATATTCCCAATCGTTTTATTATTATTATTATTATTATTAAACTTTTGTCTACTTCTTAAATTTCTTACTTCCAATATTGTTGTATTCTTTCCCCGGTGACCCGTGATTTGTCTATCCTAGTAAATCAACCCCAATCGTAGTTTCAATTTGCGCCTCACCTTATATAAGGAAAGGAAATCCAAGAAATTGTCATGCACGAAAGAAAACAAGTTTACATCACTCGAAGAAGAATTCGTATCTACAAAAGAAAATTATCGTCAGTCCGTTTTCCGTTTCGAATCCCCCCCTCGGGAGTAGGCGTTATGTTAAACGTTCCATTTCTTCTCTGTCTAAAATGTAACTTCCACATGCAACCTTTCATGCAACAAAACTATTCAGTTCCATTAGAATGCATCCCATAAGTTTCGACTTTAATCGAGGGAAGTGGCAATTGTTCGTTCGTTCGTTCGTTCGACTGGGGAATGGATTCGTTTGGCCCATCCTCATTTTTTCATTCAACTCTTGGGTCACACTGATATCTCTTCTACACACGGTCCTTACACAACAGTATATCTTTCTGGGGCCTTCTGTTTCTTAACTCAATATTTCTTACTATCAATTCCAAGGCCATCTTCAATGCTATTACAATTTTAATAACAATGTTAGTAATAACAAATCTGCATAAGAAATGTGTTAAATTCGAAGGATTCCCTACTTTTTAACGTCCCTAATTTCTTTTTGCAAATCACCTCCTTTTGTCTTAAACACTTCTGGTACCTTCTGCAATATAACATCGGAAACGTTTTCCTTAGAGATTTCGATAATTTAGTCCAACTTCCAGCCGACACATTCTCTAAAGCCAAGAAGGAATCCGTGATTTAAAATATCTCCCCTGTGTGAGCGGCAGAATCAATGATTCCCCAAATTCTAAACATTTCATTAGCAGTTCGATGGTGGTTAAAAATGTGCGCTGCCCTAATGGTGATTTTCCCTTTCCATTGATAATTAGATAGACTAGCAAATATATGCACCCTCCGGGTGCAAGTATTTAAGTTTTAATATAATAAAATATCATATTAAATTAGAAAGGCTAATGAAACTGACTAAGAATGCAGATAAAAAGATCTGCAACAGAGGGGTATAATCGAAAATAGAACAACTTTGAAACTAACTATTCATCATTTTCCATTACTCCCTGTTTCATTGGTAAATTTTCCTAATTTAACTATTTAGTTAAAATAGAAGTAAAGGATAATATTACAGTTATTTCTTCTTGTAGATAATTTTCTTTTAAGATTTATCTACGAGATTTTTGTTTATATTTCTTAAGATAAACCAAACAATTAGAAATCAATAATACCAAGCACATATTTATTAAAATAAAATTTTAAATATCAATATGCAAATTAGCCTTCTCGTTCAACTGTAAATCGCTATTTTGTTGTATATATAAATACAATTGCATGTTATTACGTAGATATGATCAACAGTATTAATAATGTAAAAAATTTTTATTAATAACTGAAGGTTTAAAAGAATGAAATCATGGAGAATTTGACGTAAATAATTAAAGGAATTGTGACTTGAGTAGTAATATAGTTTCGGCTTCAGACAAAAATGCAGTCTATCTTCATTATATATAGATATCATAGACCAGGCTGTTTGCATTTCACATTGAGCTAATATATTTGGGAACGGTATGCATCCAACTACTCTTCCTATAGCTATGGATAAATAGTTGGGCAGACTGGGCTCTTTAAGCTTGGATAGGTAACCACTCTAGGAGAAGAAAAACTTTTAATTAAAACCTGTTAAACTCCGCTTAAAAAATTGACCTTGTATCACATCCTACTCGTACGGAGGGGTTGGTAAAATAAAGATAAAAAAATAAAATTCCTAGTCTATTGCTATTTGCGGTATTCTACCAGTCATTACTTCAGGACAGTGTTTATTAATTACTTCCTCGTCGTCCTATTCTCAGTAAAATTAAATCTACGGAGTGGCCTATTGCCGGTATCAGCCGAACTGCAAGGGTATCCATCCACTTTTTCGCTTGCGCTAGACCAGGGAGACTGTTTCATTGACCTGGAGCGCCACACCTACTGTCAGCTCCCATATGATCTACCTCAAAGAGTAGATTACCAAACTGTGCTACTCATGTACCAAGTTGACGAGGACGAGTATCGATCCCGGAACCTTGCTATCCTTAGGCGGATGCTCTACCGACTGAGCTAAGAGGTCATATCTACACAGTAGGTAGCTTCTATTTGTGTTACATAATTATTAGATACCTAATATTTATGTGCAATAGTGTAGAAATCAAAATGGCCGTTATAAGCAGCAGCCCACGGCCTTGAAGGATTTGAATGACAAGGCTTTACCTGTCCTGATCCTGCCGGTGGATACCGTGAGAATCGGTGGAGAAGACCCTCTTCCGGTTTAGATTAGAAATAGATTTTAGTCAGTCGGCGAGAAACCACGACGGTGGTGAGTCGTGTTATACACGCTCCGACTCGATCTGCGCAGGTAGTCTGGTGGGGGATTTCGAGAATAAAATATGATTAAAGTAAATCGAAGTCTTGTGTTATTATCTAAAAACTACCAATGACACAGGGCTTCTGATAAAGAGAAATCCCCAATGAAAGACTAGACATGAAGTCCCCAAGAGAAGTCCAGACGAAGAAGAGATGTTAGAAGAGACCTAGAAGAAGACGTATGATATCAAAGACGTGAGAAGAAGAATAGAAGAATAGAAATAAGAAGTAGAAGGGTATACAACATTTGTGCATATTAAGATTTTAGAAGTACAAGTGCTATAGAATGTATTGGAAAGGGTTTTACTACAGAAATGCATTGGAAATGGTTTTGCTATAGAAATGTATTGGAAAAGGTTTTACTATAGAAATGCATTGGAAAGGCTTTTTACTATAGAAATGCATTGGAAAGGGTTTTGCTATAGAAATGCATTGGAAAGGGTTTTGCTATAGAAATGTATTGGAAAGGGTTTTGCTATAGAAATGCATTAGAAAGAGTTTTGTTCTGTTGACTGTTCTTTACTACTATTCACTACAGATTTCACTTCCTCATCACTGGAGTAATCTTTGTCTCTCAAACCCTCTTTCATAGGGCTGAAGAGAGGCAAACATTATTCCAGTGATGAGGAAGTGAAATCTGTAGTGAAGAAGTGGCTCAAAGAACAGTCAACAGAATTTTACGGGGCAGATATACATGCTCTCATTCGAAGGCGGAACATTGCTATTGAGAGAAACAGTGACTATGTGGAGAAGTAGGGATGTGATCCACATAGGACCAGCTTCATTTTGATGTATGAAACAAAGTTAGTTTCTTCAGGAGTAAAGAGCGGGAATTATGGGTGTACGTGGTGTAATGGCTATAGTCGTAGAAAATGAACTCGGTGACATGGGTTCAAATCATGTACGTGGCTGTTTACATTTCATATAGCGCTAATACCCTTTGGAGATGTATTAATCCAACTATTCTCCCTCCTGCTAAGTGTAAATAGTAGGGTGGACTGGGCTCATTAACTTTAAGTAACCAGTATAGGAGACGAAAAACTCTGAATTTATTATTATCTAAATCTACTTTCAAATTGACCTTGTGTAGCATGCTACTTATACGCAGGGGTTGGTTTAATATATATATATATATATATATATATTATATATATATAATATATATATATATGTATGTGAGGTAAAATAAGGAATGAAAGAACAAAACTTAGACAAAAATGTGTAGTATATTTCACTGGAATGTTGAATTCAGCTGCTTCTGCTTTTATAAATAAAAGCAGAAGATGAATTCAATATTCCAGTGAAATATACTACACATTTTTGTGTGAGTTTTGTTCTTTCATTCCTTATTTTACCTCATTTTGTCGGAATCATTCCAGCCCCCCTTTTCCTCATATATATATATATTGCGGAGTGACCTAATATCGATATCATCGGAAGAGCGAGGGAGTCTATCCCCCTTTCACTTGGACTAGACCTGGGAGGTTTCTTGCTGGTGTGTAGCGCCATAGTAGCTGCCAGCCCTCATATGTTTTACCGCATAGATCAGATTACCAAGCTGTGCTACTCATGCGCTGAGTTGGCGGGACAGGTATCGAACCAGGAACCTTGCGATATCTAGCCGAATTCCCTACCGATTGGGTTAGACCGGTAAGAGCATGAATTTGGTTTTAGCTAAGGTTAATTTCATATCTGCATATTCTCATTTATATTGCTCTCATCTTCTGCCAAGAATAAAGAATAGGTGAGATTGCCTGAAACAACTAAGTAAGTAAGTGAGTAATTTCTCAAAAATGTAACGATGCAACTACTAATAGTTGGTTATTGTCCATTAAAGTTACAGACCCCTAAAGAGATATAATGATTCAGTAAATTGTCTATTGGGGTATGCGGGTAACTGGAGCTGATGGTGCTGCAACTCCCCCAGGTGAGCAGGTGTCACGATGGTTGGTGACAAACGTTCCAAAGAAAGTGTATCTAATTGCATTTTCACATTCTCTAAAGACAACAATATTTACTGCATAGCCTTATGCTAATTTCTCTTATAACTGTCAACTGTGAATACTGCTTGACAAAATCGTCCAACTCCAATTTGTTTTGTTTTCTTTGTTTAATGGCATATCAACCTTCCTGGGTTAATATTGTTCCAAAGAGTATTGGTTCGAATGTGAACGTAATAGCGTGATTTGATTTCGAACTCGCTCACTACAATGTCGCACTCTAGCACGTTATCACCACGCCATAGGTAATTCCTTACAATGGATTAGATATCTTTGTTCAGTCAATTAATACCCCCTTCGTGCTTAATGAACTCCACTCCCTTGACATTTAAAGCTGAGACATTATCCTCGACTATCTGAGTTAATTGGTCCAGTCCTAAGATTACCAGATGCCTTCTAATCGATTTTAAAATCGTCTCCGGTTACAGTTCCAATTAGAATATTCAGATCCCTTCACACTGGTCTTATCATACAACGTATGATAGTACGAATATGAAGAATTTTAATTATCTCCGTGTCTTATAACTCAGCCCCTGACTCTGGCAAGGTTGTCTTTCTCATTTTGGTTCTTTCTCTCTTTAGCCATAATGATTCTCATTCTTCTATTTTAGCTAATTTCAAATCACTGATATTTACTCAAATGTGTTGTTCGAATGTGTCTCTTCATCAAGGTAGCTATTCCCATCCTGTTACCTTTTGTCAAACAAATTGTACAATTCTCTCATTTCTTTATATAGATTTGGACAAAAGTGCATTCTCCCTCTAAGCTCGTAGGTTTTGTCTGTACCTGAATGTCCCAATTTCTCATAGCACTGTCTTTTTTCTTCCTGTAATCCTTTTGGTACATTCAGTCTATGTATAATCTCATCATCCTTGGCAGAAAGATAATCCATCCTGGATCCAGTACGTATTTACTTGGGTTCTTGACATTTTACCATCTTTTACTATTTTCAATGGAGCATTCAGCTCTTCCTCCTTCTGTAACTATTCTCTCAGTATCGACTGATCCATGGATCTTCTTTTCTCGGATCCTTGAGTTTCCCAAATCTGATCACTCTTTCGAGCGGTGTGCGTTGGTCATATTTATTTGATACCCTCCATCATCAATTTCTGACACAATCGATTCTAATTCTGGCAGTTGCGGTTGACGTGATAAACAAATCGACACACGTGATTTCCTTTCTAGACAGGTCTTCTATTTTACGATTACACTAGGGTGAGTCAAAAGTTGTGCAATATTTTAGTAACGTGATGCACAATTCAGCAGCTCCGAATGCTTTTATCGTGGTCGTGAAGGTGACGAACCACACTGGACTGGGAGATGCTTAGAACGCCTGGTAATCTCCGAGTGCTACTCTCCGGATTTACCTCAATGGCTTGGATCACGGCCTCGGAATCCACAGCTATAGGTCTATCTGGCTTTGTTTGATCGCCGAGGACCTTGCAATGCAAATTAGATTTCTTGCATCATCTGGTTATTGCACACCTTTACCATTCGCACAACAAGTATTTTTAGTTGCTCCCGCGGCGTTATGATCCTGTACTAAATCGTAAAGCATATACATTACCAACCCCTACGCACGAGCAGGTTGTGACACAAGGTCAATTTCTTAAGCGGAGTTTAACAGGTTTGAATTCGGAGTTTTTCTTCTCCTAGACCGGTTGCCTAACCAAGGTTAAAGAGCCCAGTTTGCCCTACTATTTACCCATAGCTGGAGGGAGAGTAGAATTCATACCTTTCCCAAGGGTATTAGCGCTAAGTGAAATGCAATTACCACGTCCAAGATTTGAACTCTGGCGACGAGTCCATTTCCTATGACTTTAACCATTACACCACGCGCTTCTTACAATCGTAAAGCATAAGTTCCCGAATTAGACTAGTTTTTGAAGAAGAAGAAGAAGAAGAAGAAGAAGAAGAAAAGAAGAAGAAGAAGAAGAAGAAGAAGAAGAAGAAGAAGAAAATCAGATGAGACTATTGGGGGTCGAATTAAGGGTTCTTCCAGAAAGAAAGGATATCTGAATTTTGATCTGTGTGAGGAGAGAGAGATAATGCTGAACTGATATGAGACGGGAAGCGGGGTAGATCAGATTCTATCCACATCACCAGGTCAGTTTCATTTTCTGTACGAGGCTCTTTATCTATCTATCTATCTATCTATCTATCTATCTCAGTTTGTTCATACTTATCTATCTATCCCAGTCTATTCATATCTATCTATCTATATATCTATGATAGTCTGTTCATATCCATCTTTCTATCAATGACTGTCTGTTCAGATCAATCAATCTAACTATCTGTCTATTTATCTATCCCAGTCTGTTCATATCTTCAATTTATCCCAGTATATTCATATATATCTAATTTGGAAAAAAATTGTTATTACAGAACATTCAAATACTGGATACCGGATGGATAATTTGCCAAGGATGAAGATATTATACATAGATTGTATGTATCAAATGATGATCTCTATTGGTTTTAGATGCAATATTGAATATTTCATACAGACAAAAAGTACGACCAGAAGGACACAGAGAAAAAGAAACAAACTTATAGACAGTCTACCGTACTATTTGCCTATAGATGGATTCATACCCATCTCAAGGGTATTAGTGTTGTGTACATCTTGCAAATCACACACAACGTGCAGAGCGTGTCATCGCATCAACTACAAGGATACTACCAAAAAAGCGGATATTTACCACTGCTTGAACTGCTTCGGTCATGTGATATACGCGCCAAAAACTAGCACGTACTAAAATATTGCAAAACTTTTGACTCGCCCTTAGTTCTTGATTTTATTTATTTTCCATTCATTTTTTTTAAATACGGCAGTGTAGTATAGTTTGTTTTAATCATAAATCCCCCCCATTTGAATAATACTACGTCTGTAGTGCATAGACTATGTATTTACCAACCCATCCGCATGAGCATTGTAATTCAATATATACTCCCTACCCACTTCTTGTAAGTACACTTCATCTCATTATCTGAATAATTATCCAACTATTCTCCCTACAGATATGGATCAATACTAGGATGGACTGTGCTTTTTATCCTTGGTATGGCAACCGGTATAGGAGAAGGAAAATTAGGAAATGAAACCTGCTAAACTTCGCTTAAAATAGGCACTGTGTCGTATCCTGCTCATGCGGGGCAGTTGTCAAATAGATATACATAAGTGAACGGCTTTCCTTAAAATCGTTTGGCTTGTACCAAAAGATTGATTGATATATGAATGGAGTCTGGTGGTAAAATGGCTTTAAAAATCTCGTGTGCCTTTGTATTCGTCGTCGTGATTGTCATATGTTTGATCACCATAACGTGACATGGTGACATCCTGGAAAACTCCCACAGATTTGAAGACAAATATTTATAATGAGAACTGTAGACGAAAATGGACTACGGCGTCATCAAGCTAGGGTTAAGATCAACTACAAAACCCCAGTGCTATTCCGGCCACGTCCTTACCTGAAAAATGTCAAAAGAGGTTATTATCAAATATATCGCCCCCGAGCGCACCAGACACCAAGACAAACCCAAAAGAAGGATGGAAAATATGGGAACAAATGCCGACGAATTATCAGTAAACGCAGAGGTAAAAACAAAATGTACCAAGTTCCACAGATGGAAAATAAAATAATCAAGAAGAGTGAATTATCTATCTATTCATTCATCGTTGGTTGGTGGGTTGGTCTAATGGCACATCAACCCTTGTGGGTTATATTTGCAAAGTCTTCTTTTTTTAACATATGATATGCTTAAGAAATAATTTTCATTAATTTCATGTGTAAAATTGGTAGAAATGTTTTTCATTAACGTAATGTGTATTATGAAATACTGGCAGTTGACCCTCAGAAACTGCATTCTAGCACCTATATGATAAAAAGTATTAGGTGTTTGCCAGGAGACCCATTTGAAGAATATGGTCGGGACAATGATATAGTTGCTAGACATGACCAGCCGATTGATCAGTTCAGGCCTCTCTGACCGCCTGTCTACCCCAAGTAATGGCCGAAGTAGAGTGTTGCATGTTATGGGACGAATTAGTATCCGGGTTACAGACCTCTCAGTCTCCGTGGCCCTGTCCTCATGCATTACGGGTCGCCACCCCCGGCGAACAGTTGGCCCCATTATGGGGTCTTACCGATCTGCAGAGGTGAAGTCGGCGTATTCTACAGCCGCAGCCGATAGGGTGATATTCATTTCATTATCTGAATAATAACAGCTATAAAATATCCTACAACATCTTCATTTAATGACATCCCTGTTACAAACAAAGTTTTCGGTATATAAACATCATTGACACCCTCATAGTGCCACAGCAATACCTCACAATATCTCCTGTCTTTGAAGTTTTCTGTCACATAGATAAATCTAAATTACATCGGTGCAGCCTCTAGCTAATCTTGGAGATTGATAGGTTTGGACTATGGAAATCTGATCTCTGATAAGATGAAGCAACAATTCTTCAAAACTGTAGATGTGTCAGTACTACTGTACGGCTAGGACTCTAACAAAACGCTTGGAAAAAAGCTTGATAGGAACTGTACAATGATGCTGCGTGTTGTCCTGAATAAATACTAAAAGCAGCACCCCCTATCACACAAACTATCCGGGTAAAACGAACAATACATGCTGGACACTGCTGGAGAATCAGGGACGATCTCATAAGTAACAACAGTGTTAGTGATAAGAGCATTGTAACGTAACTGTTGGTAAAACAGAGCGCTGGTGAAATTAGATTAATGCCTTTCCAAAGAGTAAAAGTTTTAAAGTGATTTAATCAATCACAGATTGATTTTCCGGGCCGATAACCATTACACTACCACCGTGTATTTTCCAGAATGCTTCAAAACAAGAATTTGGCACATGTCATGGTAATTGTCTGACAGGATTTAATGACGTCAGTTCGTTTATAAAGGAAGAAATAACAATGAGATAATTATTCATAACAAAGAGAAAACAGACAAATGTTTTGAAAAGTAAATGTTTATTTTTTAAGTGGCATCTGACCTTTCAGATAAAGTACAAAGAATAAGATTCAAAAATAAAAAGTTCTTGACACAAAAGGTCAATGCATTAGAAAGCCTTTAAACTTTCTTTTATATATATATATATATATATATATATATATATATATATATATGCGTGTGTGGGGGCAGCAATTTCTCTTGCACTCTTGTATTTTTAATAACAATCTAGGATTTCTATATATATTTTTTTTTTATTTATAATACATTTAAGATGCAACTGCTACGATCGGTTTCTAGGCAGTATCCTTTATATCCAGGATACTGCCTAGAAATCGATGGTAGCAGTTGCACCTTAAATGTATTGTATACTATAATAAATAAATATAGCTCTTACAAAAGTAATCGAGCACTTTATTCTCATTTCTTCAATACTAACAAAGGACTAACTATATATATATATATATTATATATATAATATATTGTGTGTGTGTGTGTGTGTGTGTGTGTGTATGTGTGTGTGTGTGTGTGTGTGTGTGTAAGAGACAGCTATTGGTTAAATAGTAGGGCAGACTGGGCCCTTCAGCCTTGGGTAGGTAACCAGTCTGGGAGAAGGATAACTTTGAATTCAAAATTCCTGAGGTCGGTCGTTGATTGCGTTTGTGGCAACCCTTGATGCACCAATTCTTTCCTATCGACTGTGCCAAAAAGTGTGGATGGTCCAACACAAACCTTCGCCACTATAAACAAGTCACTGTGTGGATGTTCATTGTATGAACACTCATACGTCGATCGACGGGAGAGTCCATCATATGTGTGTGTGTGTGTGTGTGTGTGTGTGTGAGAGAGAGAGGCACCAGGTTCACTTGTAGGCGTATTATTTATGATTGTCAAGGATTTGGTGTTTTGCTTTTTATTCAGGGTTATATTTAATGAACAAGATGTCGCCACTGTGGTTGTAAGTAAGTTTAAAAAATGTTCAAAGTCTCTGTTTGTGAACAATTGCGTTCAACTACCTTTGCTCATTCTCGAGGTCGCAGGTGCTTCTATGTATGTCCTTCACACACACACACGCACACGCACACACACACATACACACACACACACACACACACACACACACACATATATATATATATATATATATATATATACATATATATATCTGTTTTGAATTATTAACGAAGTGATACTTGTTCATTCTATCCAATACTCGTTGGAATTTAACGAAATTATCAGAGAATGATGAAAATATGTATATACTTATACTCCATAAAGATTGTCATCATCATCATCATCATGTCACGCTTGCATCACGGATATCCATGACAATGTCTCGCCAACCTTCCCTATCATTCATTGCACCCGGGAGGTCCTCTGCGGAGCAAATAGCATCCTCGCATAGCTGGTCAATGTATGTCCTTGCCGGGCGCCCCACACCTGCATGTCCATGTGTTGGCTTCCACAGGAGAACGTCGCTTATGAGCTCGTCCCTGCTTCTCCAGCAGTGTCCTGCATGCCTTGTCCGTCTCACTCGGTGACCGTACAGCTGCCTCTTCGTGGGGTGTTGCTTCCACGACTTGTTCAAGACTGCACGCAGCATTCTTGTGCAGCTTCCATCTAGCTTATTTTCAAGACGCTTCGTTAGGGTCCAAATGGTGCAGCCATATAGCAGCACTGGTAGGTTCTCAAAAAAGGGAACAGAAGTTACGGTGATTTACCTAATTTACTTAAATGATAAATGAGTCAAATTATTACCGACTTGTAATTTTTTTAAAAACAGTAAAAAAGGAAATAACACTTTAATTGCTTTATTTACAGATTCTTAAAGATACGTACAGTAACTAAGAAGAAATTCAATCGAAAAAAAAATTAAACATAGTTAAAAAATGGTAGTGGACTTAGTTAATATAAGATACGTGACTCTTTTTTTTTAAATGAGTTAGAAAATGCCCTGGTCTATCGAGCATGTTTATGGATTTCCTCTTAGTTAATTTCACGTAATACGTTTACTATTTCCTGCCACAACTCATCCTTGCTTCTAAATTGACGTCGGTCTTATAAAAAAACATGTCGTGACAGAATGCTCCACAAGTTTTCAATTGGGTGTAAGTCCGGAGAAGTAGTCGGCCGGTTCATTTTCCGAGGTAAACAGAAGCCTAATTTTTCAGGTACTCCCTATGCTGAATGTGAAGGAACATTATCTTGCATAAATATGATGATTCTCCTGAAAGTGATTTTTTGCTTTTTTAGCCAAGATTTCAGGTGCTCTTGGAGGAAGACTATATAAGCATCTGCGGTGATTTTCGTACCGTCAGGCACTCTCCACGGACCAACGATGATACCTCCAATAATACCAGCCCAAATCATAATACCTCCTACTCATTGTGGCGCTTCCAGCTTTGATGACGATATCGTTCATTCACAACCAAACCTTTGCTCAAACCATCAGAGCTATCAAGTGCTGCACGAGTTTCTTCTGTGAACGGAATTTTCGAGAAATCGACTTTCATGTTCTCCTTTGCCCATTTCAAACGCATTTGTATGTGCACTTTTGTCAATTGAGGTTTTGTCACCGGTCTCACTGATGTCGCAATATTTTTAAAAAAATACAATACAGACTACTTCTGGACACTGTGACTTCATCAATGCTTCTGAAAAGAACTTTACTGGTCAGGCCTAGGTTATTTACAGCTTCAACTACTTATTAACAAAGACCTTCGGGAAACAACCCTTGAGTGACCCTTATCGGCCCTCTTTCGTACCTTCGTAGGAGCAGCAACAAATATGTTCACAGATTGGTGATATCTTCCAATTATTTTGGGTATTTCTAATGTAGATTTGCCTTTAGAAAGTTCGGATGTTATAATATATTTCTCAGAAGGGGTCAAGTCACATTTGCGACCCATAATTGCATGATTATAATAACACTCGTTTATAGTTTGAATCAATTCTATATCGTGTTAATATTGAAAATGACCACTGTTTGCTTCCTGTTGCACAGAACAATGCAGTTTTGTACAGGCTACGCGGTTTAAAACAAATCATTTTAGTTATATTATTCGAATTTTTAAAGAAGCTATTTATTCTGTCTGATGAATACCGAAAAAAAGGTGTGAAATCCTGGGTCACAGAATTAATTCCCTGCAATAGATATATATACACAAACTAATATATATTTATATTTATTCTTATATAAATAAATATATATATATGTGTGTGTGTGTGTTTGTGTGTGTGTGTGTGTGTGTGTGTGTGAATGGTATCAAGTGATAGGATTCAACCATAATTGAGAACTCAAACGTACATATAAATATTTGCGTATATATTTTTACATTACGCAGTATCATAAATAAATAAATATATGAATATATGGTCCAGTTGATATGATTTTTACGTCTCACTGACTTTGTATTTCAAATTCTTTTTTGCGTTTGTTAAATACTCTAGCTCACGGGCATGGGCACGGGAACACTCGCAATCTATCAAAATTCTTTTTTTCTAATTGCAGGCTGTCATTTTTAACAAACACAAAAAAGAATTTGAAATACAAAATTAGTGAGAGGGGAAAGTCATATCAACTAGACCTGATCTATAATCATTATCCGTTTTTTTAAAATCAGACTGATTGCCGAAATAAATGTCGAAATAAATTTATATCTAATGAACTAAGGCACACACACACACACACACACACACACACACACACACACACTCACACACATATATATATATATATATATATATATATATATAGAGAGAGAGAGAGAGAGAGAGAGAGATAGATAGATGCATATATTAAAATCTGTATGTCGACTTGTGGATGTATAATAAACAATAGTAAAGCTGTCGTATTTATTGGTCAACGGTCTACCTTAGGCATCTTGCCAGCTAATTATAAAATGGAACCGATGAATTAATAGTTCTCTTTAAGGAAAATATACAGTGGATTCATAAAAAAGAAACATTAAAACGTAGCAAAAATATAGTTTAGCAGTAAATATAGATAACAAATACGTCTATTCAACATCGAAGTGGGATTTATGACCGAGTCAGCTGAGGGGTATTAAGTTCAATTTAAAATCACAACACAATTACCTTAAATGCATTTGAGTTGTTTTATTGGCTATTTTACCGGAAGTTGCTGCTGATGCTGCAGTCTATAAATCGAAACAACGATTCTGTGTGGGTTTTATACTAAAACCTCCAACAGCTACAGACATTTTAATCTTTTTCACTACCTATTTTTTTAAAACTTAATGTAACTCATTTAATACTGGCAATTCTTCAAGCGATCTTTGATTTCAAACATCTGTACGTTAACAATACTTGAGAAAATTAAATTTGCATTTTTATTAACGTGTGTGTTTCTCAGTTTTGATCAATAAATGGCTGCGTACATTTTCTACCGAGACATACCTATGTACGTCGGCTGTTGGGAAAAGATTGAAATGAAAAATAGCTGATCAATATATTTGAATGATGGCCAGCTTTATATGCCGATACCGATGTAAGAGTGTTTTGGTGACATAACGAAAACAGTAATGCATAAATTGATTTTTTTTTAATGTGCGATCCTGATTCTTGCACAAGGATTTCAGTTTACGCCTCCAGGCATCAAAAGGAAAATTATAAGGAAATCATTCAACCAAAAAATGGAAAGGTAAATTTTTTAATGGTTTTTAATGTTTTCGTTTTTTTTTACCGGTTTGTTGTTGTTTTTTGTCGATTATAAAAGAAAATGAAAGCCAACAAGCACTTCATAAACCAAGAAAGAGAATTCAGGTCGATGACTTGAACTGGCGTCTAATGCATATTTCAATGCTTTCCCCTTGTAGTTGAAATTTGCTTTTAAAGCATAGAACAAAACAAGGCATTTATTAGAAATTTGAACTATTTTCCATCTGAGTTACAAAGCGTTAAATTAAAATGGAAATGTCTGTTAGTTAGAGATTGCTTATTGCATTCATTTTCTACATCATACCGAAGAAAATTACAAATAAGTGAATGAAAGATCATGTGTGTGTGTGTGTGTGTGTGTGAGTGTGTGTGTATTATTAGATTTGGGACAGGGTTTGTTGATGTTATCTCAGAAAATGTTCTTTCATTCATTCATGTACATATTTACCAACCCCTCGACACGAGTCTCCTAGACTGGTTGCCTGACCAAGGTTAAAGAGCCCAGTCTGCCCTGCTATTTACCCATAGCTTGAGGGAAATCAGGTGGATGCATACCTTTCCCAAGGGTATTAGCGCAATGTGCAATGTAGACTACCTCTACTCTCAATCACATTTTGGCGGATTTATTCAATCTTTCACTCCTCATATATATATATATAATACCCTATATATATACATTAGGACTGAAAGATTGAATAAATCCGAAAAAATGTGATTGAGAATAGAGGTAGTCGTTTTTCTTGGTGGGTTTGCGGTAGACTTTGTAGGTTAGTTTGTTTTAGGATTTTATTAGTAGGGCGTCTAGGACCAGTAACAACACCTTACCGTTCATAGACGCCCTACTAATAAAATACTAAAACAAACTAACCTACAAAGTCTACCGCAAACCAACCAACAAAAACGACTACATACAGTTCTATTCCTATAATGAGCATAAAAGATCGATAAAGACAAATGACAACCAAAATGCCCTATTCACACATACATCAGAAAACAAAATCAAATTCGAAAATGGATAAAAAGAAAATTTTCTTTCTTTCTTTCTTTCTTTCTTTCTTTCTTTTCTTTTCTTTTCTTTCTTTTTCTTTTCTTTTCCTTCTCCTAAATAAAAAAAAACTCCCTTTCGTTCTTTCTTTCTTTCTTTCTTTCTTTCTTTCTCCTAAATACAAAAAAAAATCCCTTTTGTTCATTCTTTCGTTCTTTCTTTCTTTCTTTTCCTTTTTTTGACTGCACAAAGTAAACGTATTAGCTCGGTCAAACAAAAAAGGAGGTTGGAGAAATAAACGAAACGAAATGAAAGGAATGAATTTAAGAAAGAAAAAACGAAAAAAGAAATTTTAAAAAACTGATGGAAGAAAAAATATAAAGATATAAAAATGAAGAAATGATTATATAGAAGTGACATGCAAGGAACAAGAGGAAGAAATAATTGAATAAAGATAAGATTTTTTTCTTTTTTTGTATTTTCCTTTACCTTTCTTTCCTTTTTTTTTCTTTCTTTCTTTTTTCATTTAAATCCAAAATGGTTAAAAAGAGCTGGTGACAAACCATCATAGCACATTGACCTACATCATCCCACAACTGACTATCAAATTTCTTTAAAGACTACATATCCACCCTCCCTCTATCCTACCTCATCCAATTAACTTTCAAACATAAAAAAGCCGAAAGTAAATAAATTTATCTAAAAAAATCTTTAGGGATTTCTCTAAATATTTTCAAACAAAAATGTCCCCGTTCCCTCACACATTTGACTCACTCCCTAAACATAAAATATATCTTCAAAGTCAACTGCCTTACCCCATAAAAATGAAAACATCAATTCGACACATGCCAAGCCCTCCCGAATTTTCTCTCCCACCCCACCTATTTACCTTTACTCTATACAAATAGAATGTACAAGCACTTACATCAATAAACTTCTGAGGAAGCCTCAACCAATAATGAGGCAAAATATCAATTGAACATAGCCGTTTGTGTTTTATGTCCACATTTTCCTCTACTCTCAATCACACACACCACACAACATATATATATATATATATATATACCACATATATATACATATATATTAACACACACCACACACACACACACACATATATATATTATTATATATATATATATATATATATATATATATATATATGAGGAGTAACAGATTGGGTAAATCCGATAAAATGTGATTGAAAATTGAGGGAATACGGATAAAACACAAAATGACTTCATTCAAGTGATATCTCTCCTCGGTATGTAACAAAGCTTTGTCAGAATTTTTGACTAAGCACACACATTCACACCCCTACACACACACAAATTAAACGAACAAACAAAAACTACAACAGAAAATCACTCTGAAGATGATCACGGACGTGGTCAAAAGCGCTTGGGAAAATATGTGCCTACCATTTGGACCCCGATATGAGACAAATTGAAGGGGTCTTGAAGGTAAGCAATTGAATGTCATCAGGAAAAATACACCATGATATTAAACCTATTTAAATAACTTGTTGCTGATATATATATATATATATATATATATATATATATATATATATATATATATATATATAGTTAAAAATTAATGGTAAAATGAATGAATGGATGAAATAAAAATGAATCCTTTTCATTTATCCCCCTCATTTCATTCATTTTTATTTCATCCATTCATTCATTTTACCATTAATCTTTAACTAAATAATTTAGAAGCATACGCGAAAACTTAAATGATATATATATATATATATATATATATATATATTATATATATGTGTGTGTGTGTGTGTGTTTGTGTGTGTGTGTGTGTGTGTGTGTGTGAAAATATATATATATATAACCTCATATATTATATAACATCGTATATATATATATATGTGTGTGTGTGTGTGTGTGTGTGTGTGTGTGTTACCTAATTTCTTTGCCACGGGCAAGATGCAATACAATGTGAGTTTTTTCAGAGGAGATACAGATCGTTTCAATTTAATTTTTGTTATCCTAGATCAATCACCGTGCCAATTCTAAGAAGCCCATTCTGTCCTACTATCTGCTCATAGCTAAGGAAAGAAGAGATGGATTCACGTCTTTCCCAATGGTATTGCCAAGACACATCAAAGAGTTAACAAGTTAACAAAAAATTCGAAACTGCAAACTCCCAGTTAAACGTGCTAAATTTCACAATCTATCACACGTGAAATATATCCATCCTTGGTAACTGACATAGATAATGCAACACAAAAGAATGTATGCTCAAATGAAGCATGGGTATGATTCAAGGATTTCCATTGTTACATAATGGTTTCTCTAAACACAATGTTGCCACCTGACAAATATTGTAGGATAAAGTGCGTTTGAATTAATAGTGTGACTGATGTTCAAACTCGCTTACTATAATGTCACACTCCAGCCCGTTATCCACTATGCCAGGGAAATCTATTAATAATGGAGATTCGCTTTCCGGTTTTTGTGTAACAAGAATTACGTCACTGATTACGTCACATTACCCAAAAAATCGTCATAACATAGAATAAATACACTCAAATTTGAACATGCAGCATTAGACATGCCTCATTGTTTTTTAAAACAAGTTTTAATAAATACATGACTGGTATTGTATATCTATATATAGTTTAGTTTATTTTAATACATATTTAAAGTTTACATTTCAAATTGTTTTATTTTTTAATCCTTTAATGAATTTGATGATTTTACTTACTTAGGGTACAAACTCGCTGACATTGAATTTTTAACTCCCACCCTTCAGGCAATATGTTTCAAAAATGTATTTTTACATCGCCCGGAGTGTGTTTTTTATTTTGCTAGTGAGAATAATGGAGATCCTGTTGAAAATAAAGGCTTTTTAATCATCGGGTTAGTTAGTTGATATATTGTATGACATGCCATCCTTTGGGTTATTTTATATTAAATTCAGTCTTTTTCTTTCTTGTTTTTACAATTATATGGTTGTAAGTAACTGTTCTTAATTGTGCAAGAAATTTTCACCATACAATTAAATGGTATATACATAAGTCTGAACCTGTCCTGCAGAATGAGACACATAAAAATATCTAGGACTTTGAGGTACAAACGGATCACTTAATCCCGGTCAAGAGACCAGACTTAGTGTTGATTAATTATTCGTAAAGTTGCATTTTTTTATGAAACTTCCTGTACAGGGTGCGCCAGGTATTTGAAAACATATATCTAGCAGACAATGAAAGACAACACAGGGGGAAAAGTCACTTAGGTGGTGCTCGTGGCACTCACCGCCAAACACAGAAAGTCATATTCCTGAAAGAGTTGGAGCTTTTTTGACACCACTTAGATACTCACGGTGAATTATGTCACGCGTGATGGTCATGGGGACCTAAGGGATGAGGATCATGGCATTCCACTCCTCATTTACCCGCAGAGCCAATATCTAGTTATTGGATTCGGTGGTCAATATCTGGATTAGAGGGGAAGGTCCCGGGAAGGGTTTAACGTGATTCACCAGAACTCTATTTCCTTCCATGTGACCCATGAGTGGCTAATGAATTACCTGGACCAACATGCCTGTGTCGTTATCGAAATGAATACAATTCAGCGGCCCCCAAACAATACCAAGAACTTAATCGGAAATGTGATAGCCAACATGAATAAGAATTACTTATATGATTCTAATATACAGTCGGTGCTAAGGCGACATCTATGCTGAGAAGGCTTTCATTGCACGATCTTTTTCAGCTTTTTTGAATATATTTAATAAATATATTATTATATATATATATTAATATATATATATATTATATATAATATATATATATATATATATATATATATATATATATATATATATATATATATATATATATATATATGTATATATAATATATATATATATATATATATATATATATATATATATATATATATATATATATATATATATATATATATATATATATATTATAGAAAACCAATATAGCCAGAGTAAGCCTATTCGAGCTAATTATTTTTCGAGTTAATTATTTTTATCTCTCGATTTTTTATTCTCCCGTAAGACATGCCCTTTTCATAATTATATTAAATATATATACATTACATATATATATGAGTGTGTGTATATTCATATATATATATATATATATGAATGTGTGCATGCGTGCGTGCATGCGTGCGTGCGTGTGTGTGTGTGTGTGTGTGTTAAAGAGTTTGGATATACTTCATTGTTAACGGACTTTTTTCATTTTTCATTTTCCTTTTCCTCTCGAAAATAATTTTCGGAGAAAATAGTAAACAATATAGTACTGTCCTGATGATGGTCGATTAGACCGAAACGATGGCATTTATAAAATAAACCATATGAATATTTTGTTTCATATGTAATAGCTGATACGTAGAACTTTTTGGAAACAGCTGTATGAAAATACAGAATTTTTTATCATAGAATATTATCAATATATATATATATATATATATATATATATGTGTGTGTGTGTGTGTGTGTGTGTGTGTGTGTGTGTGGAGGAATGTAGACAAACACGTGATGTTACAATGGATGAATATTTATTCTTGGTGATAATGTCGACGCTATAACGTTTTTGGTCTTTGTGAACTTCTTCAGGACATGTGCTGAGTTCTTGTGCTGGAGAATTCAATTCTCTTACTGACGAGTATCTTTGATCGCGAGTGGGAGGAGGGTGGTGATCAGCTGTTGCTGATGTGGGTTGGATGTTTGAGATGGAGATATGTATTGATTCTGGGGGTAGTGGTGAAAGTGGGAGATGGATCATGTAGTAGTTGTAAGGGGAAATGGATTTCAGTCAGGTTTGATGTTATTATGTGTGAGGAAATATAGGGGAGGGACGTTTGTGGGTCTTAAGAGATTTTAAGTCGGATTGATTTCTTCATTTTACTCCCATATATATATATATATATATATATATATATTATATATATATATATATTATATAGGAAGGTAAAAATGGATATTGAATCCGACAATATGTAAGAAAGTTTTATAGAAAAACAAGATGTTAAACATTTTAGCTGACAGATATCTGTTTCGACATTATGAATATGTCTTTTTCAAAGCAACATTGTAAGCGGAAAAACGAAATGAATATATTAGTAATTACAAGGCAACGAACGCTCTCGATCAGTACCGGAAAATTTTTTTTTTAAATTTTAAAAATACATATTTGTTGTTAAAAATAAAATAAATTTTATTTTTAAAATGTTTAAGGATTTTTATCAACCGGAACATTATCCTGAACTTTTTTGATATTCATTTACATTTTTACTACAAACTCTTTTGAGTTTTTATGATAAAAATGCTTAAACATTTTAAAATAAAATTTATTTTATTTTTAACAACAAATAGGTATTTAAAAATTTTTTTTTTTTAAATTTTCCGTTACTGATCGAGAGCGTTCGTTGCCTTGTAATTACTAATATATTCATTTCGTTTTTCCGCTTACAATGTTGCTTTGAAAAAGATATATTCATAATGTCGAAACAGATATCTGTCAGCTAAAATGTTTAACATCTTGTTGTTTTTCTATAAAACTTTCTTACATATATATATAATATATATATATATATATATATATATATATATATATATATATATTTTAAATAATATGGGAGCTTTATTAATAAATAAACATTGCTCAAAGTGATGGATAGGGCATTTACATCTCAGCTAAGGTAGCGTGGAAATAGAGTCAACGGTGCTTGGTTACTGACAGTTTCTCATCTATGCGTTCTTCAGACCAAGTGGTCTGAAGATAGCATAGGTGAGTAACTGTCAATAACCAGGTGCCGTTGACACCATGTCTACGCTACCAGATATATATATATATATATATAGAGAGAGAGAGAGAGAGAGAGTAAACTACAGACACGTGTTTCGAGGTATCACCTCTCATCAGTGCAGTTATACAATTTTAGCAGCTACCTCTGGCCGGGTTCGAGACCCGAACGAACTTACGCTCGCCAAACCTCTTACCCATACGGCCACAGTCAGCTGCCAAGTATAGCAGGCTATTTAATCGCTACATTTCTAAGCGGAAATGAACTCACCTAGAGGTCTCAAACTTTGTGAACAAAGTGAGTATTAGCTGAACGCTGAATACGGTGAATTTTGCAATTAAATCCCTTCTAAATAAAGTGCTCAACCGAAATTGGGAGCGTATAATAGAGTAAACTACAGACAAGTGTTTCGAGGTATCACCTCTCATCAGTGCAGTTATACAATTTTAGCAGCTACCTCTGGCCGGGTTCGAGACCCGAACGAACTATTATATATATATATAATATATATATATATATATATATATATATAAATTATGGTAGCGTAGACATGAAGTCAAATTCATATATATATATATATATATATATATATATATATATTATCTGCATTCACTCTTACAATGAATAGCAGTTGGTTTGTTTACACACGTAAAGCATAACAATAATGAGAGCTTTTTTTTTCAAAGGGTCATTCAGTCTGATTTAGTTTTTAGTGTAACCTTTTTTCTAGTTGTTAAAGCAACTGAGTGAATATAGATCCCCATTGAAAAAGGCAGAAATCTGCGAGGCTAGAATATTAAGTGTCGTTCGTGAGCCATAATAGGAGTTGTCTGAAAGCATCAACATCACGCTAAAAATGATTTCTTGCTTTTAACCATCATCCCGTCAGAACAGAACAGTTACAAAAGAAGAAAGACAAGAATAGAATATAAAAAAGAAGTTTTCAGGCCACAAGGAAAAGGGCACTTGCCTTGAAGGCAATAAGTAGAAGATACATTTTACTTTCAACAGCAACGTTGAATCTGGTATGAAAATGCTCAGCTCAAGAAGCATAACCAGTAATATATATATATATATATATATATATATATATGTGTGTGTGTGTGTGTGTGTGTGTGTGTGTGCGTGGTGCGTGTGTGTGTGTGCGTGTGTGTGTGTATTAAATAATATTATATATATATATATATTAAATATAGAAAACCAATATGGGTCAGAGTAAGCCTATTCGAGTTAATTATATATATATGTATATATAATTATTTACACACGTAAATATAATATATATATATATATATATATATATATATATATATATATATATATATATATATATATATATATATAAAGAAAGGACCCGGTGTTGTAATAGTTCTTGTCGTAGGAAATGGACAAGGCAATCCGTGTTCAAATCCTGAACGAGGACGTTTGTATTTCACATAGCCCTAATAAACTTGGGAAAGGTTAAACGACCTAATGTCCCTTACTATTTGCCATAGCTAAGGAAGAATAGTTAAAAGCCTACCTGAATTGGACATGGCGAAAACGATTTCAAATCATAGACGAGGCTGTCTGCATTTCACATAGCGCTAATACACTTGGGAAAGTTACGCATCTACCTATTCTCCCCACGGCTATGGGTAAATATTAGACTGGGCTATTTAACCTTGATTAGGCAACCAGTCCAGGAGAAGGAAACCCCTGAAAACAAGCCTGTTAATCTCTACTTAGGAAATTGACCTTTGTGTCACATTCTAATCGTGCGGAGGGGTTTGGTAAATATATAGAATAATGAAAGAAAGTGAACGAAAAGAGAAAATAAAATATGTGTGGAGGATTGAAATAAATCATGATTGAAGAATAATAGGGTCTATAGATGGATGAGGAAGGACAATGTTATTAATGAAAAGAAAAGATAAAAAGAAAAAGAAAAGCTTAGATAGAAGACAAGAAAAGGAAAATTAAAATCTGTAATAAAACATAACATTTTGGCAAAATATGTGCGAAAATAAGAAAATATGAAAAGTCGATTGTATGAAATACGAAGGAAAGAAGGAAATAAAATGAAAGCAACGAAAAAACAAGGAAAAGGCGCAAGGAATGAAGCCAAATAAAACATATGATAAGAAAAACAATAATATCTGAACGTTTGAGAAAATAAATGTTGCCAAGGACGATGGCTGTAATAGGGATAAAAATGCCTTTGCTTCTTCCCATCTTGTATCATTTTTTCCTTTTATTAATAATGTTTACGCTTCTTCTGCAATCCATTTCTTCGTCTCTCGTTCATTCCATTCTATTTTTTCCCGCCTCAAACGTTTTTGAGACTTTCTATTTATTTCCGCTAGTTTCTTTGTGAAATAACAATGGAAAATCGAAGGAGAGAATGAACGGGTTTTCATGCAATCCACAGGGAACAACGTACAAGAAGTTTTTTTTTTAAATAAAGAAATATTTGAAAAAGAATTACGAGAAAAGTGAAAAAAAAAAAAATAGTTAAAGATAAAAGCAAAATAAAAAAACAAACAGGATATTTCTAAGGGATCGATTTCATTGAATAACGAAAGTAGATTTTGTGTGTGTGTGTGTGTGTGTGTGTGTGTGTGTGTGTGTGTGTGTGTTGATTGCTGAATGTTTATATTTTCTCGGATAAACGATTGAGCGGGTGCCTCTCCGAAGTTTGTCCGGAACATATCCAACCATTTTGAAAAATTAGAGAACCGGTTGCGCGGCTTTTATATTTATTTGGCAATCAATCAAAATGAACCCTATTACGGTCAAAGTCACGCTGAAAACCGATTCCTGCTAGATCACCGAATTTAACCAGCGATGAGCCATTTTAATAGTTAATTGGATGACCACTCAAGCAACAAGAACTGTAAACAACCTGGGTTCTTTGTTTAGTAAAATCACTCGATTCGACATTAAATGACCCATAAATGGTTGATATGCCGTTAAACAAAACAACTATCCCATAAAATGAACCTTATTGTACATGCGATAACGTAAAATCTCCCTTTGCATTGCTCAGTTGGCAATGATATGTCCTTGAGTGATTTTGCGTATTGTGTGGTTGACACATTCACGGTGAATTTGCGTCAAGTTTGAAATGGGGGACGTACAAATGCTGAAGAAGACTTTAAGAGATTGGTCATCAAAGAGTGTAGCTCAGATTATATTCAAACTT
>CM042139.1:31068444-31100944 GCA_023376005.1 Doryteuthis pealeii | reverse complement strand
AATATACCCCCTTCGATCAATCTGTTGGTCACATCAAGCCTTAGCAACTATATGATTGTCACGATTATATTGCCCTTATGGCAGACCCCAACCCTTTTTATCATATATGTACTTGAAGGTGATGGCTGAGGGCCCTGGATATGACGTTAAACTGCATCTTGTCGTGATCTAATTATTGGGCTCTGGGAAGTGTGAGGTACTCCTTCATCTTTATTACTCCCAGGTCCACTGCGACCCAGAGTAGTATTATCTATTAGGGTACAATCTATGGGTTAGATAGATAAAAAATGAGTTTAAAACGGCTTTAAAAAATTGAATACCCAACTAAAAGAAATAAAACAAAAAACCAAGGGTTCACAAGCCATAAATCCAACCAACCAACCAACCAAAACCAGATTCTAATAATGCTCTAAATTATGGTCAATTATTAACTTTTTATTTGAAGTTTATCTATTTCCTCTATCTACTTATTTCATACTTCTCACATATTTTCGGACTATTTGTATTTACATTTGTTAATTGAAAATAAAGATTTATAAAAAATATTTTAATTTTTATGATTATCACTGTTAACACCTATCCAGTTTTATTTGTTGATATTTTTTTAAATGTAATTACTTGTTGATATTTTTAATTAAAATTACTTTGCTGATAGGGAAGGAGGAAAGTCATTAACAATGTTATTTATTTCTCAAAAAAGAACGAAAATAAAATCACATAAAACTAAAAGTAATTCTAATCTACCATTATTTTCTCGTTCCCCTGTATCAGAAATACGAGGTTTAAAAATGTTTGGCTTTGAGTTACCCTTACCGCGATTTTAACCTGGACTAATTTGATGGATATTGAACAATCAAAACAGAAAAAAAAAGACCTACAGAAAATGTTCTTACTGAAATATAACAATATATCAGCAAGTTAGTTTTATATTCTTTTATATCCGTAAAAAATTCTCTCAGTAAAGGCAACCGTTCAAATACATTTTTCGTTAGTATTTCCACTTTCTACACTGTATAATGATGAACTGTAAAATATAACAGAGGCGGCAAATTACTTCACATCTTGCAACGCTTTTTCCGCTGGATCTAGTGCAAGATAATTAAGATGTTAATTGTTCATTGTGTGCCCTCAAGCGGGCGCACAAAATTTAATGAAATTCCCTCCAGCTATAATCCGTAATGACAATCGGCGCTACAGAGGACAAGTGGAAATCTATTCTCTAAGCACTTGTTCAAAAATAGTGAGCAAATTTTCGATAAATTAAAACCTCGTTTACAGAAAGAATGCAAGAACATTTCTTTTATTTTACGGCATATAAAAAGAAAACATTTTTATATTGCATTTTTTGTCTCATATATATATATATAATATATTTGTCTCATATATATCTCTTATTATAATGGAGATTGTGTGTTTGTCAGTCTGTAACCGAAACTATATTACTGTACAAGTCACAATTCCTTTAGTTATTTACATCATATTCTCCATGATTTTATTTTTATTTAAACCTCAATTATTATTAAAATTGTTTTACATTACTTACACTGTTGACCATATCTACATACTAATAACATGCAATTGTATTTATATATACAACAAAATAGCGGTTTACAGTATGAATGGAAAGCCTAATTTGCATATTGATCTTTAAAAATTGATTTTAATAAATATATGCTTAGTATTATTGATTTCTAATTGTTTGGTTTTATCTTAATGAATATGAGCAAAAATCTCTTCAATAAATCTTAAAAGAAATCCCTTAACAAGAAGAAATAACTGTAATATTATTCTTTACTTCCTATTTTAACTAAATAGTTTAATTAGGAAAATTTACCAATGAAAGACGGGAGTAACGGAAAATGATGAAAGAGTTAGTTTCAAAGTTGTTCTATTTTTCAATCATACCCCCTCTGTTCAAAATCTTTTTATCTACATTCTTATTCAGTTTTATTAGCCTTTCTAATTTAATATGATATTTTATTATAAAATTTAACTAAAATACTTGCCCCCAGAGGGTGCATATATTTGCTAGTATATATAATATATTTAGTAGCTTGGTGGCTAACATGCTGAACTGTGACATCCTTGTATCCGATGTTGCATTCTAGTTAAGGAAGTAATTTTTTTTAAATTAAAAAGGCAAGCTGGGAATGTAACGAAATTACACGGTATTTTTATTTAGTTAGAACTAACAATCTAGACAAAGAGCTAAGACAAAAATATCTAAACTGATAAATCTCTTAATTAAGATTTATTCATAAAATTTCGTAAACTCTTTTCACAGAGCACTATTAACTTCATAAGAATATGTAAAAAATATTATTCATAAATCCCTTTTCTGTTTTGTATTTTTTTAGTAAAAATTACCGTTTGTATCAGCTTAGTGTCATTTTGTAATTGGCAACAAGCATTGTAAAATAACCAGACCTGGAATTTATTGTAATCAGGTTAAACAACTACCAACCACCACTGCACACACTTTCTTGGTGAGCAGTAGGCGGAACTGCAAAATGCAGGACTAAAATCTGGCAAGTGACTGTGGAAGCTAAGGACTCCAGCAAAAAAAAACAAAAAAAAACAGTGGCTTTAAATGGGGAAGGACTGAATGCTGCTGTAGGATGATCCAAACTACTACGGCAGAATACAGTAAATCATCATCATCATCATCATCATCATCATCATATAAGACCTGAACGCTTACCCGGCGTAGAAGGATGTTTTACATCATATACATAGTAAAACTATTATGAGGTTTTATTGCAATGGCATAATCATTTTAGATTTATTTCGAAATGTGAATTCACTTTTTTAAGGAGAAGGAAATGCATTCTAAAAGTAAAAGTAAATAGAATTAACATTTTAATCCTTAGAATGTAAACAGCTCTGGAGTTGTTTTTGTTGTGTAATGGTTATCGTGCTAAAAAATAGACACGGTGAGTTCAAATCCTGGTCGAGGTTGTTTGCATTTCCCATTGCGCTAATACCCTTGGAAAACGTATGACTCTACTATTCTCCTTCCAGCTATGGGTAAATAGTTGGAAGATGTGGGTTCTTTAACCATGGTATGGCAACCGGTCTCCCAGAAAGAAAAATCCGAAAAAACCTGTTAAAGTCCGCTTAATGAATTGATCATGTGTTATCCTACCCATAGGAAGGAGTTGGTATATATATATATATATATATATATATATATATATATATATATATATATATCTTATTCTTATTCTTATTATTAGTTTTTCCCAGCTGCCCTAGCTGGTGGTTCACTGGAGACTGAGTGACAGCAAGTCTCCTCAGATCTACAGGATTCTTCTGGGTATTCTAGCCGATCCCAACAGTGTTGTAGTTTGGATGGTCTCGATTCCTTCTCTGATTTCCAGTTCACCCAAATTCTTTTCCAGAGCTTTGGGGATCGTTCCAAGAGCACCAATTACAATTGGTGCGACCTTCACCTTCATGTTTCACAGTTTCCTCAGTTCTCTGACAAGGTCTAAGTATTTGTCTAACTTTTAGCTTTCTTTCATTATCACTCGGTGATCGGCCGGAACGGCAAAATCTACGAGATGACAGGTTCTCTTTTTCTTGTCAATCAATACTAGGTCCGGTGTCCTGGCCGGAATTAGGTGATCCATCTGTACCTGGAAGTCCCAGAGAATTTTATGCGTCTCATTCTCTAGGACAGGTTTAGATTTGTGCATATACCATTTGGTTGTATGGTGAAAATTGAATTTCTTGCACAATTCCTTGTGGATTCCCTTTCCCACAGTATCGTACCTAGTCTTGTACTCTCTTTGTGCTAGTTTGCTGCATTCGCTTATTATATGATTGACCGTTTCGTCACTATCTCCACACATTCTGCACGTGCTATTCTGCTGCATCTTATCTATTTTTACTTCATATAGTTTGTTCGAATGGCATTGTCTTGTGCTGCGATTATTAGGGATTCGGTTTCTCTTTTCAGGTTTCCTTTTCTTAGCCATGTCAATGTCTTCCGATGTGATATCTCTTGAGTTTTACGCCTAACGTACACATGTAGTTGTTTTTCTTCCCATTTCTGTTTTTTTAGTTTTTGATGTATTTCTGTTGGTCAATGTGTTGCAATTACTTTTCCTGGCTGCTGCAATTAGTCTTTCTTTACTGTTATTAGTGTATTCGTCAAGTGCTCGGATTTCCGTATCTACAGTTTTGACACATCTGCCTGTGTCGTCTCTCGGGTGGAATGCCTTGTGCATGGTCATCAGTTTTCTTGTCTTTTGGTCTATCTGTCGGAGCTCCTCTCTTGTCCATTTTAGGAATGGTCCCGAGTATCTTACAAGAGGCCCACGTGTTTATTCTCTTGATAAGGTTTCTGCTACATAGCTTGGTTTCTAAGAGCTTTCTTGTTCTTCGGAAGTATTCCTTTCTTACTTTTTCTTTCATTTCTATTTGTTTGATGGCGCCTGCTTCTAATATTCCCAGATATCTATTGTTCTCTTTTTCTCTAAGTGTCCTAATTTCTTCTCGATTCGGTAGTTCTATTCCATTCGCCGTTTCAGTTTTTCCTTTCTTCATCACTAACATGGCGCACTTGTCGATGCCGAACTCCATCCCTATATCTTAGCTGTATATTCTTATAGTTTGTATGAGCGTTTCTAATCTTGTTCATTCTTGGCAAAAACCTTGATGTTGTCCATGTACATTAGATGATTTATTTTTTCCTGTGATTTACTAAATTTTTATCTCGCTGTATATTTCTTGAGTATATGGTTGAGTGGCATCATTGCTATGACAAATAGAAGTGGCGATAGAGAGTCTCCCTGGAAGATGCCTCTTTGTATTTTCACCTCTGTTAAGGTTTGTTCTCCCGCTGTCAATTCTATTTTAAAATTGTCCATGGTTTTGTTGATGAATTTTATTTTGTCTTATATTTATACATCTTTAGGCACCGATTATCCAGGTTTGTGGAATCATGTCGTAGGCCTTTTTGTAGTCAATCCATCCCATGGCCAAATTTCTTTTCTTGTTTTTTACTTCTTTAAGGATGCTCTGATCTATGTATAGTAGGTCATTTGTTCCATTTGTTTCCTTGCGGCATTCTTTTTGTTCTTCCGGGAAATCAAGTGAGTAGTAGATCTCTTCTCTTATTTGTGCGGTCATTATTTTCCACATCATGCGTAAACATGTTATTGGCCTATAGTTGTTGGGGGTGGTTCCTTTTTGGGGATCTTTCTGGATTAGGGTAGTTTTTCCTTTTGTGATCCATTCGGGTACGTTTCCTTCTTGTATGCATTTATTCATCTGTTTGGCCAATCTTTCGTGGATGGGTGTGAATTTTTTGAACCAGTATCCATGAATTCCATTGGTGTTTTCCTGTTTGGTATTTTCTTAAGTATTGCTCTTAGCGAGTCCAGGTGTATGCTTGCCTCCGGTTCTTCTTCGAGTCCTTCCAGTTTGTTTTTTTGTCTTATGTATTCATTTAGCCTTTCTATTATGGTTTTTCTTTTCCCATATTTTGCTCCAGAAGTCTTTTGTTTCCTTCGCATTCGGGTATTTGTTTGTCTGAGTGCTTTGGCCATCGACTTGCGGGTCAAATTTCCCTTCGTTATTTTGAAAAGTCTTGTTTTGATTATATTGTTTCATTCTGTTCTGGTATCTTTTTAGTCTACCCTCTCTCGCCAGTATTTTTTGGTTGATTTCCTCCATCTGTATAGTCCGATTTTCATTCCTTTGTGTGGTTATGTTGTTGGCCTTTCTTAATACTTTCGTTTGTTGTTTTAGTTTCTTTATTTGTATTTCTATTATCATTTCCCATCCAGCTTTTGTGTTTCTGTTAGGTTTTCGTTGTGGTATGCCAATTTTTCGCTAACTAGTTTTGCTCTGGCATATATTTGGCCGTTTAATTCAGTGATGTTTTCTATTCGGGTGTTTTTTAGTATTTTATTTATTTTTTCGGTTTCGCGCTGGACTTTTTCCTGTTCTAATTTCTTAAGGGTGGTAGGGTATCCTTGTCTTCGGTCAGGATTTGTTTTATTATTTCTAGGTCGAATTTTTCGCCTTCTGTTATGTTTGGAGTTGTGTTGTCTTGTTCCGTGGAGTTTCATCTATTATAGGGTTTATGTCTTGGGCATATTCATCTTGTCTTTCTTGTCCACATATTTCTATTATTTCGAGAAAATTTTATTTTCTAATATCATCCTTGCTTGGTCTGCTTGTCTCTGGCGGTTTGTATTGAAATTCTTCCCGTCATTCCACATTTTTTATCATTCTTTGTGCTGGGTTGCTTTTAAAGTAACACTGGAGAACTTGGACGTTGTCCTTTCTACTCCATATTTTTGTCGTCTCTCGGCTGCTGGGCTGTCTTTCGGCTGCTGAGCTCCTGCTAGGCTGTCTCTCGGTTGCTGCAGAGCTGTCTCTCGGCTGCTGCTGGGCTGTCTCTCGGTTGCTGGCTTGCTGCTGGGATGTCTCTCGGCTGCTGGGCTGGGATGTCCTTAAGCTGCTACTGGGATGTCTCTCGGCTGCTGGGTGAGACATATTTCATGTTTACTCACCTGTACGTGTATACTCATATAATCCTGGTGTATATGCGCTATACTTACGTCTTGGGTTTTCTAAGCATTATAGTAGGCTGTTGGTGGATGACAAAACGCAATACGTTAGGAGATCCTTCCGTAGGCGAGCATTCTTTCATGTCGGTCGAGTGAGGTTTAACCAAGCAATTGGTTCAGATCGCGTGGGATCATTTCGGACAGGAATAGTCATTATGTAGTGCGTTATCGTGCTGCCGGTGTACGTGTCCAACGATTACTACCAACTGATTTGTTTTGGTGAGCCAGTTCGTAGGCTGTTGGTGATGGCAACACTATATGGTTGGAGTACCCTCCGTAGATGAACATCCTCTGTCGTGTCAAAGGAACGAGGTTGGTGTAAGTAATTAGTACTGATACGAAGGATATTTTCGGGTTGTATCGATCGTTATTCAGTGGTTATATTGTTTGGAGCGATGTACATGTACAATAACTGCTACCAGCTGATGGTGTTAGCAAGTGAGCTAGTACACTGTGGATGGTACAACGCAATACGATGGGCGAACCACTTTCGCATCGGTCGAGTGGTTAGATGATGTGTGATTATTTCCGTCAGGATCACTCATTATGCATTGCGTTATTTTGCGGACGGTAGTCAGGTACAACACAGGCTACGAACTGATAGTGTTGGTGAGTGAGATCGTAGATGTTGGTAGTTGATACAATTCTATACGGTCCGGGTCCATATTATTATTTACCCTTTTGAGTTTTCACATCAGCATTAGCTGATGGTCTTTCACTGGAGTCTGAGTGACAGCAAGTCTCCTCAGGTTTCCAGGACTCTTCTGCGTATTCTGGCAGAGCAGTGTTCTGAATGGTATAAATCCTTCCTCTGATTTCTAGATTTTCCAAACCCTTTTCCAATCCTTTTGGGACCGTTCAAAGTGCACCAACTACAATTGGTATCACTTTGACCTTCATATTCCATAACTACTACTTCTTCTTCTTCTTCTTCTTCTTCTTCTTCTTCTTCTTCTTCTTCTTCTTCTTCTTCTTCTTCTTCTTCTCAAGTAATTCTTTTTTACAAGTGTGGCTCATATATTTATAGCAAAGGATTTTCTCTCTGATTTTATTCGTGTATTTTATATTCTTTTTAGCAAATTAATTTCTTTGTTATTCTATACTTGCTGGTGACACTAGTGTTTTTTTATCTGATAGCACAAACAACACCAAAGTCTGTTTTCTGATAAGATTTATAACATTGCTTTTTTTATTGCAATACAAACCATACAAGTGAAAGTATTTGCGTCATGATATATGAAATGATAGATCAACCAATCATTTAGGTCGGGGCAAAAGGCCGTGTCTAAAATTTCACCCATATTCCTGAGGAAATTATAGTGAAACAGAAACAAAATCCAGATTTTTTTTAACTCAAGATTTTACTGGAGGCTGGTTCGGTGAAATAAAGCAACTCGTGCTATTTGACCCCACGACCTTCTGTCACACCCTGCTGATACGGAGAGGTTGGGTAAATGTATAAAATGTCAGCAAATGAATGATCAAAGAAATGAATAAGTTTTATTTACTGTAAGATATTTGGGACCTACCTTTAACTGGAGAAGAGAAGATCTGAAAAGTCTAGATAAAAGTGGAAATTGATGCATAAGACCCTGGGTCGATGGTTTGACGTTGATATGTGATAAAGAAAGAGGGAAGAATGAAACTCGTTTGTATTAAGAATTCTGTTAACTTGCCTATCAAGAGAATTGAAGTCTACATCTAACAGAGTAATGAAAGTTTGAGTCGAACACATAGTCGTTCAGAAAACTCCAAAATGAGAAGGTCAAAATAAAACGAAAAATGACTCTACGTATAATTCAAGAGTAGGTATTTGCTCAACCTGTTGGTAAGATGGAGCATCCGCCAAGGATCGAACTCACTATTCAGTAGTAATGGATCTACGAAACTAGCTTGCTATTGCACCATAATTGGCCGTCCTGGTATTTACCCAACCCGTTCACCACGAGTAGGATATGATACCAGGTCGGAAGTATGGGATATCCTGTGAGGATCGAACTCGCTGTTCAATAGTAAATAATCTGCCAGACTACCTTCAAGAGTAAAAAAAATAGGGAATCTGAAGGAAAATTAAGATTATCCAGAAAAATCATCTCGAATACTGTTGTGATGTTAGTCCCAACAGTAAAAAGAAGTCAAGTCGAGATGGGGTAAAATAAGACAAGTGTATTTACAATTAATGGTACATGTACGACTAGCTTGTCGTTAACGGGAACAGTCCTCCCTTTCCACTCGGTGTCTCACTATTTATAGTGAGAACCGGTGCATGTTCTCCACTGTAGGAACGGCCGGTACAACAAATACCTAGATATGTGCTAATGAGACTTACACCACGATGGGACGCCCAATACCGGATAATACAAGAGTAAAACAAAATACACCAGAGACGACATAGACATGGTTGCGAAGAAGACATTTTAATAGAGAAACTGATTTTTTTTAATAGTGGCATGGAACGCTCTGTAAGAACAAATCATATAAAGTCAATGATGAAAAGCGGAAAACAAAATATTAAATATCGATTGAACTGAAATAGATATGAGACAGCCAATCATAGAATAAGTGAATGCAGCAAAGTTAATTTAAAAGTGCAAAAAGAGACTGTGTGGGAAAGATGACATGTCAATGGCATAGAGATCAATGATTTATGTATTAATCAGAAAGTGTCCAAGAGAAAAAGAAAAGAAAATTCTATAGGAGTTTCAAATTCAAAACGGGCAACTAATCCGCCCACAAGACTGAACTGGTCATCCTGACTAATAAAAAACTATTATCAGCGGGCCAAAGAGTAAAATAAAAATAAAATGAAAAGTTAAGGAAAGTGTCGGGACATTATTAGAGAACGGGAAAAGTTCAAGATATTAAGGTGACGATTGTATTTGGTATTTAAAAAAATCTTTCTTATCTCGCTTTTCGGGACTTTTCAGAGGACAGCATTTTATCATTGACCAGAATAATACCATTGTTTTGGTTTAATATTTGAAAGTGTCGGTAAAGCACTTGCCTAGGAATCGCAAGGTTCCTGATTCAATACCGGCCCTCGACAACTCAGCGTATGAGTAGCACAGGTATATGTGTGGTAAAGTGAGGAGTTGATGGTAGGAGTGGCGCTCCACCTCAGATGCAAAAACAATCTCCTTGGTCTAGCGCTAGTGAAAGGGAGATAGACTCTCTCGCTGTCTGGCCACCCTGTCGACTTTTGTTGTTGTTTTTTTTTCAGATTTTATTGGATATGGGTGAGAAATTAACAATACAAGAAAGAGTTAAATTGTTTTTTATGTTTGGAAGAGATGGGACTACATACCGCTCTGTAGCTGAAGAATTCAATCCCGAGCGAGAAAAAACATTGAACCATACCACTGTCTGCCGTTTGATAAAACGTTTCCAAAAAACTGGCTCGGTTGCTGACCGCGAGAGATGTGGTCGACGAAAGAGTGCAACTGATGAAGCAACATCAACTATGGTTTTGGCGAATGTTGCTAGAAGCCCCGTGAAATCAGTAAGGAAAATAAGCCAGGAGCTTACGATTAGCAAATCATCAGTACATCGTATTCTTAAGACACAAAAATTTCATCCGTACAAAGTGCATCTTGTGCAAGAGAATTGATGTATGTATCAATGGAGAGGGTGAAAAATTTGAGCATCTATTATGATTATGATGAATAGAATTGATATTCATATGTCTTTTTATACTTTTTATATGTATTTTCATACATGGTGCGCGAATTCTGGGACACCCTTTATAGTTCAATATATTAGCATAAAACATTAGTATAACATTAATTATAATGAGTGTATTGTATTTAATAAAAAGGTAATATCAATACTTTGCAGAGTTTCCAGAAGTTTTCACAGCTAAAACAATTTTCTTATCTCGCTGTTGGGGACATTTCAGTTTACTGCTGCCGAGTGCAAGCAGTACAGTTCTAAATGTCTCTCTCAGCGGTCAGCATTTTATCATTGACCGCCATTTTTTGGTTTTTATTTTTAAAGAAAAATCCTTCATTATTTCTTTATGTTCTGACTGTATATAGTCCAATATATTAACACAAAAACATTAGTATAATAACATTAATTAAAACAAATAAAAAAAAATAAACCTGAAGTTAATAATAATATTTTCGCAGAGTTTTCAGAAGTTTAAGGTGTAACAATCTTATGGGCCATCCTGTAGGATTTAAGCAAGAGCGCTTGTCCAGTGGAATTGGATCCTTGGTAGTCCTCTGATAATGAGTCCTTTGGTTCTTCTGGTAAAGATTCATCAGTTCCTTCATCAATGGTTGTAAATTCCTCCTCAATGATTGCAAGTGAACTGTGGCAAGTATCAGTGTTTGAGTAGTGAATCAGCCACGCATTATGGTTGTTGATTGGCCGGAGGAGTAAACCACGTGACCTAGGCTAGTCTATAAATTCAGGGTGGGAATTGGGGCACACCTTATATCAGAGGTACATGAAAACTACTACATGGGAACTACACTAGGATGATGTATCCTGTCGAGTACAAATTCTGAAAGCAATCAATCCACTAAAAGCAGCTATGCGGCTACCTGTCTCTTATCTCCCAAACTTTCCAAGTAAGACGAACAAGACATGCCGGTCACTGCTTGAGAAGTAAGGCGAAACTCAAGTGACGTTCTCCTGTGCACACATATACATGGACACACCAGAGTGGGCCGACCAGAAAATAATTACGTTGATCATCTCTGTGCAGATAACGAATGTCATGAGTGAACTTGTCTGAAATGATGACCCGGTGACGAGGGAGAATCATGAGATTTGTGCTGTCAGCACGACATGATGGTGATGATCATTGGTATGATTTGAATAAAAAATTTCTTGTTAAGAAGTTGTAAAAAAAAATAGGGAATCTGAAGGAAAATTGAAGCTATCCAGAAAATCATCTCGAATACTGAAGAGAGTGCTAAAGAGACTTGCTATCACTTGATCCTCACTGAAATATCATTGCTTTGAAAATTCAACTGGCACAAAATGGAATTCAAACATCGAAACTGCAGAGAGCGTTTAAACTTTGAAGATGTTGAGTTTCACATGACCAATGTTGGTTATTGCGTTTTAGTTTAATAGCTTTAAAACACATTCTACCATATGCAATAAAATTGAATTATAAATAAATTAAATTATTAATAATTGAATAAAAAATAATGTCTATTATTTTGTAAAATTAACATAATATCTCAATGCAGTTAAATTATAAATAAATCAAATTAAAATGTTCATCATCTTATTACGATTTGCCATTTCTATTGAATATCTGTACATGTTTATGCTTACACGTAAAAGTATTTACGCTCCCTATCGACTGAGGCTGTAGAATACGCCGACAGCACCCCTGCAGAGCGGTAAGACACCGCCAATGAGTCCATCTGTTGGCCGTAGGGACCTGTAATGCCTGAAGACAGGATTGTGATGGCTGAGTAGTCCATGACACGGGTACTAAGTGCTCCCGTGACAGGCAACACTTACTTGGGCTAGTCAGTCGGTCGGAGAGGCCACATCTGGTCAGTTGGCAGGTCATGTCAAACCCTAGCAACAATATGATTGTTCCGACGGTATTCTTTAAATGGCTCTTATGGCAAATACCTACCCCTTTTTATCATATAAGTTTTTGAAAGCGGTGGCTGAGGATCAACCACCAGTATTTATTAATACACAAAAAGTTAAGGAAAATGATTTCTTAAACAAATCACATATATATAAAAAAAAAACAAGATTTGGCATTAAATAACCCACAAAGGTTGATATGCCATTAAACCAAACAACCAACCAATGTAAAATATTTATCTCACCGAAATGTTTATTCGAACCAAATTTGAAAGTCAAATAACTGCTAGACATGTAGTGAAATTCTAAAAAGTAAAACAATTTAAAATATTTGGAACATTCAAAATCAAATTTTCAAGTATTTTAAAGTGGAATTTATTTTTTACTATATCGATAGAACTTGACATTTAAAATCAAATAAAAAATTTGGAATCTATTTTTTAGAATAGGATATGACTTGTATTGTCCGATGTTTGATATTGTAAAATTTTCATTTGTTGATGAAAGAATCGACTGTGTTTTTGTATTTTTTCTTTCTTCGCCTCAAATGACAGGAGAAGGAAGAAAAAAAAGACAACGTCAATCTCTTATTTCGACGAAACCCAGTGATCAGATCAACACGAAAAACACAGAAAAGAAAACTAATTTTTCCTCAAGGATGATTGCAGTCTGATCACGTTTTGGTCTTTTACGCTTAACTTGGGGGTGTAAGATATCGGTCTTTGAGGGGGAAAGAAACCCTATTTTACTGTTATTTGGGTCTTAGTGAGCATGCGTACAAACACATTGTTCTCTCTCTCTCTCTCTCTCTCTCTCTCTCTCTCTCTCTCTCTCTCTCTCTCTCTCTCTCTCTCTCTCTCTCTCTCTCTCTCTCTCCTGGTTTTCTTATACTCTTTTACACTGCGAATTGCCAAATAATAAAATCGTTGCATCCCATTAATTTCTTTTATGGGAGCTACTTGTCATCATTAAGTGGATGCTTGAGCTGTTAATTCAAGTGGGAAGTTCAATGATACCACACTTCTCTTGTCCATCTGTGTTACCTAACTGACCATTATGTCATGGCTGGGTGCTTATTTTGACCAATAAAACGTGTAGTTTTCCCATTGTCTCTTCACTCACTAATTCAAATAAATAATCCCCAAAAAGCTTTGGCTATAAATATGCAAGACGAACTTAAAGGTTAAATATACTTTCAAGTAATAGTGTACGCGTAAATGATAATATTAGGTCTATTTCGTGGCTGATTTAAATAAATACTTCCCACTGGGGACACTGCTTCGAACTCAGTTTAAAAATAAGGATCCTGAACACTGGTTTTCACTGAAAGCTAACTCTTAAAAAATTGACGCCACACAATCTTCCTTCCTTTTATTTTTAATGTTGTACTTAGTAAATATTCTTTCGGTTGCTTGTCCAATATTTGACGGGAAGTCCTTGTGACATTGTGGCTAACGTGCTGGACTGTGACATCTTAGTAAGCGAGTTCGAACTCCAATCTTGCTATTACATTCAACTTCGGACTAATACTCTTGGGAAAGAAATGTAAACACTTATCCAGCCCCAGCTATGGGTTAAATAGTACCACTACTGTTATTCTACAATGGTGACTTTGGCATTAAATAACTCATGGGGATTTATATGCCATTAAACAAAGACATTAAACCAACCAATGTTTGACTTAATTGTATGAGAATGAAAAATGTATATGTTTATTATTTATGCAATAGCATAGTTCTCATCATTTTGACTGGATTTTTTTACGTATGTGTAAACACTTATGCCTGGGATCAGCGTGTAGTATATGTGCAAATTCCATACGATTAAAGTTTTCTCTTCGGCACTTATCTAGGATCAGAATATAGTATATGGACCCGTGGAAATCAATATTTTAATATAAGAATTTGAATAATTATAAAAAAAAGAAATCCAGTGAAAAACTATCAGTGATGATATAATACACTCGCAATGGACCTTGTTAGAGAAATGAAAAGGCTGTGGAATATGAGGGTGAAAGTGATTCCAATTGTAGTTGGTGCCCTTGGAACGATCCCCAAAAGCTTAGAAAAGAGACTAGAGGAAGTGGAAATCATAGGAGGAATTGGGACCATCCAGTCTACTGCATTGTTTCAGCCGGCTAGAATACTCAGAAGAGTCCTCGAGACTTGAGAAGACTTGTTGTCACTCAGACGCCAGTTATAGACCATCAGCTCACGCTGGTGTGAAAAACTCACAAGGAGTGAAATAATGATAATAATAATAATTATAATAATAATAATATAATAATGCGTAAGTATAAACACACACACACATATATATATATATATATATATATGTGTGTGTGTGTGTGTGTGTGTGTGTGTGTGTGCACTGTAGTGCGTTATTCCTCTGAAGAGACCCATGTCATATGTGTGACAGGAGCACAGATAATAATCAACTCCCATGAAAAATATGAATTCAAATCAACTTTTTAGATCTGAGTGTCCTGATCGGCCAGTGGCCATCAACAGTCATCATGGGGAACCTGGTCAGCAATCTGTGAATGTTGGCTGTTCTAAGCAAAATAGAACCTTCCACATTAACAAAAGAAAATTCTACCAGCAAGTCGGTGGAGAAAGTATGAAGAGAAACGAACAACCGAATGCAAAGGAGACAAAACATTTTTGAAACGAGATATCATAAATAAAAGAACATAACAGAATTATGAGGAGAGTCCTGAAGACATGGGCAGACATGTTTTCATATACTTCAGTGAAAAACTACCCGCGTTGGTTGATTTGAAAAACTCGCAATAATAATAATAATAATAATGAAAAGACTTGGACATGGTTAAGAAAAGGAAACCTCAAAAGAGAAACTGAATCACTAATAATTGCTGCACAAAATAATGCCATAAGGACAAACTATATCAAAGCGAAAATTGATAAGACCCAACAAAATAGTAAATGTAGACTATACGGTAATAGAGATGAGACTGTAAACCATGTACTATGCGAATGTAGCAAACTAGTACAACGGGAGTACAAAACTAGACACGACTGGGTTGGGAAGGTGATCCACTGGGAATTATGCAAAAAATTAAATTTTGACCATACAACAAAATGGTATATGCATAAACCAGAATCTGTTCTTGAGAATGAAACATAAAATTCTCTGGGACTTCGAGATAAGGACGGATCACCCTATCCCAGCCAGGAGACTAGACCTAGTATTGATTAACAAAAAAAGAGAACATGTCAACTGGTGGACTTTGCGGTCCCAGCAGATCACAGGGTGAAGCTGAAGGAAAATGAAAAGATAAATACCTGGACCTTGCCAGAGAATTGAAAAAGCTGTGGAATAGGAGAGTGAAAGTGATACCAATTGTAGTTGGTGCACTTGGAACGGTAGCAATAAACTTGGAAAAAAGACTGGAGGATTTAGAAATCAGAGGAAGAATAGAGACCATCCAAACTACTTCACTGATGCAATCGGCTAGAATACTTACAAGAGTCCTGGAGACCTGAGAAGACTTGTTGTCACTCAGACTCCAGTGAAATACCATCAGCTAACGCTGGTGTGAAAAACTCAAAAGGAGTGAAAATAATAATAAGAGGGAGAAAAATAAAACAAAACAAACATCCCTAAAGGATAAAGTTCTCCTAAAATGTAGAATAGAAATTTAAAAAATTAAAAATTAACAACCACGCAGACAAATACTTTGAATAATTTATAAGAATTCTATAAAGAAATTTAACTCGTTTTAACTTCACTGAAAAATCAAAGACTTTACAGTATGTTTCATAGTTTTTGAAAGGTGTGTATTGCGTTTTATATAATAATATAATGTTTTTTTTATGATACTGCTGATCGCTTTCATATAATGGGCAATAGCAAATAATTGAAACCTTTCTTTCTTTCTTCTTCTTCTTCTTCTTCTTCTTCTTCTTCTTCTTCTTCTTCTTCTTCTTCTTCTTCTTCTTTCTCTCTCTCTCCTCTCTCTCCTCTCTCTCTCTCTCTCTCTCTCTCACACACACTCACACACACACACACATACATACAACACACACACATACATATACGGCCGCGTGCACGCACACAAGTCAGATTCTCCTTCTAATTCGCTCGCTCACTCACTAATTCTCTTAACTGCTAATGGGAAATTAAATCAAAAAAAATGTCGTGCAGTTAAAAACAGCAATGAGGAGAGCTACGTGTTGATAGAGCTTCAAACGGCGGATTTGTCTGAAGGGGTAAAGACACTGTGAAATGGAGCCACAGTTTCGGAAGTGTCAACAGCGTCAGGACCGACACTTCTTACTGAAATGTGGTTCTCGCTTCTTGTAGCTCTGTTTAAAGGCCATCGGCAAACACAAGAAGTGACAAGTCTTCTCTGTTGCGATTGAGCACACTTAACTGTAACTCTTGCTCATCTGACATTCATAAAAGAAAAAAAAAGTCTTCTTTGTATTTACTTACCCAACCCCTCCACATGAGTAGAGTGTGACATAAGGTCAATTTTAAAAGAGATTTTTAACAGGTTTGAATTAAGAGTTTTCCTTAATAAAACCATTAAATTATTCCTCTCTTCTGACATTCATAAAAGGAAAAAGAAGGCTTCTTTGTATTTACTTACCCAACCCCTCCACGTGAGTAGAGTGTGACATAAGGTCAATTTTAAAAGAGATTTTAACAGGTTTGAATTAAGAGTTTTCCTTAATAAAACCATTAAATTATTCCTCTCTTCTTACAACGAATCTGCCATAGTCGGAGAAAATAAAAATAGCCAACTTAAGATGCAATGTATGAATGAATAATTAGCAAGCTGGTCTCACTCTCTATTACTACTATACATTTACCAACACGCTCTGGAAAGAGCAGAGTGTGACACAAGATCAATTTTTAAGCGGAGTTTAACAATACAACTGCATGCTTTAATACGAAAATATCATAAAATGTATTCTTAATAAAAATTAAGTTCATTTCAGATAATTTTAAGCTAGGAATTTAGCCAACTGACTTTCACTTTGAAACAAGACGGTAGCCATTTTGAAAGTCTCCGTGCGAAATACACAAATCTTAGAAACTTTTCGAAAACAATACAACTGCATGCTTTAACCACAAAAATATCATAAAATGTGTTCTTAATAACAATTAAGTTCATTTCAGATAATGCGCATGCAGAATTTTATGCTATGAATTTTGACAACTAAAGGTGAAAATTACCTCTGAAGCTTGCTCGTCCCTCAAATTCTAGCTCTCAACACAAAGCAAAAAATCGACCGAATGACTCGGAAAACTCTTACCTCGGAAAACTCTTACGCTGGTGTACTAGTTAGTCAAGGTACCACTGTACTAACTATTCTGGCTTTTCTATTTTTCTTTCTTTTTTTGTTTTCGGTTTTAGTACATAACAATCACTTTTGGTTTGTTCACTCGTTTTGATAAACTGGGTAGAGACGGAACAATGGATAGAAAGGCTGGGGATGTTTGTGATTTGATGTATTCCACTTGATTGTCTTCCTTCTATGATTGATAAAAAAAAAGTTAACGGAGACAGCGAATCGATCGACTACTTGATTATGTCTTTTACCGAAATTGATTCTTCAGTTAAATCGTTAAAATTGTGCATTTCTAAAATAATCATTCTAAAATCTAATGGTTACAATGACTTTTCCCTCACATTATTTAGTATTTGAAATTCGTGTATTGTGAAATTCTGAATTGTACAATGAATGGATACCAATTAGTTAATGAAAGATATACACTTAAGAATATGTAACGTTAAGCAACCAATGAGAACATAAGGAAATATTGCATCTTAATATCTCATTTGTGTGAGTACAAAGATAAACGGAAGAATATTGTGCAACAACAATCCGTTGTGTGGTTGGTTGGAGGCTGGTTGGTGGTTTCATTGCATATCAACCCTTGTGGAGGATTTAAGGCCAAATTATGTTTATATATAACTATATATATAAATATATATATGTACGTATATGTTAGAATATATATTATATATATAAGTTAGAGGGAATATATATATATACATGTATATATATATATATATATATATATATTGTGTGTGTGTGTGTGTGTGTGTGTGTGTGTGTGTGTGTGGAGAACATTTACAAACAAACATGCGATGAATTAGAAAATGTGTGGTAAAAAGGTTCGTTACTGTTAGTTGAGTGGCGTTTGTATTGAAAGTTGATGACGTGATTATTGCGTGCGAAAGTAAAGATTAATGATAGGAACACGGGAAATCAAAAAGTTAGGGTAGAATGAACATGAAGTTAACGTCGCTTAGTTACTGTCAGTTTCACGCCTATGCGATTCACAAATCACGACTTAGTTTGAGAATCTCATAGGTGAGAAACTGTCAGTAACCAAGCATCGTTGACTTCATGCCCACGCACCCTAACGATATTGAGCACTATTTACTTATAAATGTAGCTCATTATATTATCAATATCAAAAATTTTATATATATATATATATGTGTGTGTGTGTGTGTGTGTGTGTGTGTGTGTGTGCGCGCGCGCGCGCGTGTGTGTGTGTGTTTGTATGTGTGTAGAAAATAGAAAAAAAAGTATTCCAAAAAGATAATTTTATTATAGACTAGAAGTGGATACCCAGCGTCGCCTGGGTAGAGGGGGTAGCAAAAAAAGTTAATCTCGCAGATCCATTATTACTGAATCACGAGTTAGATCATCGCAGGATGCCCCATTAAAAAATATGTAAAAGAAAGGTCTTGCGTTTATTCAGCCATTCTGAAAAGAAAAATTAATGTCTACTATTTAAAATCTTTAATGCAAAAGAAATTCTATGCTGTTAACATGTAAATTTTTTTTTATTATCTTCACAAATATAAATCAAATCTTCCTTAGTTTTGCTCAAAAACCAATCCCTGGTGATATTTAATGTGTATATATATTTATTTAGTCGCTAATTGTTTTATTTTCGAAGTTTCCTCCGGACATACACATACACACAACTGCCCTTTATATATGTATAAAGAGTAAAGTCGCCGTTAAAATGTTTTTTAAACCTTCACCGGGACATTTGAATGAAAAAAGTGCTGTTATGAGAAAGTATTAGAGAAAAATAGGTTCTTTTTTGTGTTATCAGAGTTCATTTTTACAAAATAAATGGTGACGTGATTGGTAATCGAGTAAATGTTTGAAATGTTACGCATTTTCATTTTATTTACATTAAGATTAATTAAAACAAATCTATCATTTTGGAATACTTTGTTTTTTTCTATTTTCTACATACCGTCGCATTTATTTTCATTTCACCCACCCTTATGTATATATATATATATATATATATGTATATATATATATTATATATATATATAATCTACAGACACCGTGTTTCGACGTTTCACGTCTCATCAGTGTGGCTAGACACAACAACTAACTCCGACCAGAAGCGAACACCCGACTGACTTTACGCCAGTCCGATCCGTTAACCTCTAGGCCATTGTCAGCTGCCGTTTAATGAGCGGTGTTTTAACTGTGTTAAATACATACATCTGTGTATATACTTTACGATCATCAGTGAGATCAAATTTGTAAATAGATGATCATTGCGTTATGCTGGCGGTGAAAGTCTATTAAAGTCGCCCCTAAAGAGCTCTACCGGGTTACGGGAGCATATAATATATATATATATATATATATATATATATATATATATATAATTTGTATAAGAAATCATTTATATTAACTTCATGTGTATTAACAAATACTGGTGATTGAGTCTCGGCCACCGTCTTCTAGCACCAGTATGATAAATATGATCGGCGTATTTCACAGCTGCAGGCAACAGGGCGGACAACCATTTCTCAGGTCTGGAGAATGTGCATGATGTAAATTCAGAATTTGGATTTTACTTGCGATTAAACACTGTTCACAAACTGCCTAACCCATGAAGCAAGTCAACATTGATATTTGCTTGGCTTAAATTAGCCTGGTACGAGGTCAGAAGTTTGCTGGCTCCAAGAGAAGATCAAATTCATTCTATTTTCTGTGATCAGCTAGCAGTTGACTTACCAATACATTGCATCTCTGTTGCATCAAACCGCCCAGTCGACTGTAGAATACTCCGACTGCACCTCTGCACAGGAGTAAGACTCCCCCTATTAATGGGGTCATCTGTCCTATTATGGATCAAATTCACTAGAGCAGTCATTGGACAATGGGATCACCTTGCAAATTATTTATCCATACATTGCATCTTATTTAGGTTATTTTTATTTTCTTTGACTATAGCAGATTAGTTGTAAGAAGAGAATATTCACTCAATGGTGTTATTTTTCAAAGTTCTTGAAGTAGTAAACTTATAAAACCACTAGAGATTAAGATAAGTGTGCATAATCTTCTTTACAAAAAAGAAAAAGTGAGGATTATTTCTGTTCGTGGTAATTGGATATGAAAAAAAAATAGATAAGTATTTTGTAACTCGACAATCAAATTCCTTCTTTTAAGAATTCCACATAGTCTTCCACGAGTTGGATAATTTGGAATGGTATTAGTTTTATATTCATAAGTTCTGCATCTTCTGGTTTTGGCAAGTTTTTACAAAATCTTGTTTTATTCTATAACCTAACAGAATTAACAGGTTCGAATTCTGAGTTTTCCTTTTCCTAGAAGGGTTGCCATACCAGGATTAACGAGGCCAGACTGTTCTACAATTTACCCATAGCTAGAGAGAATAGCTGGATGCATAACTTTCCCTAGGGAATTAGCTTCATGTAAAATGCAATCTCGTCCAGGATTTGAACGCGGGTCGCTGAGTCCATTTCCTACGACAATAGATATTACAGCACGCACCTCCACACACGTTACCTATGAGAAGGATTTTAAACTAATTTCTATGTAAGGACTAAAAAAGTCATATATCACCAATTAGTGATCATAGGTTTGAACTTTGTATTTTATTGATTTTATTTTGTTTTTTGTTAGTTTTTTTTATGTCATATCAAGCTTCATGGGTTATTTAATGCCAGAACCATATTTGTTGTATCATTTAACAAATAGTTATGAATCTCATTTGAAAATAATTGCCAACATCAATTCTTGTGTGACATTCAATTTAAATCTTTGAAATAATTTTACAAAAGTTATCAAATTCATGGGAATCCTGATTTTTTTACTCTTCATCTTTTTTTTGTAATTTGAAATATGAAAGACTTCAAATTTGTGTATTTACTATCATTTATAAAAAAAATCACCCCGCCCCGAATTACATCATATTATATTCAGAAGAAGGTTTCTGCATCGACAACATTTCGTATAAATTCCTTCCTTTTGCTTCACATGAGAATTTGTATAAAAAATATTTATGTTCTCCTTCTTGCTCTAGCGTCTGATTTCAACATAGAGCAACACGTTTCTAAAGAAGTTAGTCTTCTCTAGTGTTTGCATTAAGCTTTGTTTGAAGACATTTTGTAGATACAGATACAATCGCTATCCTTATTATAAACACCTTCTTTTCAACATCTCTTTTATTTTATTTTATTTTCATTGATTTTATTATCATTGTTTTGAATAAGTGTGAAAATTATTTGTGAATTATTGCAATGATGTGTTAAAGTTGTAAGTTCAAGATACAATTAAGATAATATCAAATTTCTTTCTAGGAAACTTAAATAAAAACTGTATGTACCTTATATATATTTACCAACCCCTCTTCACGGGCAGGATGCGACACAAGGTCAATTTCTTAAGCCGGGTTTAGCAGGTTCGAATTTTGAGTTTTCCTTTTCCTGGAAGGGTTGCCATACCAGGGTTAAAGAGCCCAGTCTGCCCTACTATTTACCCATAGCTGGAGGGAGTTTCCTGGAAGAGTTGCCATACCAAGGTTAACGAGGCCAGACTGCCCTACAATTTACCCATACCTAGAGAGAATAGTTGGATGAATAACTTTCCCTAGAGAATTAGCTTCATGTAAAATGGAGTCTCATCCAGTTTTGAACGCGGGTCACTGAGTCCATTTCCTACGACCATAGATATTACACCACGCACCTCCCCACATGTTACCTTATATAAACAGAAGAAAAAAGCAATAAAGAAAGGTCAGCTCGATAAAGAGCGAGAGACAGAGAGACAGAGAGAGGGGTGGGATTATCAAAGAAAAAGAAACAAGAAAAGAACTTGGTGGAAAGGAAGAAAAAAAAAAGAAAGAAATGAAGAAAAAAAGATAGTAAACAAGTTTTAGGATATGAAAGTAGATAAAGAAATAAAAAAGAAAATGGGAAGAAAGAAAGAAAGAAAGAAAGAAAGAAAGAAAGAAAGAAGAGTGACAAGTGGAAGAGAAAAAAAAGATAGTAATCAATCTTTGAGAAAGAAAGAAAGAACGATGGAAAGAATGAATGAAAGAATGAAAGATGCTTACAATATTTTTGAGAGAGAGAAAGAAAGAAAGAAAGAAAGAAAGAAAGAAAGAAAGAAAGAAAGAAAGAAAGGTGAGTAAATAAGTCGGACAAAACCAATGATTTACTTTTGGTGTTACGTAAACTGACCATAAATGTATCCGTCCCATATTTCATTGCAGCAATAATCCCATACATAAAAGCGAACTATCTTTACGTGAATACTTATCAGTTTATAAATGTCGTTGTGGGATTAAAGTTTATTTGTTCGTACTGCAAGATCTTTTTTCAGACTTATATCGCAGTCCAGCACGTTATCCAATACATCACAGAGACCATGAAACTGGACACAAGATGATACTAATCTCTATTAGACCAGCAAAGATTAACATGATAGTACATCATATACTAACGGGTAATTTTAGGCGTTCCATCGTGGTCTAATTGGTTAGCAAGCTAGTCTCACAGATATTATTGCTGAATAGCGAGTTGGATCCTCGCTAGATACTCCATAATTGGGACCTTATGTCGCATCCTACCCGTGGCGAACGGGTTGGGTAAATATCTACCAAATTTGTATTACTCTCATTCATCAGATATTGTATAGAAAACGTATCAGTTCATAGATTGATAACTTGCCTATCGTGTGCATTCTATATGTGGTTTCATTAAAAATGTAAACGTTCTCCCATCTTCTTCTATTAATAATGGAGATTCGCTTCCGTCACTGCTTACGTCACATTACCCAAAATCATCATAACATAGAATAAATACACTCAAAATTTGAACATGCAACATTAGACAGTCCTCATTGTTTGTTTTTTTAAACAAGTTTTTTTATAAATACATGACTGGTATTATATATCTATATATAGTTTGTTTTATTTTAATACACATTTAAAGTTTACATTTCAAATTGTTTTATTTTTTAATCCTTTAATGAATTTGATCATTTTATTTACTTTGGGTACAAACTCGCTGACATTGAATTTTTAACTCTCACCCCTCAGGCAATATGTTTCAAAAACCCTTTTTTACATCGCCCGGAGGGTGTTTTTTATTTTGCTAGTTATTATAAGAAAAGTATTGTTACCTTCCATAATACCACAATGTTATAGATTTAATACATATACGTAGGATCTGTAAGAAGGATTCTATAAATTGTAATTGAGATTTTAGATATTTATGTAAAGTAATTTTACCTAAATTGTACACTTTTACAAGAATAAAATAGTATTACCTTTTCCTTGATGGAGATTTGTATATCCGATAAGAAATACTAGTGTAGGTATTTATCCAACCTGTTTGCCAAAGGTAGGATGAGACACATACACACGTATGGGGCATCCAGCGAGAATCGAACTCCCTATTTAGTAATAATGGATCTGTGAGCATGGCTTACTAATAATTAAAACACGATGGGAAGTCCTTTTGTACACCAAATGTTTGCCACTGGTATGGTGTGACACAGGAACGCAAGCATGAGGCATGTAGCGAGAATCGAACTCGTGATTCAGTAGTAATGGATCTGCGAGACGAGCTTGCAAACCATTACACTACGATGGGATGCCCCTCTGTACACTGATAGGAATATGACACAAGGAACATCCGGTGAGGAAGGAACTCACTATTTAGTAATAATGGATCTGCAAGACTAGCATGTTAACCATTACACCACGATTTGACGCTCAAATTGTAGATTATTGTAAGCTACGCTGTGTAGATATCAAATAGTGCTTTATGTATATCTGGATCTTTCACTTTCATGTTTACGTGTCTCTGATGTATTTTGGTTCCCATTTATCTCAAAGAGATTTGATATCAGAAGGCATCTTGAATTTCTTGTGCATGATGATCAGATACTGAAGTGCCATTCGCATCTATTAGAAGTGTCCAAGATTCTTCGGTGCTGTCTTTTGCTAATCACTACTTACACTACGATGCCCAGAAATGCGAGTGCATGTGTTTAAACTTTTATATATGAGCGCAAATATATATATATATATATATATATATATATATATATATATATATATATAGTAAATGAAGAAAAACTCTAAACTTGCTTCATTACAATAATTTATTTCAACCGTATTAATACGGCATCTTCAGGTAATCACAAGAACATAACTCTTACTCATGTTCTTGTGATTACCTGAAGATGCCGTATTAATACGGTTGAAATAAATTATTGTAATGAAGCAAGTTTAGAGTTTTTCTTCATTTACTAAATATCTTGCTCTGTCCTTCTACTCACTGGTATTAGGTACATTGAGCTCTCCTTATGGTCTACCTGCATCAGCTTGGTTAAACCACACATGGAAAGACCCTAACTACAGAAAAAAACTATATATATATATATATATTTACCAACCCCTCCACACGAGGAGGATGCGACACAAGGTCAATTTATTAAGCGGAGTTTAACAGGTTTGTATTCAGAGTTTTCCTTCTCCTAGACCGGTTGCCTAACCAAGGTTAAAGAGCCCAGTCTGCCCTACTATTTACCCATAGCTGGAGGGAGAGTAGGATTCATACCTTTCCCAAGGGTGTTAGCGCTAAGTGAAATGCAATTACCACGTCCAGGATTTGAACTCTGGGCGACGAGTCCATTTCCCATGACCTTAACCGTTACACCACGCGCTTCCTATGAGCGCAAATATATGTACGCATACATGCACGTGCGTATGTAGAGATTAACATTTACAATGTTTTATAATCACCTGTATAGAATGAATGTATGTGAATAAGAGGTCTAGCATCTACCATAGTTACGAACAATCAGTTTCCGAGGTAAGAAACGGGCGAGGATTTCGAATGGTAACTTTCAATACAGGTAATGTGATATCATCACTCGAACGCTTAGCACATCAAAATCTTCTTATTTTAATTTGAGTTGGTGCCAGTCTAAGTTAAATTATGTAAATATTCATGTGTATATGAATGTGGCGAGTGGGTATGCGCACCGGTGTGGATGATCAGGATTTTTTTTTCCATTTTTTAAGCAGAAAATATCTGTGCTTCAGTCATGCAACTAATTACATATTAATTCCACTTGTAAGTCATTATCGACTAAGAATAGAACAGAAAAAAGTCAAATATCAATTCTTTCCTCCTTCGTTCAGTCTACCATTATCTTACCAATCTAAAAATGTCAGATTTAAAAGCTCATGCATTATTTGGATTTTACGTTGCTTTTTAAATGTGATGCCATTTCAGTGATTCGTGTTTTGAAAATGAAATAGACACACGCGGAACATCTCGTGGATGAGTTGATTGCTATATTCCAAACTAACAGTTGATGTTCGATCTCAGGTAAAAGCCAGGATTTCGAATACTGGTATTCAAGATAGTGTGGTCTTCACTATTTAAAAACTCGGTGCAACACAATCTTTCTACTTCTATTCCCATATATCGGGTTGGACTAAGCTTACTTGTTAAAGTTTTCATTAATAAATATCGCCTGCTCAGTTCCATAGATAGTTCCATTGTACTTTTGAAACCTTTTAGTTTATTAAATAGAAAATACAATGACAGAAAATAGAATTACAATGCTCTGAATATATATTTACTCAATATTTAAAGTACTGTGATAAATCTAGATTATAGTCAACTAGCAGAGTTACCCGATGTTATCTAGGATTTAAAAAGTTAGAAATAAATCTATCTATTATTCCTACCATATACTATGTAAATATTAATTTCTTCGAGGTATATTACACATATTTCAGGATTTTAGATACATTAATAATATGGGCAGTTTTGCGGCAAATCTAACACAGCTAGACTTTATTAGAGATCATCGTTAATAAATAAGATGCTAATACTAATGCTAATTAAGATTAATACCAAAATCGTCATAACATAGAATAAATACACTCAAAATTTGAACATGCAACATTAGACAATCCTCATTGTGAAATGGTCCTTATTTCATAATCGTTTAGGATATAACTTAAATAACTAAAGAAATCGAGACATCAGTGGTGACATAGTTTCGGTTACAAACAGTTACATAATTTCTATTATAATAAGATAGATGATCACTGCATAAATAGGTTCCAAAATAAGGAGTGTATCAGCAGGAGTCCAATTTCATGCGCATTCTGTACCCAGGACAGAAGTGGCATCGTTCGGTATACATTGATATTTCAGGAAGTCCCCTCGTAGTATAATAGTTAGCAAATTAGTCTCGCAGACCCATTACTACTGAATAGCTACTTTGATCCTCATTGGATGCCCCATACTTGCGATCTTGTGTCACAATAAAACGCTTTTTCTGGCACCACCATTCCAAACTCCTCCAAGACTCCCCTTGATGCTTGTTTCTGAAATTGGTCACTTCTGATAAGATTAAAGAGCAGCGACCATAGCGCTTCTGCCTAAGTTATTATGTCAGGACAACTTAAATTGTTATCTTTCTTCACAGAATAATGCGCGTTATCAAAAAGGTTTTTAGACAATACCTAGACATATAAGCTGGATAAACAATATTCCTAGATATATGAGTGATTTCACAATGATCGTTAAGTTGATTAAATACCTCCTATCTGTTTATTCTCCTTTGTCTTTGCTAAATTAAACTTTCTCTGTTCTGCACCAAAGGAGAAAGTATGCAGATTTATTCTACAAACAAGGAAATTATTCCTATGAGACTAGCTTGATAACCATTAGACCACAATGTTACTCCTAGGAATAAACAGATATCGAAATTAAAATTAGAAAAAATGTTCTTATCTTTTTTTCTTTTCTGTGTTGAAGTGTTGTGATGATTTTATATTTCATGTAAACCCTGCATCTGTCTTGCCAAACATCTGCCCCCGAGATGGAAAACGAAATACCATTAAAAAAAAAGAAAAGACATACAACCTGGAATCTAAAATAAACAATAAACGGTATGTTGTGTTTTGGAAGAGTAGAGCAGATTTAAAACGGTAACATTCTCAAAAGGAAATATTTCTTGAGAGTAAGCAGCCGTGGGACAAATATTTGTTATTTGTTTTGATTATAGTAAATTTTAAACGTTGATGCTTTTTTTTTGTAATAGTATCAAATTTACGTCCGTTTGGATTTTGAAAACAAATTACGTCGTTATTTAGAAGATAGCTCTGATTATATAAAATTTAACTAAATGATTCAAATTTCTCTCAAACAGAAAATTCGTGGAAGAAAACTATTGGCTATTCCTAACATATTATGGAATGTAAAAAATATGTTACATTAATTCTTATATGAGTGTATATTGGTTAACCGAAAAAGTTGCTTCGGTTCATTAAGTGGAAATAAAAGACATTTTATCGATATCAATCTTATAGATACGAGCTGTATGGTCCTGACCTTGGCTTGGTTATACATATTTACCAGCCCCCCCCCCCCGCATGTGCAAGGTGTGACACAAGGTCAATTTATTAAGCGGATTTTAGTTGGTTTGAATTCGGAGTTTTTCTTCTCCTAGACTGATTACCTGTCCAAGGTTAAACAGCAAGTCCGCCCTACTATTTACCCATAGCTGACGGGAGAATAGTTTGATTTATACTTTCCCTACGGGTATTAGCGCAATGTGAAATGTAAACAGCCTCATCCAGGTTTAGAAATCGCATTGATGAGTCCATTTCTTTCGACTCTAGCTAGTACACTACGTGCCTCCATGGCTCCTTGGCTTGGTTATATAGCATCCGGCTAAATTTAAGTATACACCTTTTAGATCTCATATTGCTCACCATTGAATAGCAGTGGAGGCCATGTGTAATGGTTATTGTCGTATGAGATGGACACAGTGACCCGAATTAAAATCCTGGATGAGGCTGTTTGCATTCCACGTCATGCTAATACCATAGAAAAATTTATGAATCCTACAACTATGGATAAATAGTAGGGCAGACTGAACTTTTTAACCTTGATAAAGCAACCAGTCTAAGAGAAGGAACACTGAATTAAAACCTGTTAAAGTTGGAAATGTAAAAAAAAAAATAGACATAATTTTTACTTAGTTAAAACTAACTATCCGCTCAAAGAACAAAGACAAATATATCTAAACTAATAAATCTCTTAACTAACATTTATTCACAAAATTTATAACCTTAACCTTGATATGGCAAACGATGTAGAAAGAGAACTCTGATTTCAAACCTGTTAAACTCTGCTACCAAAATTGACATTGTGTCACATCCTGCTCGTGAGGAGAGGTTGGTAAATATATATAATGACATAAAGGTGTATTGGTGCGTATAAATGTTTCTGGCTTTACGACCAGGGTATAAAAAGTTGATATAAATAATATTTCGTGCTAGGCTTATTAAGACACATTATGTTACCAGCAACCCCATTTATCCGTAGTTTTACTTTTCATAAATGTTATTACCCATGTTCCATAATAGTTGTTACATTGAGTGCATGGAATTTATCTGCAAACATAAAAGTTATGAGAGAAAGCAAATATTACTTAATAATTGTTTCCATCTAAAACAAATCTATACAGTTGAGAGCTCGTTTAGATTATTACAAAGATTATGTTTTCCGACACAAATACAAACACATGCATACACACACATACATCCTCACGCACACATTCACAAACATATATCTACCTGTCTATATTTGTCTTTTTCTTTTGTTTGTTTGTTTTTCCTTTTTATATTCTTATGTATTTTTAACGTTCTTTAAATTAGGTTTTCAAGTGCCTTTGTTTGGTGAATAAGAACATTTAAGTCTCGAGAAAGGACACTTTATATAAATATGCATATTATTATTTCACTCCTTGTGGTTTTCTCACACCAGTTTTTACTGATGGTCTCTCACTTCAGTCTGAATGGAAACAAGTCTCCTCAGATCCAGAAGACTCATCTGAGTATTTTAACCGTTTTAAACAATGCCATGGTCCGTATGGTCTCTATTCTTCTGTTACATAATGGATAGGCATAGTATATCATTTTTAGCAAGAAGTGTAGAGTAATTTGAAATAACAGTATACTGTGGAAAAATACAGTACCAGAGTCAAATATTTTGATTTACAGGTCTTGAACTCAGGTTTGTTGGAAAAGCAAAATGAGAAATTAGTTGAGTTGAGTCGAGCAGTACGTTTGGACAAGACGTTTTTCTGTCTCTGCTCCCCCACCCACCCAAGCGCGTGCGGATCAACAACGCATTGGGTGGAAATGTATTCGGGAGAATAAAGTTTTGTGTACACACAGAAAATGTCCCCGTGTTGTTATAATTACAAGAAGATAGAACCAACAGAAAGATACCCGACCGGAAAGAGAAGAAAAAACCCCGATACGACTCGATACGAAGAACAGACGACCAGTGGAAGAATAAGAAGTATTGTGATAGAAATATTAGAAGAATTTAAGAAGCGGAACACTCAGCACTTCCTCGGATTTCCAATTCCTTCCGTCTTTTTTCCAAGACTTTGGCGACCGTTCCGAGCGCAGCAACTGCAATTGGTATTACCGTCACCCTCCAGTTATCCAGCGTCTTTAGTGCTCTAGCAAGATCTAAGTATTTATTATTATCTATTAATAATGGATATTTTTTGTCTTTCTGTATGCAATCGAAACTACGTCACAGCTTACGTCACAATATTTAATTTATAGTCAAAATCGATAATACATAGAATAAACAACGACCCTGTGTTATATACACTCAAAATTTCAATATGCAACATTAGACGGTCCATATTAATTTTTAAAACAAGTTTTAATTAATACATGCTAGGTATTATATATTTAAATAAAATTTGTTTCATTTTAATACATACTTAAAGTTATCTAACTTATAGAGTTTTACGAGAAAATTATTTACATACCAGAAACAGTCATATAATCTTCTTACACAATAAATTTTGAATAAATTTTGTATTTATTTAACTGCATCCGGTTTGGGCTTATGAATGTCCGCTTTTCATTACGTACTGTTTTGGTTATTGTCTGTCGTAAAATCTTAAATATTTCAATTAGTTTGAATTTAACGGTTAGAAACTTGGTTTTACTTCAAAGAAAATATATTTATTTGAATTTTGACAGAAAAACTATTTTCATCGTTATTATTTTTAAAAATATAAGATTTCAAAAATCTGTTTACTTTTTTACGAAATCGAGATAAAAAAATTTTAAAAGTATATATTTTTTACACTAAAATCGAAATTTTCGTTCAATTGCAATAAGATTTTTTAGATTTATATAAAAGTGGTTATATCTTTTTTAAATATTGTCGTTTGTCGTAACAAAGAAGACATTGAATATGATGCTTTTTTAAGTATTTTTTAAAAATCAATCTTATATAAATATTCAAATGTAATATTAATAAAAAAAAATAAAAGCTGTTCCTTATAATTAAACATTTGAATCCATTCCATTGTAATAATGACAGTTTAAATGAATAAGCTACGAAATCGATTAAAAAGTTGTATTCTTGCTTTAAATTTTTTAATCATTTGCGAAATTTGTAATCAATTCTTTAAGTTATTTTTTTACACTCGCCCCTTTTTTTTTAGTAACAAGAACTAAACTAAAAGCTTTACAAATGAATACATACCTAGGATTTTGTGCAAAATTAATGGGCAAAATATTCAAAATAATTATTTAATTAAATATTAGTAGATGCATGCAACATTTTATTTGAGGGGTATAGAACTAAGTTTCCATTTCAGATTGTTTTATATTTTTACTCTTTTTACTCATTTAATAAATTTGATCATTTTACTTATGATACAAACTCTTTGACATTGAATTTTTAACTCCCACCCCACTCAGACAATATTTTTCAAAAATTAATTTTTACACCGCCCGGAGGGTATTTTTTGCTAGTTATTATTATTATTATCATTATTATTATCATTATTAATTTGTAAACCTTTAGTTTTCCCGTGTACAGATCACAACAGTGGATAAAGCTTAAAGTGTGGCAAATAGTTTGTGCAGTTTAGGAATTTTATTATTAATTATATTCGCTCTATCAATTAGATACCAATGACTCTTCTTAGATTCTATGCTACTTACGTTTTTATTCAAAGATCGCGTGGTTTTGGTACCAGTGAGGATATTTTGTTGCATGATGGATAGAAAGTCTATTCATTTTTCAATGAAGTGTAATATTTGAATACAAAGGTTAATAGTTAATTCTGAGGGGGAGTCGTGGAAAATAACCAGTAGTCTGATTGACAGACTTTAGCCTCTTGTTCACCTATGGCGTTGCATTTTGATTGGTAGAATTTCATGTAATACCAAGATCTCTAGAGAAAAGCTTAGAAAGATTAGAGTTGAACTTAAGCGATCGAAGGAGCCAGACACAAATTAATGAGTTCATCTCCTCGTTTAAGAAATGTTGGATTTGTGGGAAAATAAAAGATTTCAAAGTTAAAATGAATCTTTGTGTTCAAATGCGAAAATGAACGCAGACATTCAACATCCCAAGGAACAACCCTAGCTCACTTAAAGCAACCCAAGCAGACAAGAAGACCAAAGAACTCAACCTGGATGGCAGAGATAGAGGAAATAAGTTTAGAAGGTAATTATAATAATAAGAGTAAGAAGAAGAGACTATTTAACAATTTGCCATTTGCCAGACTCAGATAGATTTAACGATTAATTATTTATTATCAACTTTTATTTTGACACAACCTTATATGAAGCGCGTGGTGTAATGGTTAAAGTCATAGGAGATGGACTCGTCGACCAGAGTTCAAATCCTGGACGTGGTAATTGCATTTCATTTAACGCTAATACCCTTGGAAAAGGTATGAATTCTACTCTCCCTCCAGCTATGGGTAAATAGTAGGGCAAACTGGGCTCTTTAACCTCGGTTAGGCAACCGGTCTAGGAGAAAGAAAACTCTGAATTCAAAAACTGTTAAACTCCGCTTTAGAAATTGACCTTGTGTCACATTCTACTCGTGCGGAGGTGTTGGTATATATATATATATATATATATATATTGCCCTTCTCTATTTTTACTTCTATACAACTTTCGATTGCCTTTATTCAAACATTAATTTTCTT
>CM042139.1:31038444-31065944 GCA_023376005.1 Doryteuthis pealeii | reverse complement strand
GTGTGTATGTGTGTGTGTGTGTGTGTTCCTGTCTGTGCTCGTGTCTATATCTGCCTGTGTGTTTATTTATATAAATATTAGCAGAATTCCCGACGCTGCCCCGTCTGAAAAGCAGCTATAAATCGCGTAGAATTGTTGTTAATAAAAGCATATTTGGCATAATAAAACATTATTAGATTTATCATGAAAAATTATTTCTCATGTCGAATAAAACGCTCTTCCACTATATTTATAGAAGTCTGCTGTCGAATCATTTCAGCTATATATCATATATACTGATATACTAATGATGAAAAAAAACTATTCATATTGAGAACATCCCTGTTTTGTCAACTCTCCGGGATACAAAGTGGTTCTATTTTGTATGATTTAGATTTTTCGGACTGTTATCCTCATTTTTATTTTTATATACACAGCGTTGTATGTGTGTGCCCTTCAATCTTCTTTGAGTGTTTATTGTCGACTCGGGAGCCTTCATGTCGTAATCGGGAGCCTGTACGAAGCCTCAAATTAGTTGGGCACGGATTGCAACGAATATAACAGATAACGGTTGAGTTAATAAAGTTCTAAGTGACAATAGTCTGTTGCTTGCAGACTCACTTATGCAGTTTCGAACCCTTTATTTAATCCATTGGGGTAAATTTTCTAATTCCGTTTACAATGACCGGGTACAGTGTTAAACTATGGTAAGTCTTTCTGTTATTTTCATCCGGAATCAGGGTTGAACCTGTGTTGACTTTTTTATATATATATATATTTACCAACCCCTCCGCACGAGCAGAATGCGACACAAGGTCAATTTCTTAAGCAGAGTTTAACAGGTTTGTATTCAGAGTTTTCCTTCTCCTAGATCGGTTGCCTAACCGAGGTTAAAGAACCCAGTTTGCCCTACTATTTACCAATAGCTGGAGGGAGAGTAGGATTCATACCTTTCCCATGGGTATTAGCGCTTTTTGATATATAAGGTGTGTGCTAGATCCTCGCTCCTACTTATAGACTTATAGGCGAGATCATGTGATCTGTTCCTTGGCCAATCACTGGCAGTACTCTGAGGCTGATACAATACTTAACCGACTCTACTGGTCACTATTACTGTGACATTCATGGACGATGGACATAGGATTAAATCACTGGACCTTTACCAATACGCAGGATAGGACTTATACGATTACCAAAGGATCATCAAAGGATTCCATAACATAGGACTTTCTTTAAGCCCTTTTCAACTGGCCAAGGATGGCACTTAAAAACTTTACAACCTGCAACCTACAGTTAAACTAAAACGACTCTTTCCTTCAGTTCTAGATGAGATTTTTTGGACTGTTGCCATCATCTTTATTGTTATATAAGCAGGGTTTCAGCCAATGTGTCCTCCGCCGCTCTTCGGGTGTTTCTCGTCGAACTCTGGAACCTTCTGTGACTCTGGAACCTTCTTGTTGAACTTGCGAGCTTTTATGTCGTAATTGGGAACCTTCACGGAAATCTTAACCGAACCCTTTATTTAACCCATTGGGGCTGGTTGTTCTCTTTCCGTTAACCATGACCGGAGACAAGTGTTAATTATTCTATGTTATTTTCGCCAGTAGCCAGGATTGAACCTGCATCCTACAGATGATTGTTATTTAGGACTGTATTAAACCTAATATCTGATGCGCCACGTGTCCAACTGGTTCGAAAATCTGTGAAGTTTCCCGATTGCGACATGAAGGCTTCCAAGTTCGACAAGAAGGTTCTCGAGTTTGACCAGAAACACCTAAAGAAGGCAGAAGGCCACATCGTCCGAAACATTGTGTATATAACAATAGAGATGAGGATAACAGTCCGAAAAATCGAAATAATAGGAATTATCAAGCCTCATCTTAAAAATTCAGACGAATCTGGTTTTAGTTTGTCTGTAGAACATGAGTAAATACATTCATATGCTTCCAACTCTTGAACTCGTATGAAACAAAACAAAACAGGAATTCTTTCAAGCTGCAGAGTCAGTACTAATGTATGGTTGCACCATTCAGACTCTAAGAAAATGCTGAGAGAAAAAGCTACATAGTAGCTACACAAGGATGCTGTGTGCTGATTTGAACATATTCTGGAAGTAGCACCCTACAACACAATAATTGTGCGACGTCTTACCTCCTATCTTGCAAACCATCCAAGAAAGGCGAGAAAGATAGTTCTGGGAACAAGGACGAATTTATGTGACCTTTTGTGAAACTTTAGACACGGACTACCAGCAAATTGTTACACTCATAAGCTCTGTGCGGACACCGGGTGCTGTCCAGACGACTTACTGTGATGGCCGATTGTTATAACGCGCTTAGCGAATAATAAGACGTGTAGCCCAGTTGACGTTAACTGCGAGAAGAACCCACTTCCGCCTTTTATTTACAATAATACAAGATGGCTGAAACAGTACTTCCGTTTCATACAACAATGTTATAACCGGTGCTTCCGGGTCTTAGTATACCACATCCCTCCCCACTTAGCTTGAAACATCCATAGGTCCCTCCCCGGAACTCCCATTCCTTATAAGAGGCATTGTCCGACTCTCAGACATAATCACATCATCATCATCTGTAGCCTCTGGAGACTCCTGAACAGCAATTTCCCCAGTTAAGGGTAGTACTGGTTCGTTTCCCTTTTGTATCTGGTTTGTTGGTGCGCTGTCTTTCGGGTTTATTCTCAGCATTGTTCCTTCTTTCCTCTTTTGCGTTTCTGAAACCGTGTTCTCATGCGAGTTCTGGGGTGTTCATCTTCCAAGCTGTCACCGGTTGTTGAAAAACTGCTATCTCCGTAGGGTGCAGGAAGCTGTGCACAAGCTGTTGAGTGCCCTGTAACTGTTTGTTCCTGACTTCCCTGAGGCTGCCTTGATTCTTCGGGACCTCTCACAACAGGTTCTGTTGGAATATTCGCGCGAATATGATCCACATGCCTTTTCCATAATCGACCATCCTCCAATCGCACTCTAAAAGTCAGTGGACCAAGCTGCTCCTCTAAAACTCCGAACAGCCATTTTGGCTCCCTTGAAAATTCACCCACACTAACACTATCTCCAATATGGACATCCTTTCACTACGATATCTATCCGTTGTTCTTTTAGTATCGTCTATTTTTCGTGGTGACTTGGGTAGATAAATCTGGATACACAAGGTCCAGACGCGATCGAGGCTGACGGCCATTAGTAGCATTGCTGGTGATTGACCGGTTGTTGATTGCGGGAATAACCGGTATCGGCTAATACACGCAATAATCGTGTTTCCAAATCTCCAGTAACTTTTTTAAGACCACTCTTAATGGTTTGAACTGCACGCTCAGCCAGTCCATTTGAGGAGGGGTGGTATGGCGCACATTAAATGCTTAATGCCATTTAGGGTACAGAACCTGGAAAATTCCTTACTAGTAAAACTGCTAGCATTGTCCGACACAATCACATGTGGACTCCCATGTGTGGGCAAACGTGCGTCTCAACATCCTTTCTGTTTCTGAAGAAGATGGTGATGACACAACATGTGCATCTATATATTTACTGTGGCGTCGACAATCACTAGAATCCACTTGCCCTGGATAGGGCCTGCATAATCCATGTGCACTCTGAAACCAAGGCCTTCCTGGCCATTCCCAGGGATGCAATGCACTAGCCTGAGGCATATTTGCACTATCTTGGCACATGAACAACTCCTCACACATAATTCAATATCTGCATCCATTTTAGGCCACCAAATGTGACTACGAGCAAGAGACTTCATCCGTGAAATTCCTGGATGACTCTCATGCAATTCTTTCAGTAACGCTCTCGACACTTTGCTGGGATAATCACCCGTGATCCCCATAAATACAACCCAGTTGTTCCGACAACTCATCCTTCCTGGTTGTATATGGTTGAAAGTCAAAGATCCTTTTCCCGGCCATCCATGCAAGATCCATCTACGCACTTGTGATAACACGGGGTCTCTTGATGTGTAAAAAGCAACAGTTTTTGACGTGACTGGGGTTAAGTTAAAGCTGACATGGAGAGTACTACTTCCTCCGGACAAGGTAATGGCGTAAAATGGTCCTCTATAGGTAGCCGACTCAGTCCATCTGCATTAGAAATTTTGAACCTGGTTTGTATTCTAGTTGATAATGATAACTTGCTAGAATCAAGGCCCAACGTTAAACTCTAGCACTTCCTGTTGGTGATATTGCACGGTCCTCTTTAAAAAGGCCCAAGCAGTGGTTTTGATCCGTGATGATGGTAAATTCTCGACCATAGATATATTTATGGAATTTAGAAACTCCAAAAATGACTGCCAGTCCTTCAGTTCTATCTGGGCATAATTTCGTTCTGCCTTTGATAATGTTCTGGAGGCAAAATAAATCGGTTTTTCACTCCCGTCTTTCATTATATGCGATAACACTGCCCCACACCACTGGAGATGCATCCACCGTCATGATAAGTTTAAGTTCAGCATTGTAATGAACCAAAACACTAGTTGACATTAGCAACTCCTTTGATTGCTTGAAAGCAAAGGCTTCGTCTGGTCCCCATTTCCAGGGAACTCCCTTTTGTAGTAATTTGTACAAAGGAGCTAAAACTGTGCTGATATTGTTAAGTACCGCCGATAGTAATTAACAAAAGCTAAAAAACTACGCAGTTCAGACACATTCTTTGGGGTGGGTGCTTTGTGAATTGCATTGATTTATCTTGCGTTGGGTGGATTCCTTCAGAATCAATCCTATGGCCCAGGTATGAAATTGACGACTTTTTAAATTCACATTTATCCCCTTTAAGTCGGAGACCAGCATCTCGTAATCTCTTTAATACTGCCCGCAGGTTCCGATTATGCTCTTCCATAGTTTGTCCCGAGATTAGGATGTCATCTAGATAAGCAACTGTCTTTGGTACTCCTTGAATAAGTTGATCTATGATCCTTTGGAAAACTCCTGGTGATGAAGCAATACCAAAACACAACGAGTATACATAAAAAGACCTTTATGTGTGTTTATAGTAGTTAGTTTTTGTGACTCTTCATCCAAAGAAACCTGTAAATACGCGTCACTCAAATCCAGTCTCGTAAAATACTGTCCACCCGAGACTTTGGAATACAGGTCGTCTATATTGGAATGGGATATTTGTCGATTTGCAAAACAGGATTAACGGTCTGTTTAAAATCCCACAAATCCGAACTTGACCATTTCTCTTTAAAACGGGGACAATAGGGGAAGCCCATTCTGCAAAACGGACTGGCTTGATAACAGAGGTAGCAACCATTCGTTGAAGTTCAGTTTCAACTTTTTCTCTAATTGTTAATGGTACGGGTCTAGCTTTCATAAAACGAGGTTTGCTATTTTCTTTAACATACAATTTAGCTTTTTCAATATTTAATGTACCCAAGCCTGGTTTAAAAAGTTCTGCAAATTCTTGATTAAAATCAGTCCATTCCATTTTGTTGCAGGTAGCATAGATATTAATTGGCAATTTTTGCAGCCAGTCTCTTCCAAGAAGACTTGGTCCAGAACCTGGTACAACTCATCATCATCATGTCGCGCAGTTTGCACGGATATCCATAACTATCTCTCGCCAACCTTCCCTATCATTCATCGACTCTGGTAGCTCCTCTGCGCTGCGGCCAGCATCCATACATAGTTGGTCAATGTAGGTCCTGGCTGGGCGGCCCACATTAGCGTGTCCATGTGTTGGCTTCCACAGTAGTACGTCGCTTACGAGCTCGTCCTTGCTTCTCCAGCAGTGTCCTGCATGCCTAGCCCGTCTTACTCGTATGGTTTGTGAGATGGGGGGCAGGTGGCCATACAGTTGCTTTTTTGTGGGGTGCTGCTTCCACGACTTATTCAGGACCGCTCGCAGCATTCTGGTGCAGCTCCCATCCAGCTTATTTTCAAGGCGCTTTTTAGGGTCCAGGTGGTACAGCCATATAGCAGTACCGACACAACCACAGCCTGGAAGAAACGTCTCTTTAGCTTGTCGGGGATCGGATTTCCATATGACTGATAATTTGTTGGTGGCCAACCATGTGTTAACATCGCTTTCTGTGGATGAGATATTACTACCTAGGTATGTGAATTGTTCTACTGACTTAAGAGGCTTGCCGTCAAGTGTGGAGATGTCTCCTTGCTTTTTGAAGCTCATGAACTCAGTTTTATCAGAGTTCACATAAAGGCCGACGTTCTTTGCTGCCTGCTCCAGGCTGTGTAGTAGTGACTCAGCCTGTGCCGGTGTATCTGCAAGAAGTGCGAGGTCATCAGCATAGTCTACATCTGTGACAGTTTGTGCGGGGTATCGCCTGCTTCTTGCCTTTCTTAGTGTGAATCCTTCTTCTTTTATGTTATCTAGTGAAGTTCGGAGTACATAGTCTAGGCATATGATAAATATATATGGTGCTAAAGTATCTCCTTGCAGAACCCCAGCGGTGATGTCAAAGAAATCTGTGTCGCCATCAGGTGAGCGTACCATCGCTTTAGTGTCTTTGTAGAGCATCATTATGGCGGCAGCAGTTTCTTTGGGGAGTCCATACGCTAGTAGTATTTGTTCCATCTTCCCTCTGTGTATGGAATCAAATGCCTTAGAGAAATCTACGAATAGTAGCGTTGCCTCTAGATTCTTTGCTCGAATCCCTTCTATGATTCGTCGTATAGTCAGGATTTGAGAGGTTGTTGATCTATTTCTGCGGAATCCGTTTTGATTTTTCCTAAGGATTTTTTCTATTTCGGGTCGGATGCGATTAAGAAGAAGGGCATTATATATCTTAGCTGCAATAGCAGTAAGAGTTATGCCTCTGTAGTTTTTAGCGATTCCTAGGTTTCCCTTTTTGGGGAATGGGAGGATGCATCCCTTCGTCCATTTATCTATTCTATTTTGTCTATATACAGCATTGCATAGCCTAAGCAATATGTCGTTAAACTTTCCCATCTTCCATACCTCTGGGGGTATTTCGTCGAGACCTGCTACTTTTCTATTTTTTAGTTTCTTAATACTTCGTTGAGTTCTTCAGTTGTAAAGTCCCCCAGTTTTATGTCTAGTTGTCTATCTATGATATTTTTGGGTATTATTTTCCATGATTTTAGGTGGGTTCCCCAGAAGTTTCTGGAAGTGATCTTTCCATTTCTGCAGTCTATCTTTCTGGCTGGTTGCCTTTAGCTTTGATCTAGAGGTACTTTTCCTATCACTAATTTCGTTTACTATTTGCCATGCTAATCGCGACTGTCTGTCTTCCACTGATTGTCTGATGTTATTTATTTGTGTTTGTATATATTCTGTTTGTTCTTTTTTGTATGTTTTGGTTAGTTCTATCTGGGCTTTCCTTACGTTGTGTAAATTGTGTTATTTGGGTTTGCTTTATTATGTTGGCTGCTTTTTTTATATCATTTCTTTTTTCTCTAACTTTTTGTGTCTCCCAGGGAACATGGTGCTTAGCTCTTAGTTTGGTTGTACGCACTCTGCTGCTGCTTCTAGGTGAGCACTAACAAAGTTTTCGTATTCCTCGTTTGGTGAGAGGCTTTCAGATGTCTCCTGGAGGATATCGAATTTATTTCTTACTGCGACAGCGTATCGATTGCATATATCGCTGTTGGCAAGTGTCGACCATTCGTATCGTACAGAACTACTAGTTTGCTTTTTATTTCTACGCAGGCTTAGTCGTAATTTTGCAGTGACTATTCTGTGGTCGGTGGATACTCCTTCAAAGGAGGAATATGCCTCGCAGTTCATTGCGCTATTTATCCATTTCTTGTTTATTAGGATGTAGTCAAGTTGTGCTTTTATGTTATTTGGGTATGTGTATGTCCATAGTTTGCCCTTCCGTTTTCGGAATTTGGTGTTTAAGCAAACGAGTCTGTTTGCAAGGGAGAACTCAGCTAGGAGATCGCCGTTTCTGTTTGAGGTGTTGTGTAAGCTAAATCTATTGTTTTCGTTTTTTCCTATCTGTGCATTCATGTCTCCCCCAATGATTAGTACATTATGTTTGGGGGTGTGTCTGCATAGCGAGGATAGCCCATTGTAGAATGTTTCTATATCTTTTTCATCACTGACATTTGTGGGGCTGTAACACGATACTACAGTCATGCACGGGTTGCCATTAAACGTGGCACTCAGAATTCTGGGTTGGATTTTTTCTATGCTATTAAGTGATTTTAGAGCTCGAGGACTGAGAAGTATTCCCACGCCTCCTATTGTGGCATTGACGGAGTTTTTCCATGCCGATGCTGACACAAATGTCCAGCCATTTCCAGTTTTATGGTATTTTAGTTCTACATCACCATGGTTAAATCTGTGTTCTTGCACACATATGATATCTATATTTTTTTCGGCTGCAGACGCTGTAAGTTCAGGGAGTTGGCCTATCGTTTTCAGTGTTCTAACGTTAAATGTTGCTATCTTCAGTAATTTTTTACATCTAAGTAGGTTTGTATTGGTTTCGGGTTTTATGACTGTCTTATTAGATGTTGTGGTTAGGGTTATGTCTTCCGAAGAGTGTGTGTCTTGTTTGTCTGTGGTGAGAGTGATGTGGTTTACGTGTGTGGTGCATTTTGAGCTCCGTAGGTAATTTATCGGGCACTGGGCTAGAGCTCGAGCCTCAGCAGAACGCGTACATTTAGTGATAGCAGGAAGCATGATGCTGTAAGATTCTTTGGTTTTGTGTGCTGTCATGAATAGTTTCAGTTGGGTCGAAGTCATAGATATCTATCGGTAGCTGTGGAGTTAACTCATCAATAGGCGCTAGTCTTAGAGATGAGGAGCAGTAGTTACCTGACTGAACTGGTTGATCCTGGCCGTTGACCCATTCTGGGTTCCTCCGCCCAGCATCTTGTGATATACGCCGTTGACCTACGTAGGTTCTTCCGCCGCGTCTCACATCCACCACGCTGCTACCATGGTTCGTTTAACAAGCCAGTGTGGCAAATTGAAATTTCGAGAAAAACGGGGAGAGAGGTAAAAAAAAAAAAAAATAAAAAAAATAAAAAAACGGGGGGGGATTATAGTTATCTAAGTTTTAACTTAGTATAAGTCCACATATCTCATCCTAGAAAAGGATTTAACGTACGGAGGTGTAGCGAAAATTTATGACACCGATTTCATTATTTGGATTTGTGCTGACATTGTATCAAAAGAATGGTAATAGTAAGCTGATTCGCAAGCATTTATAAAGACGAAACAAAATTATATTTTGAATATTACAGGCTTTAAAAAATTAATTTTACAGAAATATAAAATTTAACTTATTCTGTTTCGGCTGACCGCTTAAAAAAAAACAATCCGTATGCCTTCAACAATCCAAAGAGATCTGGTGTTTTATAATGAATTAAACATTCTGGTGGGGGGGTCAATTAAAGGGATATACATTAAAGAGGATAGGCAGGCCGAGAGAGAAAGAGAGGGAGAAAGAGAGAGAGAGAGAGAGAGAGAGAGAGAGAGAGAGAAAGAAAGAACATGTCTGACCCAGGGATTTTGGGAAGAATTTAAAGCTACCGACAAATTTATGACACCGATTTCATTATTTGAACTTATCCTGACATTGTAAAGTATAGCTGATTCGCAAGCATTTATAAAGACGAAACAAAATTATATTTTGAATATTACAGGCTGGTACAACTAACAGTCTTAAATAATGTGTTTTTCCCTGGTATTTTACACTCAGGTTAGCAACCCCTTTAGGTACAATGACCTCACCCGAATAGGTCCGCAACCTCTGTAATGTTGCCGTTTTTATAAGTCTCGCGTTCGGCAGTAAGTCAAACTGCTGTTTACTTATCAGAGTAGACGAACAACCGGTGTTAATTTCCATTTGACATTGAATACCATTTAAATAAATATTACACATATATGGTTCACGGCTATTCGATCTCGAAAAAATAAGGGTATGTCGTCTGTCTCTTGTATGTAATTCGACACCTTTCTCCTTTGTTCATTTTTACAAAATTTTGAAAAGTGATGTTTATGTTACATTTAAAACAAATTTTCCCCATGCGGGGCAAAAAAAATCTTTTCTCATGCCATTTCCCACCACAACCAAACAACTTTTTTCTTTCTTTTGTAATTCAGTTGTGTTAGACTCGGAACACATTTATTTACTTCATCCGTCTCTTTTTTCTTTATATGTGCAACGTCACTCATTGCTAATTCTATAGCTGTGGCCATTTTAACAGCTTCTTCTAACGACATATCTTGGGACAATAATTTTTCTTGAATTTTATCGTCCCTTAATCCACACACAAATTTGTCACGCAATGCTCTTTTAAAAATGACCCAAATTCGCATGTAGAAGACAAATGTTTAAGGCGAACAAGAAATTTGAAATTGACTCACCCTCTCTTGTTTGCATTATGGAAACGAAAACTTTCAGCCACTATTAGTCTTTTAGGCTTAAAATGTTCCAAAACAACTGGGTAATTTCCCCCAGAGACTTTTCGCTTGTTTTTGAGGGGTACATAAATCCTCCAAGACTCTGTAGGTCCTTTCTCCAATTGTACTCAGTAATATGGCTTTGCATTTTACTTGGTTTTCATGTCCAATATCGTTTGCGATAAAAAACTGTTCTACTCGGTCCAAATAGGTTGATATATTTCCTAATTCCGTACAGAATTCTTCTAAATGTCCGAGTAATGGCATTTTCTTCAGTGAAACAAATCCTCGTCTGCCAATTGTTATAACGCGCTTAGCGAATAATAAGACGTGTAGCCCAGTTGACGTTAACTGCGAGAAGAACCCACTTCCGCCTTTTATTTAAAATAATACAAGATGGCTGAAACAGTACTTCCGTTTCATACAACAATGTTATAACCGGTGCTTCTTGGTCTTAGTATACCACACCGATGTTGACGGATGGCAAGAGAGAGAGAGAGAGGGGGAGAGAGTCAAGGGAACGCGTGTTGTCGACACGCCTTAATGATGATAATGATGATCTTCCGAATATTTTATATAAAATTATTTTAAGGGCTTAACGTGACAGTTTGTAAAAGGCTGCATGTTGTCTCCCTTGGATTTTGCTCTTTAGTGTATCAGTTGTTGGAATGAAGTTCACTCATTGTTAATATGTCAAGTGAACAGCAGCTGCTGATTACTGGGAAGTGTTTCATGAATTGAAAGGCAAAAATACACCAGAAAACCTGATTGTTTTATTGATGAATTGTCCTTGCTGGAATTGAGCAACTTCATTGCATCAGTTTACTGGCATATTAGATGAACTTGATGTAATTGCAGAACTCAAAATTGATGTTTGCCTCAAACATCTTGTGCAGGGTTAACCAGTAAGGAACTATCCATCTGTTATCAAGTTAATGCTGTCCAAAAAGTTTGAAAACCTCTATTCTTTATTGTTTTTGTTTTTTCTGGTTATTTCCTATAACTCAAACATAAAAAGGGGAACCCCTCTGATTGACTGATAAATTATTTATTTATTTATTTATCTACTAGGAAAAAAAGAAGATGGCGTTAGGGTTAGGGTTTAGGGTTATGGTTAGGGTTTAGGGTTTAGTGTTAGTTTAATGGGAAAATAAATAAATAATTTATCAGTCAATCAGAGTGGTTCCCCTTTTGTATGTTTGAGTTATAGCAAATAACCGTTTTTCTGTTAGAAAAATATCAATCTTCGCCTGTTTGGGGTCTTATTGGTGAAAAGTCTTAAAAAAGGTTCAATGCATTTAAAGTGGGATCCCGTTGAACACAATATATACACATTGATACTAATCATTATCATCATCATCATCATCATCATCATTACGCCATGCACGGATATCCATAACAATATCTCGCCAACCGTCCCTATCGGTCATTGCTCCCGGGAGGTCTTCTGTGCAGCATCCAGAATCCATATAGTGTTGATCGATGTAGGTCTTTGCAAGACGGCCCACGCTGGATTCTACAGGAGAATGTCGCTTATGAGTTCGTCCTTTCTTCTCCTGCAATGTTCAGCATGTTTTGTTCATCTTACTTGTATGATTTGTGTGATAGAGGGCAAATGGCCGTACATGTGCTTTCTTGTGGGGTGTTGTTTCCACGATTTGTTTAAGACTACATGCAGAATTCTTGAGCAGCTCCAATTTAGTTTATTCTCTAGGCGTTTCGTTAAGGTTCAAGTAGTGCAGCCGTACAGTAGCACTGATACAGCTACGTTTTGGATAAGTTGTCGCTTTAATCTATCACATTTTTACGATCATCAAGCATATACAATGAAAATGCTGTTTTAGTAAGAACGGAAAACAATCCAAACATTGATTATCTTATAAGGATTAATATACAAAAATTAAAATATATCCACTTCATTGTGAATTTGTAACGTATTAAATTCAATGTATAATTCAGTAAATTGCTATTATTTTCTTCTTAGCCATCTTCACACGTCAGTATATATAATACCCATGAAAATGTCTAGTCCCAGTACCGTGGATGCTACTACAGACCACATTGGATAACCCAATAGTAAGGCTAAATAAACTTTTAAGGACTTCACTTTTGGTGTTATATAAAGCTCATGGAAAGATATTGTACATTTTTGTAAATTTTTTTTGCTATTGTGTGATATGCACGTGACACGTGACCATTTCAAACATTTAACCCTGTAATCAAAGGGGATGCTCGACGCGTAAATGTTATGGAGAGGCGCTTCTACGTATTATCAATTTTTGCTTTAAAATAATTACTCCTTGTGGCATTCTTTCTGGCTGATTTTAACAGATTCGGTTTGTATTCAAGCTTCCCTTTCGGTAACCATGTCACCCCGTGTACAATGTAATTAGTTTAGGCAATTTCATGTGAAATTTCCATAGGCGCACGCGTGTAACGGTTATCGTCGTAAGAAGTGAACTCTGCTATCTGCGGTAAAAATCCTGAACGAGGCCTTTAGTATTTCACATAGCTCTGATACCCTTGGAAATGGTGTGAATCCAACTATTGTAGTTTTTGTTATATAAGGTGTCCTGTGATGCACCACCAAATTTATAGACTAGGCAGGGTCACGTGGTCTATTCCACCGCCAATCAACAGACATACTGCATGGCTGATTCACTACTTAAACACTGATACTCTCCATAGTCCATTTGCAATCATTGACGAAGGAACTTACAATAGTAAGGATTACCAAGAATCCCCGTGGCACAATGGCTAACATGCTTGACAGTGACATTGTAGTAAGTGAATTTGAACTCCAATCACCCTGTTACGTTCACTCTCAAATTAATACCCTTGGGAAAGGTAGAAACCCCTTCATCTCCCCCACCTATGGGTTAAATAGTACACTACTATTTATTTATAAAGATGGCTTTGGCAATAAATAGTAGGGCGGATTGGGCTCTTTAACCTTGTGTATAACAAGTAGTCAAGGACAAGGAAAACTCAAACCAAACCTGCATACGTGAATGGACAAATCAAATACATCATCTACCTCTGTTTTTGGACAGCCAATACATCACACTCCGTTTCTTCGCGTATGTATCGAGAAGTAAAACTCGAATTATGATGACATTTGTAAATACACCGTATCTACTCGTTCTGCCTCAGAATTGATGTTGTCCTCACTAGTGATGCTTGTTGGAGTTGCTGTTGTCTCTCCTTTTTGGCTCTCTTTTTTCTGCGGCGGCTACATTCCTCCCTTTTTTTCTCCTTTTCGTTCTTGTTTGACGAGGAGGCACGAGGTCGCACGGTATTTTGCACAAGCCTCCCATGTGTTGGTGTTGATGGGACATGTCTTCATATCCCTCTTGCAGACATCTTTAAAGCGTAGGCGTGGTCTTCCTACCGGTCGGATGCCCTCTACCAATTCACCTTATAGTAGGTCTTTGGGGATGTGGCCTTTGTCTATCCTCAATATCAATCAAGTATATAAGACTAATCATCAGGATAATTTAACATTCCTCCTGATTCAACTAATATAATTACATAACTTGATAATACAATTCGAAAGATTGACTAGTCAGTATAAAGTCTTATTACAAATGGTAAAATGTGTTGGGCCTTGAAATTGTAATCCATTATTATATTATATATTATATTGGCATTTCAGTCTCGGAAGACTATAATATCGTTTTTGTGCCCCTGAAGTTACAGCGACTCCTGTGACTGTGAAGTCCAATGTCCAATTCATGTCTAATGACTGGGTCATTAGACATAAATAAAATAGTAAAAAAATAATTTTCTATCGTTTTTAATAAGCCATTGTGTCTTTTTTTGCCCACATTCTGTTTATCCCTATATCTTACGCTCACGTTGTACAAACAATAGACTCGCCCACACAAGCTGAATAAATCGTGACCCTCCGCCTCATTTTGTAGCTGATTTTTTATTTTTAATACTCTTTAATTTTCTTCTGGGTTTTATTTTTAAATTTAGCCAATTGAAACGTGGATAGTAATCTTTGTTTTCTTTACCGCCATTAAGAAAAGTATCCATTGTGGGTTGTAAAATTTCACAGTAATAGTTTGTTTGTGAGATATGAGGTAAGTGGCCATACAACTGCTGTTTTGTGCTACTTCCTGGATTTGTTCAAAATAGAACGCAGAATCCTTGTATAGTTACCCTCTAGCTTTTTTCTCCAAGCGTTTCGTTAGAGTTCAAATGGTGCAAAACATACAGTAGTACTAACGCAGCTACAACTTAAGAGAATTCCCTCTTTGTTTTGTTTTATAAGAGTTCAAGTTTCAGTAATTCATAATATATAATTCCTTTTGATTCGTACCAAAGAATATCTTTCTTGAGTAGCTTTTGCTTTTATTAAAGGCTGTCCTCATTCTAGACACTGTTGTTTTTGTTTTGAATCCATTTTATCCACAGTAATTATTTTGTTCGAAAATGATGTTTATTCTTCCGGGGAAATGTCTAAACCTAAATCGATGGGTTGTATACTGCAGCTGGACTTGGATAAAAGACGACGAATACTTATATAAATAAAAATTGCTCTATTTATTTATTCCTCGAATTGCGACGACTGAGGTAGAGTAACAGAGAGAAAGAGAGAGACAGAGAGACAGAGAGAGAAAGAAAGAATCGCATAGGTTAGGATCGTGCGCACATACAGGGATGCAAATTCTCGCGGACACGAATCCCACGGCACGACACACACGTAAATTTGTGACACCTATTCTTTCCTGTTGACAATCCGAATCGTGTCTACTGAGTCCAGATCTTTGGTTTGCTTATGTAACCCCAGACCGATTTCCGCCCACGCACCAACACAGCAGAAAAAAGACAATGGTCTCCTCTCAACCGATGTTCAGCAGATGGCTCTTTTTATAAGTTGAAATTGAAATTAATTTTTCATAACGTTTGTAAACAATGTAGACGAGTTAACTGATTTCCCAAACAAGAAACAATTTATATTTACTTAAAGTTGTTGAAAATAATAATGGATGACTGAAAAAATGGAAATAGAACAGAAAATCAGGAGAAATAACTCAAAATAATGTCTGCCCTGTGGGTTGTAGAATACACCGACTGCACCTCAGCAGAGAGGTAAGAGCCCCCCCCAAAAACCGGGCCACCTGTTGGCCATGGGTGGCGACCCATGATGCTTAAGGACGGAATCCTCGTAGATGAACAGTCCATGACCTGCAAAAACCCACTTTGGCCCTTACTTAGGCTAGACGGAGCCCCCCTCCGATCAATCGGTTGGTCACGTCTAGCCCTAGCACCTATATGGTTGTCTCGATCCTATTGTCCTTATGGCAAGCCCCAACCATTTTTATCCTATGGGTGCTAGAAGGCGTGGTTGAGGGTCTTCATACCCTGGGTATAACGTTAAACCGATGGTGAAGTTCGGGTTCTGGAGGTGTGGGGGAATGTGGAGCACCCATTCATCCTCATTGCTCCCAGATCCACTCTGACCCGGAGTGGTAGTACCTGTTAGGGTCCCATGTATGGGTTAAATAGAACAAAATGAGTTCTATAAACCTGTACCCATGAAGAACAAATAAAACAAACGTCTTCGGCATAAAATGACCCGATGGGTTGACATGCCGTAAAAACCCAACCAACCAACCAACCAACAATCAAAATAATGTTTTGTCTCTCGAGAATTTTTGTGCAATTCTAGAGCTTAACCCAATGACAATAATGTCCACTTCTGGTAACATTTCCGCTTAATAACAATTATAGTAAATTAATTTATTTTTCTCTTCCTCTGTGTCTCTTCCTGTGTTATATCAGTCAATATACGATTAAAAAAATATAAGGGAATAAAATGTTATGTGTACAATTATTTATTAGTAAATTTTGTAGTTGATTGCTGATATAAGAAAGATATCACTCTGGTCGCAATAAGATTAATGTTAGTAAATTTAATCCTCGCATTGGTACTTCAGTTTTATCAAAAACTCTGATCGAGAATGTACTCCTAATCTATATAAATATATGTATTTACCCAACCCCTTCGCACGAAAATGATGCGACACAAGGTCATTTTTAAGCAGGGTTTAAAAGGTTTGGATTCAGAGTTTTCCTTCTTGTAGACTGGTTGCTATACCAAGGTTAAAAGCCTAGTCTACCTTAATATTTACCCTTTTTTTAAATCTAAAAATCGTCTGTTAAAACTACCGGATATTGACGGTGTAAATAAAAAAAAACATGTCCTTTCTTAATCTAGATCAAAAAGAGGTCCCTAAAGGTCATATGGTCCATCATTTCCTTAGTACAGAATTAATAATAATTTGAAACGTAGTGTATTTAGATATTAACTTTGTCAAGAATGATGTCGAGAGCAACAAATTATTGCATTAACTGCTGCTCACTACTTATAGAAAAATAATTGGACCATATGACATTTAGGCACCCCTTTTTGATCTCGATTAAGAAAGGACATGTTTTTCATTTACACCGTCAATATCCGGTTGTTTGTTAGGGTTTAGGGTTAGGTTAGGGGTTAGTTTTATAAAAAAATTTAAATCTAAAAATCGTCTGTTAAAACAACCAGATATTCACGGTGTAAATAAAAAACATGTCCTTTCTTAATCGAGATCAAAAAGGGGTGCCTAAAGGTCATATGGTCCAATTATTTTCCTATAAGTAGTGAGCAGCAGTTAATGCAATAATTTGTTGCACTCGACATCATTCTTGACAAAGTTAATATCTAAATACACAGCGTTTCAAATTATTAACGAGGTGATTTTTAAAAAACCAACCTGTTGGAATTTAACGAAACTTTCACAGTATAATATTATGTTTTGTTGGCATCCTTCCGTCTATTAAAGACGATGGCGTAGAGTCCACTTTTTTTTCTACAGCTACGTGAGTAGCTGAACAGACCAATTTTTGAATGGCAATCTCTGGTACAGTGATTGCAAACTGGAGATGCTTGAGATGCTACTGTCTCTCCTTTCTTTTAACTCTCTTTTCTGCGGCGGCTTCTTTCCTCTCTTTTTCACTCCTTTTCGTTCCTTTGGGAGGCGCTAGGTCGTACGGTCTTCTGCACAAGTATATATATATATATATATATATATATATATATATATATATATATAGGCTGCAAAAATCTGTTATACAAACAATTGGAATATTCAGAATCTTTGCCGCTTGAAGACATAGAAGAATTTGCCGCTTAAAAAAAACTCGTACGAAAGAAGTTACGCATTCCAGGTTACTTTTGTCACTGAAAAACTCAATGCTTATTAGTATAAATCAAAAACGTCAGCCACATTATTCTCATGTCTTTTCTTTCTTACCTAGCGTTCTTTTATATATGACTAGAAGTGTCTATCCGGCGTCACCTGGGTAGAGTGGGGACAAAAATGTTTGTCTCGCAGATCCATTATTACTGAAATACAAGTTGGATCCTCACAGAATTCCTCATTAAAATCCCTATGTAAAAGGACCTGTAACAAAAGGTGCGGTAACACTCTGAAAAGTAAAATTAATGTCTCCTATTTAGAATATTAAATGCAACAAGAAATTCCATGCTGTTACTACCTAAATTTAATTTTTTTAATTATCTTCACGAATATGAATCAAATCTTCAATATTTTTGCTCAATAAGCAAGATCTTGTGATAGTGAATGTGTACATATAGTTACTTTGTCGTTGATTATTATTTTATTTTCGTAGTTTGTTCCGAACATACATACACACCAACTGCCCTTTATATATGTATAGATTACGTAATAATATAACAATGAACTCTTGTTACGAGTTGTCTCGTTGTCAAAACTTGCAGCAGTTCATTTCCATTAATCTTTCGACGCGTCACAAAGACTCTCTCGCCAAGTTACGTCGATCTGTCGGCAGATCTATAAAAACACAACGTGGGTGTAAAAAACATCACCGAAGCAACAAGTCAGAAAATGCATGTGGTCAACCGAGTGATAGGACCATGCTGGGTAAGACAAACCTTGGGTCTCGCAGAAAAATTCATAGAATTATTGTAGAATCTTTGCAAGATAGAATAGTAACATCTTACAAAATTCATAGAATTGTTGTAGAATCCTTGTAATGTCTTACACTTGTAACGTCATATAATTGTAACGTCATAGAATTGTTGTAAAATCTTTTTAACGTCTTACAAAAGTAATAGAATTGTAACGTCTTACAAAAGTAATAGAATTGTAACGTCATAGAATTATAACATCTCACATTTGTCAGATTTGTTGGAGAGTCTTTGTAACGTCTTACAAAAATCATAGAATTGTTGGAAAATCCTTGTAACGTCTTTATACTAATGTGATTTCGTAGATGTGTCAGGTCTTTTCAAGGCACAGATACATTGGACAATGAATTTTTCAGATTTGTTTATTATTATAGTAGCTATGTTGTAGTACTACATATACCGGCTTCTACAACGCATTCGTATTCGTTACAAAGGCTGTTATATGTTTAACTCTTTTGCTACTTGATGCCGTTCACAGCGGCTCTCCCACTACTGTTATCCTACCGTAAACCATTGATGATTAGCTCATTATAATTGGGCAGAAGGACTCAGATTACAATAATAATAGGATTTTATTTGAATAGAATGAGTTTTGGGGTGAATAGATAATGAATTTGAAATATCACATCGTACAGGTAAAAATATACCAAGAAAAGTTGTTATAGCCGCGGGACAAATTTGGTAGCCAAAGAGTTAATCATTGTCTATTTTTGCAAATATCCTCATTGGTTTGGATTCAGCATGGAATAAATCTCCACACCATAACATATTAAATTCTCATAATACTTTTCCATATCATGTTTATAAAGACTGCCTGAATTCTTGTCAGTCATGCGATTTTAATAAACATCAATTCTAAATTAGTCTAGTGCTTAAGAAAAATTGTGTCAGTTGGCATTGGAATTGACAATCACTGCAACGACACTCATCTTTGAAACATGACAGAATCATCATCGTTAATTCAAGTATGTCGAGATTCTCTTTAGATTTATAATATTCCCTGATGGAAGCCTGACGTTTTATGAGTTATTTAATGCGCACGGATAGCGCTAAGGCGAAGTTGATAATTTGTTTCCATTTTGTTCTTAAAATTCATATTAAAAAGAGAAAATTTATAGCAAAATTGTGAAACAGAATCAAATCAACGATGAAATTCATATTAATTCAAACATATTTAAAAGCCATAATTGAAAATTATAGTATTCTGTAATTAGCTTCATTATTTTCATACCAAATGTCAAACCACGTTGAATGCAAAAGTAGAGTTTGCTGCAGAAAAAGGAAATGAAAGAAGGCTGATATTGATTTTATCACAAAACGATATCATAATTCAAATGTATTATTTGTAATTAAATGTACTAGCAGATATATGCACGTATTTAAGTTTTGATATAATAAAATATTATATTAAATTAGAAACACTAAGGAAACTAAATAGAATGATTAGAAAAAAAACAGAACAACTTTGAAAGTAACTCTTCCATTATTTTCAATCACTCCCGTCTTTCATTGCTATTTTTCCTAGTCTAACCCTTTAGTCAAATTAGGAATAATGAATACAATTAGAGTTATTTCTTTTTGTTAATGGATTTCTTTTAAGATTTGTCCCCGAGATTTTTGCTCATATTCATTAAGACAAAACCAAACAATTAGAAATACCAAACACATATTTATTAAGATCAATTTTTTTAATATCAATATACAAATTGACTTCCCGTTCATAGTGTAAACCGCTATTTTGTTGAATATATAAATACACTTACATGTTATTAGTATATAGATAAGGCCAAATGTATTAATAATGTAGAACAATTTTATTAATAATTGAGGTTTAAATAAAAGATAAAATTGTGGAGAAAATGAGGTAAATAACTAAGGGAATTGTGACTTGAGTAGTGATATAGTTTCGGTTACAGACAGACAAACACACAATCTCTATTATAATAAGAAGATGGTATGATGATACTATTCCATAATCATATTTTTTGCGCGTGTATACATTCATACATACAGCGCGCGTAACAGTTGTCGTCCTACGAAATGGAATTGGCGACCCGATTTCATGTCCTGTACGAGGCTGTTTACATTTCACTTCGTACCATTGCCCTTGGGAAAGGTATGAATCCATCTGTTCTCACTTCAGCTAAGGGTAAATAGTAGGACAGAACGGGTTCCTTAGCCAGCTCATTCTGGGAGAAGAAAAACTCTGAATTTAAAACAGCTATACTCCGTTTAAAGCTTGAACTTTTGTCACATCCTGTCTGTGGTGGAGGGGTTGGGTATATTCATATTATTCTGTCAGTAATACTTACATTAATTCCTGATAACTGCTAATCCTATTCTTACCGATTTTCAAAACACAACATCAAGACTGAGCACTCAAACATGATAAAAATCAATCAGATAAAATTTGGGCACTCTTGGACATTCTTGACTGTTTCAATTTCGTTTGTTTTATCGGGAGGGGGGGGGGATAGTGGTGTCCATTTAATTGTTATACCTAGAAAATAATACCATTAGGCGATGGGTTTAAAAATGTTTTATTTTGCGTCAACCATATCATTGACAATTTGATTGAAAAGTGTTACTTTCTTTATTGTTCTTTCGCTACAAGAATTCACAAAGATATAAATCTAGCATATCTGCTTGAATGTCATACTGCTTTTTATTTTGTCTTATATTGCGGCATTTCAAATCCTGGACGTGGTAATTGCATTTCACTTAGCGCTAATACCCTTGGGAAAAGGTATGAATCCTGCTCTCCCTTTAGTTATGGATAAATAGTAGGGCAGACTGGGCTATTTAACCTTGGTTAGGCAACCGGTCTAGGAGAAGGAAAACTCTGAATTCAAACCTGTTGAACTCCGCTTAATGAATTGACCTTGTGTCACATCCTGCCCGTGTGGAGGGGTTGGTAAATAAATATATTTCGGCATATCCCTCTGAAAACTCACTGTTGTTTGATCAATCTATTTCTATCATACTTTCAACAATCTCTACAGTCACACCAGGCTTATCAATTACAGTATTTTTCTTTTTAAAAAATCAGCACAATTTTCCTTTAATAAGTTTCTCCATATGTTATATACTGGGGTTTTCACCGTACCAAATCTATATAACGTTATATACCTTTCTTACTTCTTACTCTGGTTGTATTTTCTTCTGGCCGGCTTTGCTTCTGATCGTCTATCATCTATCTTGGTCTGGTATATCTTCTAAGGTCTGGTGTTGATTTTCTTGGGGATTCGGGTCTGGTTTCTGTTAGGGAACACTCCTTATCAAAAGCCCTGTGTCTTTGTTAGTTTTTAGGTAATAAACACAAGACTTCGATTTACGTTGATGTTACTTCATTTATAAATCCCCAACCCAGACAATCTGCGCAGATGAGGCTTACATGTTGCTAGCTCGGCTTCTAAGTTCTAACTGACTGAGTTACTTACTATATCCTTAAACCGGAAGAGGGTTTTCTATGCCTTCCGGTTCTCACGATTTATCCCAGGAATGCAAGGTCAGAGTGAGGTTAAGAGCCGTCACTCACCCTCAAGGCCATCAGCTGTACTAATCGCCATTATGATTTCTACAATACCTTATAAAAGTATTAGGGATCTACTAACTATGTAACACATAGAACAGTATTTATCAAACCCATGTATCGCTTTATGGTATTATTTTCAAGGTATAACAGTTTAATGAACACCGCTTTAAAAGAAGTGAAACGGTCGAGAAAATTCAAAAGTGCCAAAGAGCCAAGAGTACCTTCTAGGTTCATTCATCAAACGTCAAACAGCCATAAATATTTAGTGTGAAAACTGATTAAACAAAAGTTTGTGATTGATATTAATAAAGTGGGAAACAATAAGAAAACTGATGCTTTTCTCCAGAAAACCAATTTGAAATGCAATCAGCAAGAAATATAACTATGATTTTTTTTTCATTTTCCTTTATCATCTAAATGTTCTGCATCTATTTATCCAATAAATAATTTAAAAAATTCACATCTCTAATAATAAATGTGAATGCGAATATCATATTTTTCAACTTTGTTCCCAGAGCCGTATCCCAACATATCATACCATTTCGGAATCAGACCGACTCCGTGAGCAAAATAAAAGCTTTACAGGTGGAGTCCGGACCCGCAATCCTGACATTTTGGATTCAAAAGTTTTAATTAGAGCGATTGTTTATGGCCATTTTACGTGATTTTTTGCGACAAACCTTTTTGTACGATAATAATTGTTTATGACTTGAAAACAAATTTGGGAATAATCGAAATTAATTACAAAAATCCAGCAAAATCTACCCTTGAAATATATATAGTTGTTTGTAGGGAAAGTAAGGATATACATACATCAAATTGTCTGTAAATTAAGTGTTAGCAGAAGAATTAACGTTGAGCTTTTAAAGGTAAGCTTAAATATTAATGCAATAATTAAATCCAGCGATCAATTTCTTCTGTAGTTTATTATTGCCTATCATATTATTATTTGTACTGACCCCGAATGGAAAAACCAAAAATGTTGTTTGTCATGCAGTTTTGCAATAAGTTCCAAATAGACAAATTATATCATTGTTTTAGTGATAACTGTTAATTGTTTGAAAAATATTGTTCAATTTTCATAAAATTTAGCATGTACTCAATGCTTGAAGTGTCATTGTTGGTCCAAAGGTTCAATCGAGACCCCTGCACATGAGCTAGCTTAATTACCGCTTCATAGAGAGGATTTTAAGCTAGTATTTCATATATCCTACTCGTGATATCATGAATATTAATGTTTGCAATGATGAAATAACTGTTCTAATTAAGGAAATTAACATGGTGATAGTAATATTGACGATGGTAATTGTATTTGCGATAATAATTTTCATAATTAAAACAAATTAATGAACAGGAAAATGATTACGATTAGGTGATAATATTAATTGAATCTTAAAGAAAAACAGAAAAAAAACATTTCTTCAGAAGATATTTTTGGGTGCCTACCAAAATTCAGACTGCAATAAAACTGTAACACGGGCCAAAAAGACAATTAAAAATCTCATAGATTTTTAAGGAGGATATAAAAAGACAATATATTGACAACCTCAAAACAATAAAGTTGCGTTCATTTAAAGTTGCAAAAGAATTTTTAAAATCAATACGATCAACAATCGACAATAATATTTATTATCAAAAGTCAGTAATGGTCTTCATTATTGAATAAGAATTTAATAACCAAGTGTATTATTTACAATGAATGCAATTTGTTTTATTAAGATTATGCTATTCCGTATTTTCTTTTTGAATTTTCTACCTAAACATTTCTGTATTATATTATGATTTCAAACAGTCTCCACCTGCTCGCACTCTCCATCAATACATATTGGAATCTTGGAAGTAGGTAGGTATGTACCCAACCAGTTCGCCACAGGTATAATGTGACACAACGTCGCAAGTATGAGGTATCCAGCGAGGATAGAACTCGCTATTCAGTATTAACAGATCTTTAAGACTAGCTTGCTAGCCATTACAATACGGTGGGACGCCCGTTAATTCTTTTATAATATAACTAGAAGTGGCTACCCAGTGGGTGGTGGTAAAAAAGGTAGTCTCGCAGATCTATTATTGTTGAATTGCGAGAAGCCCCATTTGCAAGATGCCCCATTAGAATCCCTACGTAAAAAAAGACCTTGCATTGATCCAGACACTGCGAAAAGAAAAATTAATGTCTCCTATTCAAAATACTAAATGCTAAAAAAATTCCATGCTGTTTCCATCATTTAAATTCTATTTTCTAATTATCGTCATGAATATAAATCAAATCTTCATTATTTTTGCTCAAAAACCAAGATGTAGTGATAGTGAATGTGTATATATATTTACTTAGTCATTAATTGTTTTATTTTCTTAGTTTCGTCCGGACATAAATACATACAAACTGCCCTTTATATATGTATAGAGAGATAAACATGACGAGCTTTCAGACCATGAACGAGATTAAGAATAATACAAAAAGTTAATAACGTTACTGAAATAATATTTGAGAAATAAGTGGGCTGCTGGGATAGACGTGTGAGATTTGGGTTGGTTGGTTTGGTTTTTTTTTGTGGCACATCAATCCTTTTCGGGTCATTTAATGCCGAATCAAGTCATTTAGATAAACAAAGGACCCATGTTGCTTAAGTTGTTACCCAATTAAGTATTGAACAGGTTCGCAGCTGCTTAACTTAGGTGATCTAGCGGGAACCAGTGCTTTCAGCGTGACTTGACCGTAATGATAAGTGTGTGACGTCCCAAGCAAAGACCATTAAATGTTAATAAGATGCAATTTCTCCATGTAGGATACTTAATTTTCTAATGTGAACAGGTTGGATAATTTCAAGACAGACCAACCTGTTTTTGTGTAAGATGTTAATGATAGCAGCACCAATTGGAATCTCACGAAACTCTTAGAGGAAAAAGCTAGATGGGAACTACATATGGATGATGCGGGCTGTTTTAAACGAATTCTGGAAGTGAGTTTAGGCAAAAGACTCAACGGAACAACAACAAAAAAAGACAACAAAAGCAAAAAGAAAATACCGGTCAATTTAGCCAGAAAAAGAAAAGGCAACTAAGAGTCAGGATAATAAATATAGAAAATGTGGTCAATATATAATTGGAGAGCCGGTTTAGGTAACCGAATCAGTGACAGAATTTAACTACCCAGGATTCATCGAGAAGAATCTTTAGAATAATTCTGTTAGTCAACGAAACGTCAAAATAAATTTATAAGCAATTCATTACATTGGTTTTCACGTTCAAAATCTCTCAAAGCATTAATACTGTTATATTAATCTTTAGTCTTTGGGGGTTGTTTCATGGTTGATTACTTGGTAATTTTGTTTAATGGCATATCAACCCTTGTAGGCTATTTAATGCCAAATCTGTTTTATTTTGTACTAGAAGTGGCTACCCAGCGTCGGCTGGGTAAATGGGGGATTTTTTAAAGTTAGTCTCGCAGATGCGTTATTACTTATCGCGAGTGAGATCCTCACTGGTTGCCCCATAAAAATCCCCACGGAAATGTATAACAATATAGTAAGAAATTTCCATTCAATGATTTACAATTAAAAAAAAAAGATATAAATGATGCAATTAATTCAATCAATCAATATTATATTTCAAAGCGAAAAAAAGACATACAAAAAAAAACAAAAAAACAAAATAACATGAAAATGACTTTCTCTTCTGTGACTTTTCAAATTTGAATTTTTAAATATCTTCCCAAATATAAATCAAATCTTCATTATTTTTGCTCAAAAACCAAGCCCTAGTGATATTTAATGTTATATATAATTACTTTGTCGTTAATTGTTATATTTTCGAAGTTTTCTCCTGACATACATATACACACAACGGCCCTTTATATATGTATAGATTTATGATTTTTAGGCAAATGGTTAGTTTGGTTGTATAAACTGTTTTTCTTTTTATTTATGATTTTTAAGGGAATAGTTTGTAGGTTTGATTTCATTGAAGTGGTAGAAATAGTTTTCATTAACTTCATGTGTATTATTAAATGGTAGAATTAATAAATCCTCATCCACCGCGTTCTAGCATCCATATGGTAAAAAGCAATATGAAGAATACAGTTGGGACAACCATACAGGTGCTAGCGCTTGACATGGCCAGTTGATTGATTGAATTTGGCCTCTCCTAAGGGCCGAAGTGGAGTATTGCATATCACGGAACCACTTGGTTCATGGACTGCTTAGCCACAACGATCCTATCTCCAGGCATTAAGGATCGCCACTCATAACCAATAGGTGGCACCCATTGGTGTGGGGACTTACAACACTGCAGGGCACAGTCGGCGTATTCTACAGCCCCGGCCGACAGTGCGATTGTTTCATATATTCAGCTAATGCAAACATAATTTAAATTATTCAAAAATTTTAAATGACGATTTTATGGATTTTATTTAATTATCTATGCAATAATTATTTGGTTCACTTGCTCTTTCTTTAAGACTAGCAGCGGCTACCCGGCGTCGCCTGGGTTAGAGTGGGATTTTTAAAAGTTAGTCCCGCAGATCAATCATTACTGAATCGTGAGTTGGATCCTCGTGGGATGCCCCATTTAAATTCCTATGTAAAAAAATAGACCTTGCATTGATCCAGCTCCTCTGAAAAGAAATGTTAATGTCTACTATCTAAAATATTAAATGAAAAATCATCCTGTTATCATTTAGATTTATGTTTTAATTATCTTCACCAATATAAATCAAATCTCTATTATTTTTATTCAAAAACCAAGCCCTGGTGATATTTAATGTGTATATATATTTACTTTGTCGTTAATTCTTTTATTTTCGAAGATTCCTCCGGACATACATATACACACCACTGCCCTTTATATATGTATAAATAAATTGAAATGCAAATCTATTAATAATGGAGATTTGCTTCCGGTTTTTGTCTTTAACAAAAAACTACGTCACTGCTACGTCACATTACCCAAAATCGTCATAACAGAATAAATACACTCAAAATTTGAACATGCAACATTAAACAGTCCTCATTGTTTTTTAAAACAAGTTTTAATAAATACATGACTGGTATTATATATCTATATATAGTTTGTTTTATTTTAATACATATTTAAAGTTTACATTTCAAATTGTTTTATTTTTTAATCCTTTAATGAATTTGATGATTTTACTTACTTAGGGTACAAACTCGCTGACATTGAATTTTTAACTCCCACCCTCAGGCAATATGTTTAAAAAATCTATTTTTACATCGCCCGGAGAACGTTTTTTTTTAATTTTGTACTAGTAAAAATAACATTAATTGCATTAAAAACCGTATGTAGATTGAAAGAATTTTTGCTTAATGCAGATCTTGAATATTAATTAATCATCGTCAATAAAGAAAATACTTTATAAATATTTAAACAACTGAAAAAAAGGAGAAACAAAAATCAATATTAGAAAGCTTTTTCTTTTACTTCTTTACTTTTCTTGCTCTTTATTGTGCTTTACTTGTTTCGATACTGGTGTCAATTGGTTTGGTTTTGTTTTGTTTTACGGCATATCAACCTCAGTGGGTCATTTAATGCCGATAAAGTTTTGAAATAAATCAATTCTTAATGGATAATACAATTTGTTTTATAAATACATTTTTCTATTTAACCCATAGATGGGA
>CM042139.1:31030944-31033444 GCA_023376005.1 Doryteuthis pealeii | reverse complement strand
ATCAAATTCATTAAAGGATTAAAAAATAAAACAATTTGAAATGTAAACTTTAAATATGTATTAAGATAAAACAAACTATATATAGATATATAATACCAGTCATGTATTTATTAAATCTTTTTTTTAAAAAAATGAGGACTGTCTATTGTTGCATGTTCAAATTTTGAACGTATTCATTCTATGTTATGACAATTTTGGGTAATGTGACGTAAGCAGTGACGTAGTTTTTGTTACAGACAAAAACCGGAAGCGAATCTCCATTATTAATAGATGTGTGTGTGATTTATTTTAGAAATAATCTTCAATTACTTCACATGTATTTATTAATTAGTAGAAATAATTTCCATAACTTTCATATGTATTAATAAATACTGGTGGTTGACTCTCAGTCACTGCCTTCTAGCACCCATATAACAAGAATGGATGAGAAAATTAAAGAATATGGTCGGGACAAACATTTAGTTGCTGGCGCTTGACATGACCAGCTGATTGATCGTTTCAGGCCTCTCTGACCGTCCGTCAACCCCAAGTGATGGTTGAAGTGGAGAGGTGCACGTCACAGTACGCGTGCCCCAAACAGCTCAGCCACCATAATCCTCTCCACAGCCATTACGAGTCGCCACCCATGGCCAACAGGTGGCCTCATTAGGTCTTACTCTTCTGCAGAGGTGTAGTCGGTGTATTCTATAGCACAAGCCGACTGGGCGATCGAGCGAATAAAGACCGATATGCAAGTGATGCAATTATAAAAGTAAGATGCATGTCACAGTACGCGTGCCCCAAACAGCTCAGCCACCATAATCCTCTCCACAGCCATTACGAGTCTCCACCCATGGCCAACAGGTGGCCTCATTAGGTCTTACTCTTCTGAAGAGGTGTAGTCGGTGTATTCTATAGCACAAGCCGACTGGGCGATCGAGCGAATAAAGACCGATATGCAAGTGATGCAATTATAAAAGTAAGGTGCATGTCACAGTACGCGTGCCCCAAACAGCTCAGCCACCATAATCCTCTCCACAGCCATTACGAGTCGCCACCCATGGCCAACAGGTGGCCTCATTACGTCTTACTCTTCTGCAGAGGTGTAGTCGGTGTATTCTATAGCACAAGCCGACTGGGCGATCGAGCGAATAAAGACCGATATGCAAGTGATGCAATTATAAAAGTAAGGTGCATGTCACAGTACGCGTGCCCCAAACAGCTCAGCCACCATAATCCTCTCCACAGCCATTACGAGTCTCCACCCATGGCCAACAGGTGGCCTCATTAGGTCTTACTCTTCTGTAGAGGTGTAGTCGGTGTATTCTATAGCACAAGCCGACTGGGCGATCGGGCGAAGAAAGACCGATATGCAAGTGATGCAATTATAAAAGTAGTCGTTGGGGCGGCCTAAAGTCGGTATCAACAAATCAGCGAGGTAGTCTATCCCCTTTTCACTAGCGCTAGACCAAGGAGATTATTTTAGCGTCTGGGACGGAGCGCCACACCTACCGTCAGCTCCTTACTTTACCGCACAGATCCCGGTGCTACTCATACGCTGAGTTGGCGAGGACCGGTATCGAACTAGGAACCTTGTGGTTTCTAGCCGAACGCTCTACCGACTGAGCTAAAGTAGTTGAAGTTAATATTAATATTTTCGCACCATATTACCTTCAGGCACCCCTTTTTTGATTTTGTGTCATTAGGTCATTTTTTTTTCATTTACACCGTCAATATCCGGTTGTTTGTTAGGGGTTAGGGTTAGGAGTTAGGGTTAGGGTTAGGGGTAAGGTAATATGGTCCATATTTTCTTTAAATACTTCTGACAGTATTTGTAATTGTATAAAGAAAATGCTGCGTGCAGTAAGCATTGAAAAATTAAAGACGAGAACACGTAAAAATATAAGAAACGAAATTGTTATAAGTGAATTCGAAGTTTTTGGCTCAATTCTTCTCGCCCACCATTATGTTGATTTTTAGGTGAGAGTGGGCGTTTTTGGTATAATTCCTACTTAAAGATATTCATCATCAGGTGTTCATGAAGACGAGCATGTAAGTAATGTGCAATGCATTTATGCCGAAAGATATTTTCCCAGAATGAAATATATAGTATGTGTTGCATCATGATAATTCATATCCTTTTTGAAGAGGTAATTATTTTTCTTCTTCTCTCGTCGTTCGTTTTAATATAAAGACCCTCACTCAGATTTGGTTCCCATTACAAGTCAGAAAATTATATTCCCCTGTCTTCGCTTTCTCTCCTTTCCATCTGCCTACCTGCATCTCTCTCCCCCCCCTCTCTCTCTCTCTCTCTCTCTCTCTCTGTCTCTCTCTCTCTCTCTCTCTCTCTCTCTCTCTCTCGCTCTTATTTATTTATTTATTTATTTATTTCTCTATCTCTCTTTATCTCTTTTTTTTTTCTTTCTCTATCTCTCTTTCTTTTTCTCTCTCTCTCTCTCTCTCTCTCTCTCTCTCTCTTTCCCTCTCTCTCACACTCTCTCGCTCTTTATTTATTTTTATT
>CM042139.1:31015944-31028444 GCA_023376005.1 Doryteuthis pealeii | reverse complement strand
CAGTAGTGGTATTATTTTACCCATAGCTGAAGGTGAGGGGTTTAAACCGTTCCCAAGTATTAGTCCGAAAGTGATCGTCATTTGCGCAACTGGTGTTCGAACTTGCTTACTACGATGTGGCTACTGAGCGCGTTAGCCACTACACCACGGTTACCCTGCCTCTAATAATTATGGGAAATTGGTCTCACTCACCTACTTACTCTATCAACCAATGTAGCATTTGTACCTAGCAATGAAATGGTGAAGAGATGGAAATGTATTACTTTTTCAATGAAATTATGTAAACGCAAGCAATTTCTAATTTGGTTTGGTTTCTTTGTTTAATGGCACATCAACCTTTGTGGGCTATTAAATACAAAAGCCATCCTTTTAGAAGAACAATAGGGGTACTATTTAACCCATAGCTGGGACAAATGAAATTAATTATTCTAGGGGGTGGGTTCATGCCTTTCCCAAGGACATTTAGTCCGAAAGTGAGCGTTAATGACGCGACTGGTGTTCTAACTCACCAACTGCAATGTGGCAGTGTATCACACTAGCACTACGCCACTGAGACCCCACCCCTAACAGAAGTTTTAAAAAAACAGATACTGTTATTTGAACAGATAGCAGGGATGGTGTTAATATTGAATGGAATCGAACAAAAAAAAGGAGGAAATTACCGGGAGAATGTAACAATTGATTGATTGATTGATTTTAACGGCATATCAACCCGACGAAATCGGGACCATATTACCTTTAGGCACACCTTTTTTATGTCGATTAAGAAAGGACATGTTTTTCTTTTACACCGTCAATATCCGGTTGTTGTGTTAGGTGTTAGAGTTAGGGTTAGGGTTAGTTTTTATAATTTTTTTTTAAATCAAAAAATCGTCTGTTAAAACAACCGGATATTGACGGTGTAAATGAAAAAACGTCCTTTCTTAATCGAGATAAAAAAGGGGTGCCTAAAGGTCATATGGTCCGGAATTCGCGTTCATTGTACATCTATATTTACATTTTTTGTGAAGTTGCTGTTTCTTGAGATATTTTTAACACACGGTCCTATAGAATATGAATGATTTTTAAGCATAATTAACACATACATAGATTGGACACTAACGGGTATTACTACTCCGGATCAGAGTAAACCAGGCAGTAAAGCCAATGAAGTGGTAAATGGGGCCTCATTGAATTTGTCATACCCAAGACATTCGTTAGGCTAGTGGAGTCTTACCGTGCTGCAAGGGATACAGCCAGAATATTTTATGCCTCACTGACATGGACTATGTAAAGAAACAAAGTCAAAAAGATAGAGTACGCAATTAATACAAATAATGTAAATGAATTGAAGTAAAATTTTGGAAACAAGACAAAATATTTGTCTATTTCAAACGGTTAATTATTTATACAATTACTTCTACACGCTGAATAGTAAGTTGTAGCCGTGTAAGTACTACATTATGGCTGTACCACCTATACTAACGAAACGCTTAGAGAAAAAGCTAGATGGGAACTACACAAGGTTGATGCGTGCTGGCTGCCTTGAAGACATCCTGAAAGCAGCGTCGCGCAAGAAAGCAGCTGTATAACGCCAAGTATGACGAACAATAGATGCTGGATACTACAGGAAAAGCAATGACGAACTCACAAGTGATATTCTCCTTTGGACACCTACTCATGGACACACCAGTGTAGGCCGACCAGCAAAAACCTACACCAGATGCTGTGCGGACGACCTGCCAGGGGCAATGACCGATAGAGACGGTTGGTGTGTGTGTGTGTGTGAGAGAGAGAGAGAGAGAGAGAGAGAGAGAGAGAGAGAGTCGTGGGTATCCGTGCCGTCAGAATGATGATGATGATGATGATGATGATCAAATATCTAGAGAATGAAGTAAATAGAGGTTATTGGAAATATTACCTCTTTTATTCAAACTTCCATTGATCAAAGGGGAAAAAAGCAAAGCTTATGAATGCACTATCGAATGAAAGTTCTTGTGAAATTTATCGGTTTTAATATTTTAAACACATAAATAATAATTCAAAATTGGGGGAGGGTCTCCGTGGTGTAGTGGCTAACTTGCTGGACTGCGACATCGTAGTAAACGAGTTCGAACTGCAGTCGCTCTATTGCGTTCGCTTTCAGACTAATATCCCTAGGTAAGGTATGAATCCCCTTATCCCTCCAGATAAGCGTTAAATAATACCCTGGGTGTTCTAAAGGGTGACTTTGGCATTAAATAACCCACGAAGATCCTTACGTCATTAAATAAAAAATTCAAAAATTCAAAATTAGGCGAAAAGGAATGAAGAAGGTTCCAAGAGATCAACTTTATGACCATTTGACAATACGATAGACAATTGTCCCTTTAAGAACTTAAAGTGAATTATGTCATTAAACAAGATTTATTCTATTGTCGAAGATCATGTAATGAAAGCAGTAAATCTTTTAATAACTGGAAGAACGTCAGCATTTTCGTTTTAATATTCTCTTCATAAACCATCAATAATAAGAATATACAACCCGGACATAATAATTGGATTTGGGATCAAAAAGTTTGCAATGCTGATAATGAAAAAGTGAATAGATCTACCAAATCAGGAAAGGTATAAGAACACTTATAGAAAACGAAAACTAAAGTAATTGGGATTATTGGAAGCGGACACCACCAATGAATCAGAGATGAAAGTAAAAGTAAAAAAAGACCTTCTCGAAACCAAACTCTGCGGCAGAAATCTCATCAAAGGAATAAAAATCTGGGCACACTCCGATTGTAAGATACTCTGGACTATTCTTAAAATGGACAAGGAAGGAACTCCGACAGATAGACCAAAGTACAAGCGAATGTATGATCATGCACAAGGAACTACACTTGAGAGACGACAAAGACAGATTATATAGGTGTCAAGAAAAGAAGGAGGAAGACGACTTACCAACATTGAGGATTGTGTAGATGCAACAATTTGAAGAGTCGGGGAATGCACTAAAACACGCAAAGAAAGACTAATTACAACAGCCAGTAAAAGCAATTGCAACATAATAACAAACAAAAAATCTAAAAGAACAAAAATGGGAAGAAAATCAACTATATGGATACTTCAAGTTAAAAACCGGGAAGATTGCACATGAGAAGATAGGGACATTGCTAAGAAATAGAAACCTCAAGATAGAAACTAAATTCCTGTCCATACTTTTCCTACGATGTTAACAATTACACCATGTACCTCCAATGCTTTTTTTTTTCAAAACATTTATTGAATGACTTTTATATTAGTAAACAGTATTGACTAAGTGTAGTCAGGTTTTAGGCTCAGAAAGCCTCTGAATAAACATTAGCCGTCTTTTTGTTAAGTGAAAACCATTTTTTACTTTGTAGATTCGACATTTGGAGAGAAAAAAAATATTCCATTGGAAAAGTCTGTTGGTTAGTGTTGAAGTGAGTTAGTGTACTGTTGGTTTGAACAACAGCAACTAGCCAAGCACAACTGAACCAGTGCCAAGACAATTGGTACTTATGGGAATCAAGAATAGTCCACTCATGCATTTGGGTGATTCCATTCCTTGAGTCCTGATTGGCTGCTTGGTTTCTATGATGTTATGAGGCTTCATAAATAAACTGGCATTTTGCAGTAGTTTTGCAGCAAGATAGATTCGTATCTTTCTAATGCCATAAGAACCAATGATATCAAAGCGAAAATAGATAATGATAGCAAGTTTTGGTTGTGTGGAGACAGAGACGAAACTAGCACAAAGGGAGTACAAAACTAGAGGCGACTGGGTGGGAAAGCTGATTCACTGAAAATTCTGCAAGAAATTACATTTTGACCAGCTTTCCCGTCCTGGAGAATTAAACGCATAAAATTCTCTTGGATTTTCACATACAAAAAGATCGCCTAATACAGACCTATTGTTAATTAACAAAAAAGAGAACTTTTCATCTAGTTAACTTTTGCGTTCCAGTGAACCATAGAATGAAAATGAAAGAAATCGAAAATATAACCAAATACTTGAACATTGCAAGGGAACTAACCCCCTGTCATCTGGGACTTAAGAAAACGCCGACTGCACTTCTACAAAGAGGTAAAATTATCCCAATGGAGTTAGCTATTGACCGTGGGTGGCAACCCGTGATGCTTAAGGAGTGAATCCTGGTAGCTGAGCAGTTCATGACATGCAACACTCCACTTTTGTCCTTGCTTAGGCAAGACGGGTGATCTAAGAGTCCTCCTCCGATCAATCGGCTGGTCACGTCAAGTCCTAGTACTTATATGATTGCTCCAATTCTATTGCCCTTATAGCAAACCCCAATCCTTTTTATCAAATATGTACTTGAAGGCGGTGACTGCGGGTCTTAGTGTCCTGGTATAACGTTAAACTGCATTTAATGGTGAGGTTCTGGGGAGTGTGGAGTGCTCCTTCATCGCATTACTCCCAGGTCTACTCCCGACCTGAGTAGTAATACCTGTTAGATTTCCATCTATGGTTTAAAAATGAGTTTTCAAAAATTGTTTAAAAACGAAATTTGAATAACCATCAAGAAGGAATAAAACAAAACGTCGTCGGCATAAAATAACCCAACAAGGGTTGAAATACCGTAACACCCTTCCAGACAACCAGTCAGCGAACTAAAAAAAACTGTGGAAGATGAGGGTGAAGATGATACGAATTGTAGTTTGTGCTCAGAACGGTCGACAAACCTTGAAAAGGAGACTGAAGGAATTGAAAAATTGAGGAAGAATCGAAGCTATCCAGACCACAGCATTGATCGACTAGAATACACAAAAGAGTCCTGAAGACCTGATGAGACTTGCTGTCATCAGACTTCTTGTGAAGGCCACCAGCTAATGCTGGTGTGAAAAACTCACAAGGAGTTATATAACAATACTTTAAGGGATAAGCTAAGGCCATTGTGCATAGGATGACCTGGAAATGGTTAGGAGGAGGAAACCTGGGGTGAGAAACTGAATCCCTATTAATAGAAGCTCAGGACAATGATGTAAAACTAATTATGTCAAAGAAAAAATAATAACTGCAGTTTTAATTGATAACAACTGCAGTTTTAACTAGTGATTTTTCACTGAAGGACTCTTCTAAGTTATCTAGCTGATCTTAACAATGCTGTGGTTTAGTAGTTTCGATTCTTCCGCTGATCTCATATTCCTCCAGTCTTCTTTCCAGGCTTTAGGGACCATGCCAGTGGCACTAACTACAAGTGGTAAAACCGTAACCTTCCACAGCTTTTTAGCTTTTTGGCAAGATCCAAGTATTTGTTTATTTTTTCGTTTTACATTATTTTCCCTCTAAGGTCCCCTGGAACAGCAAAACGATGAAAGTAATTTTCTTCTTGTTAATTAATACACGACATAATTGGGTGATCAGTTTGTATCTCAAATTCCCATGAAATTTTATGCGTCTCAATTTCTGGGATATATTCTGGTTTGTGTATTTACTATTTTTAATATGGCCAATATATTTTTGTACTCTGTATTGTTTAGGGCCTTCTTGACTTGGATACACTTTGTTATATTTCATTAGCTTAAGTGAAGGCTGAAGTGGAAAGGTGCATGTCACAGTACGCGTGCTCCAAACAGCTCAGCCACTACAATCCTCTCCGCAGCCATTACGAGTCGCCACCCATGTCCAACAGGTGGCCTCATTAGGTCTTACTCTTCTGCAGAGGTGTAGTCGGTATATTCTATAGCTCCAGCCGACTGGGCGATCGAGCGAATAAAGACCGATATGCAAGTGATGCAATTATAAAAGTAGTCGTTGGGGCGGCCTAAAGTCGGTATCAGCAAATCAGCGAGGGAGTCTATCCCCTTTTCACTTGCGCTAGACCAAGAGATTATTTTAGCGTCTGTGGCCACACCTACCGTCAGCTCCTTACTTTACCGCACAGATCCCGGTGCTACTCATACGCTCAGTAGTAGAGCATCCGTCAAAGAACCACAAAGTTCCGGGTTCGATACCGTTCCTTAGTGAATGAGTTGTACAACTTGGATCTGAACGGTAAAGTGGGATAGACGTGGTGCTCTATCTCAGGCACATAAACAATCTCCCCACTCTAGCGCTAGTGAAAAGGCGATGGTCTCTCTCGCTGTCCGGCTGATAACGACTATAGGCCACTTCGCCGACTTTACTTTTACTTGCTAACATTGTTCTTTACATTTACTTACTTCATTTTACGCCTTTGCAAAGGTGCAATCTGTGTTTTCTTCTGTCCCAACAAACAGGGGGATTAGATCTTTGGCAATGTCCAAATATTTGTCTATATTTTCGATTTATTTCATTTTCATTCTTTATGAAATAAGAATGAACTTTTAAATGAAGAGGCATAGTTTACTCTCTCTCTCTCTCTCTCTCTATATATATATATATATATATATATATATATATATATATATATATATATATATATATCGCTCCCGGCTAGAAGTAGTTGTTAAGTCTAGCTACCCTGAAGGGACGTGAAACGTCGAAACACGGTGTCTGTGGATGACTATGTATATACATATATATATATATATATATATATATATATATATATATATATAGAGAGAGAGAGAGAGAGAGAGAGAGAGTAAGAGAGAGAGAGAGGAGGGAATATGCTTAATGAATATAATTAGAATACAAATGACTCATATAGAATGTAAATTAAAACGTTAGTGCAGTTACATATACAAGTATGACCAGTTACACTAAAATGTCTAAAAGAAAAAATTTTCTTTTTTCTTTTTTTTTTGGGGGGGTGCTCTAAGATACATTTAGCATAACACGTAAGGATTAGTTTTAATCTTTAGTAATCCCTGACTTGAAATAAGATCCGTTAGAGATGAGCTCATCTTTTATAAAAATCTGTATGTTGCATGACTTAGGAGAGCAGAAAGGCTACTCAGTTTTGAGAGAAAGGTGCCAGCAAGTTGGCACACCACCTCCATCGTTTTTCATGGTTTTAGTTTTATAAAGACACGTCGTGCGAAGAGACGCGAGAAAATGAAAAACTCACAAATACAAGGATCATTGATGGGAAGGAAAGATTTTAGCATAGAACACGCTTTACAAAGAAAAATAACTATGAAAGAAATGGAACAACTGATTTCGAATTTAAAAAGAAAGAATGAATGAAATGAAAGAAAGAAGGAAATGAAAAAAGAAAGAAAGAGAAGGGAAGCAAACATGTCAAGAAAATTCCTAAACGGAAAAATACGTAGAGAAACAAAATGGAGGATTTAATGCAGAAAAATTCAAATGAAACTTGAAGGAGAAAAAAATCTACAAATGTAGAAAACATGACGCGAACACGCAAAAATGAATCGAAAATTAATGAGGAAAATTGAGTGAAGGAAAAGGAAAGAAAGAGGGGAGGGAGGAAAGATGGGGAGGTTTTAATAATTAAGAGAGAAATAACTGAAAAATAATAGAAAAAAAAATTGCGAGTGAAAATGAACTCAAGAAAAAAAAAACGCGCGAAAAGACAATACAAAAAATAAAGAAAGGAAGAAAAAAATGGATGCTGAGAAACTATTTGAGAAAGAGCAAAAAAAAATGAAAATACAAAAATGAAAGGAGAAGAAGATATTAAAAAAAAACGCGAAGAGACAACACAAAAAAAGACGAAAAAAGGAAAAATACTGAATACAAAATTAAGAAAAAAATGAAAATACAAAAATAAGAGGAAAATAAAATTTTTAAAAAATGAAATAAAAAAAAACACGTAATGCAAGCAAAAAGGTTCTGCAAATTGTATGTGGATGTGATCAGTAAAAAAAATGGCGATTGAAAAAAATAATGTGGAATGTGGGTTCATAAATCAATTTCTTGTCTTTGAACGATGGCGTTGAGTTCATTTTCAATTCAACTGTAAAAATCCAACCTGAAATGCAAAGATAACCGAATTTGATGATTTGAAAAACCGAGGAAGATTTTTTTTTTATTTTAGCTGAATTTTATTTTGCAATTTTTCAACACTGAATACGAAGCAAATGAAACATTACATTAAATATAAAGATAGGCTTATTGAAACATAGAAAAGATTATGAGATATATTTAACAGTTTTTCTATTTACTCAATAAATTAATTTAATTGCTTAAAGATTTGAAATTAAGATTCTATATCATTACAATTTAATTTTGACTTGAACAAAAATAAGGAAACAAGACATTATATTTTGATTAAAATTAATTCATCCAGATAGATTAATGGATAGATAGATAGATAGATAGATGTAACTGTATCTGTAACAAACTATATGTAAATGTAACTGCAATTCAGTATTTGATCAGAAGCAGAGCACTTGTTATTGCCTAGTTCTCATCTGCTGCTCTGAGGCTAAAAAGTACACCAACTACACCTATGCAGGGGATAAGACCCCCAATCCCCAATGAGGTTTCCTGTTGGTCGTGGGTGGCGACCTAAGATATGGTTGTGGTGACTGAGCAAACCCGGGTATAATGTGGTCCTGTGATATGCAACACTTCTCTTCGCCACTTACTTGGGCTAGATGGGTGACTGGAGAGGCCTTAACCGATAAATCGTCTGGTCATGCAAACCCCTAACATCTATATGATTCTCACGGCCGTATTTTTCAAATCCTCTTATGAAAAACACAAAACCTTTTATCATATATGTACTAGAAGGCGGTTGCTGAAGTAAACCATCAGTTTATTGATACATTTGTAGTTGATTCTTCTAATTTATTGATTCATATGAAAATTATTTTTACCGGAGGGCACCTCCGGTAAAAATAATCAACCGAAACGTTGTGTAGATAATGATAAAGATGAGAACAATAGTCAGAATAATACAAATAATACAAATTATCAAGCCTCATCTAAAAGATTTGTTGATATACATGAAATTAATGAAAAATCTTACATAAAAATTATTTCTATTAATTTAGTGTTCTGGGAATGACGCTAAACTGCGTTTAGTAGTGAGATTCCAATTTTGGATCTCTGCAGAGTATGAAGAACCCCTTCATTGCAATTACACTAGGATTCTCTCTGACCCAGAGTGGTAGTATCTGTTAGGGTCCCATTTATGGGTCAAATAGATCTGTTTGCAAGTTAATATAAATTAATTATGCTAATTTATTAATATACATTTAGTTAATGAAAATTATTTCTACCCGTTTATTAATATAGATAGAGTTAAACAAATATATATATATATATATATATATATATATATATATATATATATATATATATATATATATATATATATGAAAAGCGGGTGACTTAACGGATTGCAATTAAGCCTGTTTATATATATAATATATATATATATATATATATATATATATATATATATATATATATATATATACTGATCAACACCAGCGTAGTTTCGATCAACGGACATCTGTGTCATGGACCCATCCGGTTTCCATATTCCAAACAACATGCATCCACCACGATTGTATTGCAATTTCCACCACGATTGTACCAAAATTTTCTTCAAGCCTGTCAATCATTAAACAGATGTTGATTTTACAGGTATCAACAAATCTTTGAAATTGCCTCAGCGAGAATTATCTAGAAAATGCCTCCATTTACCGGGGGGGCGGTCACGTGCTGGACTGCGACATCGTATTACGCGTGTTCTAACTCCAGTCGCGCTATTACGTTCACTTTCGAACTACAAGATTACACTTTTGTTTTTCTTATTGACAATAACTAGGTCTGGTTTTCTGGACGGGGTTAGGTGATCCGTTTTCATCTTTAAAATTTCATCCTATAAAATATCTATTGACTCAATATTTATGAATGAATTTCAGAGACTGAAAAGATCAGATCTTCTGACATTTCTAACTCTCTGACGATCTAACATTTTGATTCGTAGGTCAATGTGGTTTTAAATCAGAAAAAGTACTCTTAAAATATATGTATTTCGTAATTTATGACTGTCATAATAAACATTTTATCATAATATGTATGTAATGTATACCTTTGAATATTATACGCCAACATTCCAATATTCATAAATCACTCTTTTCCATCTTGTTTCTAAATCAGAAAAACGACATGTCAAATATACACATTTCATTGTATGTTGTTTTGTTAAACGTCTTAACAAGGAAAACAGAATTGTTTTGTTTATTTCTTATTAACAAACACGTGGTACATTAAGATTATTATGAATTTGAAACAATTTGTGTAAGATGAATCTTCTATTTAAGTGTCCCAGCAGCTAATACTGAGCAGTAATCTAAAACGCTGAACATTAAATAATTCCTTTGGGTGTATGTTCTTTATGCTAATATTTGTTATCAAAATATTGTTTTTTATTTTTAAAATCTATAACATAAACCAGTGATCGAAGCTGGAGACAAAATGTTATCGAATTTAACAAACAACAATCACCTTAATCACCTCATCTTATTATAATGGTTGTTCGGTGTATGTCTGTCTTTTACCGAAACAACGCCACTGCTTACGTCACAATACCCTCAGGAAATGCATGATTTTATCAGTGAGTATTCAATTAATAGTCAAAATCATTAATACATAGAATAGATCATGTTTATTAACGATGTCTCTATGAAAATTTGAGTTAGATTTGCCTCAAAACAGCCCATGTTATTAGTGCGTTTAAAATCTTGCAATGTGTCTTATATATCACTTGGAAATAAAAGTTTACATAATATATGATGTGGTTAATTTGCGATTTGAACGAAACCGGGTTTAATAAATAATTATTTGGTGTTATTGATCTCTAATATTATTGTTTTATTCTCCTACATATTAAACTAAATGCTGTGATGTTAATCCAACAGTAAAAAAGAAGTCAAGTCGAGGTAGGGTAAAATAAGACAAGTGTATTTACAATAATGGTACAGGAACGGCTAGCTTGCCGTTAAACGGTAACAGTACAACCTTTTCACTCGGTGTCTCACTATTTATAGTGAGAACCGGTGTATATTCTCCACTGTAGGAACGGCCGGTACAACATTAAATATAATGAATGATATTATATAGAAACCAGTAGAAATATAATTAAAATAAGTGTAATCTTTTTATATGCATTCGTATCTAATTTCGTTAGTCCTAATTTAACATATTTCATTACATTATAACTTATATCCTTATTATTAGTTTATATGAAGTATAAGAAAGCTTGAACATGATTTTAGTTAAAATTTAAGCAGCAAGATGATGGTTTACAGTATTCTGTCGCTGTAGTAGTTTCGAACATCATACAGCAATATTCAGTCCTTCCTCATTTGAAGCTAGTCTGTCCTTTCCTTTTGTGGGCTCCTTAGCTCTCTCAGTTGCCAGATCTTCCGGTTCGCAGTCCTACAAGCAAGTTTGTGCAGTGGCGGCCCCATTCGTACACGGTAATTGTTTGGTTCTATTACAGCAAATTCCAGGGATTTTTTTTTCTTTGGGCATCCATAGCACATGATCAAACCAGTCACATACTTATGTGAATCCAAAGTTTTGGTTGGTTGATTGGTTGGTAGGTTTAATCGCATATCAAACCTTATGGATCATGAGTTTTTCACATCAGCGTTAGCTGATGGTATTTCACTGGAGTCTGAGTGACAACAAGTCTCCTCAGGTCTCCAGGACTCTTTTGAGTATTCTAGCCGATTGCAGTCGTGCAGTAGTCCGGATGGTCTGAATTCTTCCTCTGATTTCCAAATCCTCCAGTCTTTTTTCCAAGTTTATTGGGACCGTTCCAAGTGCACCAACTACAATTGGTATCACTTTCATTCTCATATTCCGCAGCTTTTTCAATTCTATGGCAAGGTCCATGTATTTATCCATCTTTTCGTTTTCCTTCAGCTTCACCCTGTGATCCGCTATTATTATTATTATTATTATTATTATTATTATTATTATTATTATTATATATAGTAGTAGAAAAGTGTTATGTGTTTAGCCCAGTTTCGCTCTATACGATCTCTTCAGGGCCCTACTTTATATTTGACTAAGTTGAAGTCATTACTTAGTTAAACTGAGACAAACCTATTTTCCGATATTAACGGTTGAACACAATGACAGTTCATATTTTTCTATTGCCATGTGAAGCTTAGTCTATTCATTTATTTAAGAAATAAGAAATAAGAAATATTTTTTATTAACTTAATATGTATTGATAAATTGGTAAAATATTTTTTTATTAAGTTTATGTGTATTACTAAATTGGTGGAAATAATTACCATTAGCTTCATGTCTATGAGTAAATACTGGTGGTTGACCCTCAGCCACCGCCTTCTAGCATCCAAAATGGTTGAATGTTTTCCCTTAGAGCAATTTGAAGAATACGATCGAGACAATCATGTAGATGTAAGTGCTTGACATGTTCAGCTTACTGATCGGTTAAAGCCTCTCTATAGACCATGTAAGTGCTTGACAAGTTCAGTTTACTAATCGGTTAGGGCCTCTCCCTCTAGACCATGTAAGTGTTGACATGTTCAGCTTACTGATCGGTTAGGGCCTCTCTCTCTAGACCATGTAAGTGCTTGACATGTTCAGCTTTCTCTCTAGACCATGTAAATGCTTGACATGTTCA
>CM042139.1:30988444-31010944 GCA_023376005.1 Doryteuthis pealeii | reverse complement strand
GGTCTAGAGAAGCTGCTCATACGACTGCAAGTACAATTTTGTGATACTGCAAAGCAACCGCAACTGCCAAAGGTACCAGGAGCAAATCCTTAAAAGCATCGTCGTGTTGGGTAATACCTCTTAGGGTTCTTCTTCGTCTAATGGGTTACCGCTTCTCTTTTGTATCGAGATTTCTTTTTCTTTCTTATCGGGATTCTCATTGTCTTTCGTATCGGGCTGCTTTCTTCTGCTAGAGGTCTCTGTCTGTCTGTCTGTCTGTCTGTCTGTCTGTCTGTCTGTCTCTCTCTCTCTCTCTCTCTCTCTCTCTCTCTCTCTCTCTCTCTCTCTCTCTCTCTCTCTCTCTCTCTCTCTCTCTCTCTCTCGTCTATTTTTCACAGTTTTTGTTTTTATTTCCCAATACCATATTAACCCGCGTGCAGAGGAACCAGCACAGATGCAGAACACGTCTTTACACAGGGCTGTTTTAGTTGTTTATAAAGAAATATATTTCATTTCTTTTCACTATTAAAAAGTTAAATCAGAATTTACTTGATTGAAACAACCTACAAACAATGTGTACACTTGAATTGCAATGATGCATGCTTCTTTCTTTAATTAATTATTAAATATTATATTTAGTGTTTTTTATTCATTTGATAAAAACATTAAGCATTTCTTTAATGAATAATTCTCATCTTATGGATTTGGATAGGTATGTTAATTAATTTTAACTTTCGTATTCGATCACCTTTCTAATTATATTTTATCTTCCTGATGGGAGCTATCCTCAACTCAAACTAACTAAATTCTACTATTCCCAGACTCGTCCCAACTCTAAGCAAATTAGAATCCCGCTTCAGACGAACCTGGGTTTAAGACTTCTCAATTTAAATCAGTAATTTCCAACAGTAATTCTCCAGTTTGCGGTTAGTTTAAACATCTAAACTACCCATTCTAACAAAATTTATAGGCGCTGCGTATCAATTATGTAACAGTCGTACTTCATTTTTATGATAACCCACTGAAATCACGCCCCTCCATAGAGCATGTGCCGAAAACATGATAACTTATTATCACATTACAACACAAGTTATCTGTGACGGTGAGCTGGGTAGAGTCGTAAGTTTCGCCTCCATTTGGAGACTAACTTTCACTATAAATAACAGAAGAAAACAGGCAGCTTGAATTCCTTAATATCTTCCTGAAATGGAGTAGCATCTTTCACTGTTGCAGCCATATATACTTTTTTGGTATAGAGGAATCTGTACTTCTAGTGTCGATTAAGGTGGTAGCTCTGTGTCCATCTAGTACGAGAATGGTTTCGCAAGAGAGAAACCCAAGAACTGTAGTAGACAGGGATCATTTAGTACAGACTAGAAGCGGCCACCCGGTATCGCCAAGGTAGGAAGAGGATTTTTTAATTAAGTTAGATCCATTATTACTCAATCGTGAGTTAGATTCTCGTGGGATGCCCCATGTAAAAAAAGACCTTGAATTGATCCAGCTACTCTGAAAATAAATGTTAATGTCTACTATTGAAAATATTAAATGCAAAGAAATATTCCATTTTGTTATCATTTAAGTATTGTTTTTTAATTATCTTCACAAATATAAATCGAATCTTCATTATTTTGGCTCAAAAACCAAGCCCTGGTGATATTTAAGGTGTATATATATTTACTTTGTCGTTAATTGTTTTATTTTTGAAGTTTCCTCCGGACATACACATACACACAACTACCCTTTATATGTGCATATATAAGCGAAGACATCATCAATCCGAATAGTCAGAATTGTAGACAGTGTGGCAAACTTTCAAAAAGTGGCCTTTCTTTTGAATTCCATATTGGACGGGATTGATATGGATAGGTATCTACAAGTATGGGGCATCAAGCGAGGATCGAACGCACTATTCAGTAGTAATGGATCTGCGAGATAAGCTTTCTAAACATTACACCACGTTCGGATACCAAGGTATTTACCCAACGCGTTTGCCACGGGTAGGATGTGATACAAGGTTGCATATATGTGACATCCAGCGAGGATCGAACTCACTACTCAGTAGTAATTGATCTGCGAAACTTGTTTTCCAACCACTACACCCCTATGAGACTGTACCAAGAGTATGTCTGTCCACCGCTAGACAGGTTCCAAGGGTAGCATGACAATTGATATTATGTTAATTCTAAAAAAGGTGGCCTTGTTATAACCAATCTGTAAATTCAGTCTTGGTCTCTCAGAGGCAATAGCGTATTGTAGAAAATTATAGGTCAGTTATAAAGACGTCGTACATTGCCTTATCACCACACTGCTGTGCACTAAAGTCCCGAAAATTACAGTTCCTTTTCAGATTCTCTAAAAAAAGAAACCTCGTCTAATGATTCACTTGGCTTTTGCCGGCTTGGAGCGAGTAGATGTCTGGTGAAGAATTCGTTAGGAATTTTTACAGATAAACTACCCAGTCTAAAAAAGGCCGATTCGAAATATATTTATTTGGTATCTTTTTCTAGTCGTTCTGAATAAAAATTGGTAAAGATTGCTATGCTGGTGCCGATATTCTCTGGTGGCAGTAGGTAAACTTAGGTCGATATCCAGACACTTACGCCTCGCTTCTATACTTTTCTTTTGGTTGTTGAATAAATTAAAATGAGTCAGTATTACAAAAGACAAGTCGACAAACTAATACAATTTTTTTTAAATAAATGTAATAAATGAATTTTTAAATAAATTCAAATATGTTGTAAGCAGTGGAGTATAAGAACAAAACATTACATGGAGTATTTTATCAAAAGTAAATTTTGAATCTAGCAGATGAGACTGGTTATGCGTAAGCTTTGAGCGTGTATATAAATATTGTGGGTATGCATTTTGTAATGGTCATAGTAGTAGGAAATGGACGCGGTGACCTAAGTTCAAATCCTGGACGAGGCTGTTTGTATTTCAATAACAATTGAATTATTTTTTTTTTTACAAATTTCCTCTTAGCTTTTCCGTTTGCTTTACTCTAATCGCTCAACAGAATATTTTATATGTAATTTTCAAACCAATTATATATATATAATATATATATATATTATATATATGTGTGTGTGTGTGTGTGTGTGTGTGTGTGTGTGTGTGTGTGAATAAAAGGAAGTGAATCCGACGGTATGTAGTATAATAAAAAATTGAAAAAACACAGGTTTAAATGAGTTAAGTGGTGAGTTTATTGGCCGACGCTGCAGTGTTTCGATCTATTAATTAGATCATCTTCAGGGCTTTTGTTGGTATGTGGAAGGTGATAAAAATTTGTTTATCTCAGAATAAGGAGAAAGGCGATTAATAGTCCTTGTTTATCGGTCTGTTTAAATACACACACACACACACACACACACACACACACACACATACACAACCTTGAGGTTTGTTTCGATTCCGTTTTTCGCAAAAGATTTATACACACACGCGCAACCACACATTCATAAACACATAAAAAAATGCACAATGCTTTTTTCGATACAAACACTTACACATTCTAATACTCACACCGCAAAAAAGAATATTTGACGTCATATTTCAAACCGTTCATTTTTTCAACGTTCTTTTTTCTCAGACTTCAAATTTTAAACAGACCGATAAACAAGGACTATTACTCGCGTTTCTCCTTATTCTGAGATAAACATTTTTATCACCTTCCACATACCAACAAAAGCCCTGAAGATGATCTAATTAATAGATCGAAACACTGCAGTGTCGGCCAATAAACTCACCACTTAACTCATTTAAACCTGTGTTTTTTAATTTTTTATATACTACATATATATATATATATATATATATATATATATATATATATGGCTCCATAAACAAAGATTCGTGAAGGTGTTCTTCGATTAATGCAAGCACGCTGTTGAGATAGGCACGAGCTGGTACATTGGCTGCGGGTGAAGTTTGAGAGGTTTTTGGTTTTGTAGCCTCTTTTCCTACATTCCTTCGTGATGGCTTGCTGCCAATATTATTTATTGGCAGCCTGGGCTGTCCACTGTCAGTGGTAGATTACTCCGGAGATGTCTAAAGGTGTCCTTGTATCTATTTAGAGGTGCTCTAATGCCATTCTACGGTTCTCAGAAAAATGTAATCTTGGGAAAATGGTGATGTTCCATTATGACAACGTGACCTCAACGCACAGCTGTATTTTGAGCGATTTCAAGGACGATGTTCATGATAGGATCACCTTTGCTGATATTAAGGGGGTTGCAGTGATGGAATCTTTCAAGTATGTAGTACATAGACGAGAATTGTTTGAAACTTTTTCTAACAGTAACACAAAATTATTAAGTAATTGATGATTTTAATTTGGACTTTTCATGTACCGTAAACATTTTTATCATAGTTTTATTTCTTTTCTTTTCTTTTTACTTTTTTTTTTCTTTCTTTAATTCCTTTAATTTTCAGGAGAAGGTAGCACAGACAGCCTGCATGTCAGCCTGTAAACATATAGCCTCCAGCCTCATAGACTTTGTGTTAGATAATGATGTGAAACAGATTACAATGGGAGCATTGCAACAGTTTAATTTGGATTTAATCCAATGTGAACGTATGTTTTTTTTTGTTTTTTTTTCAAAGTGATTTATTAAGAAATCTTATTTCAAGAACTAAAATGAATGGCATATCTGAATCAGCTGGGTCTCATCAGGAAAAAAAATAGAAAATTGTTTTTTTGTAAGCAAAACCTACCTCTACACAATTTGTCAGTTTTGAGAAATATTGATTTTTATGTTTTTCCCAGTTCCTCTAAAGATCAATCCTTCTGTTTCAAATGATTTAGTTATATCAACAAACATGGCATAATGTTTTATTAATATTATCTTGAATTTTTAGACCTTTCAAAAGAGTTTCCTTTCAATCACTTGTTGAGGTCTTCAAGAACTGTCTTTAACTGTAGACTGATTTGCATATCTAGGCTTCAGCTGGTATTTGTTTTAGGAATACAAATTACAAGATCATTCCATGAATTCAAATAATTTAATCTAATTTGTTTAAGGTTTATTTTATGAAGCCAGAATAGACAACCAACATTTTCCAGCTCACTCCACAGTTGATTGCCTTCTTAAATGAGTTTTACATTCTTTCCATTATTTCAATTGACAGATCTTTTGTTGGAGCTATGTTTCCTTTCAATTAGATAGGCTCAACCACTTATTGAGGTCTTCAAGAACTGTCTTTTAACTGTAAACTAATTTGAATACCGAGGCTACAGCTGGTATTTGTGAAGTACAAAGATCTGGTGAAGGACAAAGATCATGTCAGTGATTCTGAATCATACTTAAAAGTCTTAATTGTTCTTTAAAAATGTTTTCCTCAGTAAAGGCGAGAATGAGTCTGATTATCAAAAATCTTCCCAGCTATTGGGAGCCGGATGATTTCACAGTAATTGGAGCAGTCTCACTTTATAAATACTAATGATAACTGTATTTTAACCAGGGATTCAGTATTAAATCATTGTCAGTGAGTCGCTCTGTGTCCACCTGCATTGTACAGAATGCTAGGAATCTGGTACGTGGAATCGTACACAGCTTTGAAGGCTTGTTAGAAACTACCCCTCTCTCTCTCTCTCTCTCTCTCTCTCTCTCTCTCTCTCTCTCTCTCTCTCTCTCTCTCTCTCTCTCTCTCTCTCTCTCTCTCTCTCTCTCTCTCTCTCTCTCTCTCTCTCTCTCTCTCTCTGTTGTTCTGTCTAGCTACACTGAAGAAACACGTGTCTGTGGATAACTTATTAATATATGCTCCCATAAATTTGTATGAGCTCTCTAAGGGATGATTTAAATTAACTTTCACTACCAAGCATATATAAGCAATGATCGTTTTCTCGCAGACTAGATCTCTCTGTGCTCGTTAGATATGTAAACAAAACTATTGATAACTGTATTTTAACCAGGGATTCAGTATTAAATCATTGTCAGTGAGTCACTCTGTGTCCACCTGCATTGCGCAGAATGCTAGGAATCTGGTACGTGGAACCGTACACAGCTTTGAAGGCTTGTTATAAACTCTCTCTCTCTCTCTCTCTCTCTCTCTCTCTCTCTCTCTCTCTCTCTCTCTCTCTCTCTCTCTCTCGTTGTTCTGTCTAGCTACACTGAAGAAACACGTGTCTGTGGATAACTTATTAATATATGCTCCCATAAATTTTTATGAGCTCTCTAAGGGGTGATTTAAATTAACTTTCACTACCAAGCATATATAAGCAATGATCGTTTTCTCGCAGACTAGATCTCTCTGTGATCGTTAAATATGTAAACAAACCTATATATTTAATAGTCTACAGCAGCTGAGAAAGTGGCCGAGAGGTTAAGAAATCAGGTTGGCAAATAGTCAGTCGGTGTTCACTTCTAGCCAGGGATAGTTGTTGTGTCTAGCCACAATGAAGAGGCGTGAAACGCCAAAACACGTGTCTGTGGATGACTTATATATATATATATATATATATATATATATATATATATATATAAGTTATAGTAGCGAAGACTTAAAGTCGACGCCACATGGTAACTGTCGGTTTCTTACCTATGCGACTTTAAAACCAAGTTTGGTTTGAAAATCGCATAGGCGAGAATCTTTACACACAGACACACACACACACACTTACACACACACACACACACACATATATTATATATATATATATATATATATATATGTGTGTGTGTGTGTGTGTGTGTGTGTATGTGTGTGTGTGTGTGTGTGTGTTAGAAAAAGGAAAATAAAGTGCTCCATTACAGGTGTAAGAGTTATATTTATTTATTATGATAATTTTGTTTTAAATGAATTATTTGAAAATAAGATTAAAAAATGATTATATATGGGCTTTGAATCAGAAAAATGTTGATTACTTTTTACAGATTAAAGTTATTAATTGAAATAGATGCATATTTTTATTTTAATCAAAGGAGCTGCAATCAAAATTACCTGGCCTATTTTTTGTAAAACTTTCATCATCATCATCATCATCATCATCATCACGTTGATAGAACGGATTCTCTCTCTCTCTCTCTCTCTCTCTCTCTCTCTCTCTCTCTCTCTCTCTCTCTCTCTCTCTCTCTCTCTCTCTCTCTCTCTCTCTCTTCCACTCGTCCCTATCGGTCATCGCTTCAGGAAAGTCTACTTCACGACATCCAGTATCCGTACAGAACTGCTGAATGTACGTTTTAGTTGGTCGTCCCACTCTGGTGTTTCCATGTGTAGGTGTTCACCGGAGAACGTCACGTGTGAGTTCGTTTTTTTTTTTTGTAAGAATAAACAATTCCACGCTTAATTTTTTTAAGTCTGTAAACTTTTCTTGGGTAAAAATGCGCACCTTCAGAATCTTTTGTCATGTCTGTTTCACAGAAAAGATATTCTAATCCTGAAATTTAGTGAACGGCCTAATCGTGACGTTATCATTCGCTTCCAAGCGTTGAGGGCAGATTTTCAGATAAGAGTATGGAAAGTTATAGGTAATTGCTATGTGATATTTATATAAGAGATAAAAACGAGATCTATGCCTGCACCTTGCAGTATTTTACTCAATATTAATATCACCTTGCATGAAAAGTGACATTCTCACGCGACCCAGTAGAGAATTTTGAAGCCACGAGATGACAAGCGAGCAAATAATAAGCTCCCTTCTTTCTGAGGAATATTTTTGTGCGATATTTCTTGTTCATTTTATGTCTCGTTTTATTCGTTGCATATGTTCCTATATTCAGATTTGCGGGGATAGATATATTCTCCTTAGCAGTATGATCATCACAAATGACGTTATCATAATTTATGCAGATATAATGAACAACTTATCTCGAAAAAGAGATTAATCTTTACCCAAAAATCATTAAATAGGAGCAGCCACAATTTATCTGGATGGTAAGCCTCTCAAATTAGTAGACCAGTTCACCTACCTATGTAGTAATATCCCATCTACAGAAAACGATATCAATATACGCATAAGAAAGGCATGGGCTGCTATAGACTGATTACACTGGTTTACAAAAAATATTTTTTTGTCTAGGCAAGAATGTGAATAGGTGTTTTTTACTAATTTGGGTGTGCTGAATTCAAATTTATAAATATACTTGGATGACACCATGTACACAATTCATGGTACCGCAGACAATTAGAAGTGTGTTTTCTTAGATGATCTGCAGTATTTTGCCACCGGGATGTCACGCCAGAGCATTCAACAAAGTAAAATTAAATCATATGTAAGGCAATAAAATGTGCGTCGTTGGAAATTGTAATACAAATAAAACCCAAAATATTGTGTAACATAATTGTCGAGGGTCACCTTCCTCCTGCGCTGCAAGGGACGACAGCCTCCTGCGCTGACTGCCAGAGCACTACTGGCTGTTGATTGAGACGTATTGGCTACGCTTAACTGCCAAAATCCGTATTGATATATAGCTATATATATATATAATGTAATGCTATCACTTACATTTATTGCGTAATAACTAAAAAAGACGACATAAGTCACACAATATTAGAAATTAACCCTGAATGCATATACGCCTTTATTTACAGTATGTGTACAAAATGTACAGTATGCATATCTAAAAAACTAGAGGTGATGAGTAAAAACGGATTCAAATCTGGATTCAGCATCCCCAAATTAGGTTAAAACAGCTATTTTTTTACTTGCCTCAATTTCTTTGTAAACCAGTGTTATCGATCATATGGAAAGCAATAAATCTTCGAATCTTTATTCGTGCCAGTGCTACTGTATGGTTGCACCACTGGGCTTTAACGATGCGACTGGGGGAAAAAAATAAAAGTTATTCAGATTACTTGGTACAGATCGTCTGTTGTGAAACATCCAGTGATGATCAAGCTCCCTGCAATGAAGACTAACAGGGTATCTATTATTCCTTAGCTAGGCATACATTTTGTTAAATTACGTTGTAACCTCAGAGAATTCAACTCACTAGACAGTAATAATGATTTGTATTCTCGTTGGAATAGTTTGTTACATTCACTTAATACATGGTTAATGGTTTCATCTCTGTCACCCCACACTCTACATTTGCTATTACGTTGTGTCTTATCAATTTTTGCTTTGATATACTTTGTTCTTATGGCATTGTTTTGTGCATCAATTATTAGAGATTCAGTTTCTCTCTTGAGGTTTCCTTTTCTTAACCATGTTTAAGTTTTTCCGTGTGCAACACCCCACCCCACAATCTTTCGTTTGAAGTATCCATATAATTGCTTTTCTTCCAATTTCTGCTTTCTTGTTTTTTGTTGTTTTTCTGTTTGTCCATATATTGCAGTTGTTGTTATTGACTGCCATAAGTAATCTTTCTTTGCTCTTTTTTTGTGTATTATTCTAGTCCTTGGATTAGTAGGACCTCTTCCACGTCCATTTATTGATACATATAGCCTATTGTCTCTAGGGTGTAAAGGCATATTATTATTATTACTATTATTATTATTATTATTATTATTATTATTATTATTATTTAATTTTTAGATTTACATTTGGTTTCTTACAATCCTTTACCGGGTCCTTACCAAAGACCTTGCTCAAGGTAAAGGTGGTGATTATATGCTTTCTATGTATTTATGTTGTTTTGTTTTTTGTTTATGTGTGATTTTTTGGATGTCACTTTTCCACTCACGTTTATGTTATTCTCCTAAGGAGATTAACAGTTCTGTAAAGTGCATTTTTTAAAATTTCATCTAGACTGGATTGCCAGGTAACTTATTAATGTGTTTATCTGTTCCTTTCTTTATCCTACCTAGGACTCCCACTATTACTGACACGGTGATAGTTTTAACGTGTTACATTTTTCAATTTCTATTTCCAGGTTTTTTATTTACTTATTTCATTATACTCTTTGATTGATATGCTATTATCTGTTGGCACTGATATATCAATCAGAAGACATGATTTTTCTTTCTTTTACAGTCCTTACCCACTATATCTGGTCTATTACTTTTTATTTTTCTATTAGTTTGGATATAAAAAAAAGGCTTAAAGAATATTAGCTTCTTTGGATTCTGTTAGTTGTTCTAGTTGGTGTTTAAAATTTTTTTCAGATTTCAGTATTCCTTAGTAATTGCATATTTTCCATCTATACATATATAAAGGACAGTTGTGTGCATGTGTATGTCCGGAGGAAATTTCGAAAATAAAACAGTTAACGACAAAGTAAATATATATTTACATTAAATATCACCAGGTCTTGGTTTTTGAGCAAAAATAATAAAGATTTGATTTATATTAGTGAGGACAATTTTATTTTAGATTAATTGATAACAGCATGGAATTTTTTGGCGTTTAATATTTTAAATAATAGACATTAACATTTCTTTGTAGAGTGGCTAGATCAATGCAAGGTCTTTTTTTACGTGGGGATTTTGTTTGGGCATTCTACGAGGATCCAACTCACGATTCAGTAATAATGGATCTGCAGGACTAACTTGCAAAATATCCCCCCTCTACCCGGATAGCCGCTTCTAGTTGAATATAAAGTCTTATTTCATCACGCCTTTCTTTATATTCTATCAGTTTGAATACCCGAACACTAAGTGGCCATTTGTTTCATTTTTTTTTTTCGCACAGTCTATATATTGGATTTATACATTTTTTATAATATTTGCCTGGTAGTTTCTAATTGGTAGGCTCTGGTCATGCTATTATTAATCCCCTCTGTCTCTAGCTTCTATCTAGTACTTTTCTCCCATCGATTAGTTTTTAATATATCAATATCGACGATTTTAATTCTTTGTGCGTATCGTCCAGCTAGGTTTTTTTTTGTTCCCAGGCTTATTTGATTGATCCAGTCCTTGTGATTTTGTTTATTTCTTTCTGCGTTTCTTTTCTACCTCTCTTGCTCTATCTTTTTTGTTTATTTCTTTCGGTATATGGTCGAGTTGTTTAGCAAATTTTTCATTAATATCATTTCACTTCTTGAGAGTAGTTTTTTTTCACGCCAACCTGATGGACTTTCATTGGAGGATCGGTGACAGCAAGTATCCTTAGGTCTCCATGACTCTTCTGAATATTCTAGCTGATCTTAACAATACCGTTGTTTGCACAGACTCGATTCTTCCTCTGATTTCCAATTCACCCAGACTCTTTTCTAAACCCTTCCAAGGGCACCAACTACAATTGGCACGAACTTTACCTTCATGTTCCACAATCTTTTTCATTTCCCTGACAAGGTCCAAGTATTTGTCTCTCTTTTCATTTACTTTCATTTTCACTCAGTGATTCGCCAGAACAGCAAAATCCACAGGATGACATATTCTTATTATTATTTTACTCCTTGTGAGTTTTTCACACCAACGTTAGCTGGTGATATTTCACTGAAGTCTGAGTGATAGCAAGTCTCTTCAGGTTTCCAGAACTCTTTTAAGTATTCTAACTGATCTCGACTATGCTGTGATCAGTAGATTCATTAGACCCTTCCCCCGATTTTCAATTCCTTCAGTATTTTTCCAAGTCTTAGTGAACTGTTTCAAGCGCACCAACTTCAATAGTCGCCTTCACGTTCCACGGCCTTTTCAGTTCTCTGGCAAGATCCAGGTATTTGTCTATATTTTCAACTGGAACGGCAACATCCACGAGATGCCAAGCTTCTTTTTCTTAGTCAACACTAGGTATTGTCTTTATTATCACTAGTATTATTAGTAATAATAATAAAGATATATTATTATTACTACTACTACTATTACTACTACTACTACTACTAATAATAATAATAATAATAATAAAGACAAGACCTAGTGTTAATTAAGAAAAACAAAGTAATAATAAGGAAATAAGTCGTCGGGGTGGCCTAAAGTCGACATCAGTCAATCAGCGAGGGAGTCTATCCCCTTTTCACTAGTGCTAGACCAAGGGGGTTGTTTTTTTGGGGGGGGCGTCTGAGGTGGGGCGCTACACCTACCATCAGCTCCTTACTTTACCGCACATATACCTGTGCTACTCATACGCTGAGTTGGCGAGGGCCGGTATCGAATTATGAACCTTGTGGTTTCTAGCCGAACACTCTATCGACTGAGCTAACCCGGCCCAATTACGAAATAAGAATAGTTATTTCAAACAATATAATTGCTTTCAAAAAATAAATGAATAAAAAACATTGCTATTAAACAACCCAATGAGTTTTGATATACTAGAAAACCAACCAACTAACCAAACAAACAGATTGAGGTACGAGCGAGCTTCAGATACGCTTATATTAATAACATCACTAAAATCATTAACATTTTCCGATTTATTACGACTAAAAAAATTTTTTAAAATAATTAAAACATATTACAACTCATAATTCATTACATTCTAATTTTTTCCTTTTTATACAAACAGTGATATTTTTCTTATTTAAAAAATGTAAGAAAATATTTTGGGGGGTGGGAGTGGTGACGGATTCAAGGCATTTCAGTTTATTTTAATGTGGAAAATTGATGTGCTATACGAAATTCAAACGACAATAATATAATATTTAATTTGGTAAACACGAATTTCATGTTGAAGCAAGATTCAATCGTCAATTGAAAATTTTCAGATTTTATCAGAGAAGAATATTGTTAATTATTCGAACGATTGAAAGGATTTTCGTGTGTTGTGGTATTTTGCACCAAGTTTATTTCAGACGCGAAGGAAAACACGAAAATACACACGAAAATATGGACCGGAATGTATTTGCTGTTATTCAGAGCACACGTCTCTTGGTCGAAATAATAAAAGGCTTTCATCTTTACTTGAAGGTCTCTTAACGGTTCTTACATTAATTTTTCTCTTTTTCCATTTCATATAATATGCGTTATCAATTTTAGCTTGAAGAAAGCGAATGGACATTTTTTTTTTTTAAAAAGACTACATTAATCAAGAGTTTAATCCCAGGCGACTGGAAACATGATTAATATTGCAACTAATTCTTAGACAACAACTAATAAAGGATTGTGGTATTTTAATATTGCCGTCGCCTGCTGCTTGTCTTTGGTATTTTACCATGACCGAAACAATGAGAGATTATTTGGTTTGTTTTTTTTTTGTCTTTTTGTTTGTTTTTTTTGTTTTTTGTTGTTTTTTTTTGTTGTTTTTTTGTTTAATGGCATATCAATCTTCGTTGGTTATTCAATGTCAAATTCATCCTTGTAGAACAGCAGAGCTACTATTTAACACATAACTGATGGATAGAGGGTTCATAACTTTCCAAAGGGCATTACTCCGAAAGTGAACGTAATAGCGCTACTGAAATTCGAACTCGCTTACTACGATGTCGCAGTTAGACACATTAGCCATTACACCACGGGAACTGCCATAACAATGAGAAGAACACATCAATCGTGCAGAGTTTTCCTAAGTAAAATTAACGATACCCAAAGATGTCAGACTTCGTCGTATTCAGGACCTATTTAATCGAATTAAACACGTAATATACACACTGACAATAATCACTTGGAGACAGTATATGTACTAGAAGTTTTTACCTTAGCTTTCCAATACGAATCACTAGATCTACGTTCTCCGGGTTTGAACTTCCAATGTCTACCATATGAAAAATTGATCATCACGAAATTTGGCGCATTTTGTACTAGAAGTTTTTACCTTAGCTTTCCAATACGAATCACCAGATCTACGTTCTCCGGGTTTGAACTTCCAATGTCTACCATATGAAAATTGATCATCACGAAATTTGGCGCATTTTGTACTAGAAGTTTTTACCTTAGCTTTCCAATACGAATCACCAGATCTACGTTCTCCGGGTTTGAACTTCCAATGTCTACCATATGAAAAATTGATCATCACGAAATTTAGCGCATTTTGTACTAGAAGTTTTTACCTTAGCTTTCCAATACGAACACTAGATCTACGTTCTCCGGGTTTGAACTTCCAATGTCTACCATATGAAAAATTGATCATCACGAAATTTGGCGCATTTTGTACTAGAAGTTTTTACCTTAGCTTTCCAATACGAATCACTAGATCTACGTTCTCCGGGTTTGAACTTCCAATGTCTACCATATGAAAAAATTGATCATCACGAAATTTGGCGCATTTTGTACTAGAAGTTTTTACCTTAGCTTTCCAATACGAATCACTAGATCTACGTTCTCCGGGTTTGAACTTCCAATGTCTACCATATGAAAAATTGATCATCACGAAATTTGGCGCATTTTGTACTAGAAGTTTTTACCTTAGCTTTCCAATACGAATCACTAGATCTACGTTCTCCGGGTTTGAACTTCCAATGTCTACCATATGAAAAATTGATCATCACGAAATTTGGCGCATTTTGTACTAGAAGTTTTTACCTTAGCTTTCCAATACGAATCACTAGATCTACGTTCTCCGGGTTTGAACTTCCAATGTCTACCATATGAAAAATTGATCATCACGAAATTTGGCGCATTTTGTACTAGAAGTTTTTACTTAGCTTTCCAATACGAATCACCAGATCTACGTTCTCCGGGTTTGAACTTCCAATGTCTACCATATGAAAAATTGATCATCACGAAATTTGGCGCATTTTGTACTAGAAGTTTTTACCTTAGCTTTTCCAATACGAATCACTAGATCTACGTTCTCCGGGTTTGAACTTCCAATGTCTACCATATGAAAAATTGATCATCACGAAATTTGGCGCATTTTGTACTAGAAGTTTTTACCTTAGCTTTCCAATACGAATCACTAGATCTACGTTCTCCGGGTTTGAACTTCCAATGTCTACCATATGAAAAATTGATCATCACGAAATTTGGCGCATTTTGTACTAGAAGTTTTTACCTTAGCTTTCCAATACGAATCACCAGATCTACGTTCTCCGGGTTTGAACTTCCAATGTCTACCATATGAAAAATTGATCATCACGAAATTTGCGCATTTTGTACTAGAAGTTTTTACCTTAGCTTTCCAATACGAATCACTAGATCTACGTTCTCCGGGTTTGAACTTCCAATCTACCATATGAAAAATTGATCATCACGAAATTTGGCGCATTTTGTACTAGAAGTTTTTACCTTAGCTTTCCAATACGAATCACTAGATCTACGTTCTCCGGTTTGAACTTCCAATGTCTACCATATGAAAATTGATCATCACGAAATTTGGCGCATTTTGTACTAGAAGTTTTTACCTTAGCTTTCCAATACGAATCACTAGATCTACGTTCTCCGGGTTTGAACTTCCAATGTCTACCATATGAAAAATTGATCATCACGAAATTTGGCGCATTTTGTACTAGAAGTTTTTACCTTAGCTTTCCAATACGAATCACTAGATCTACGTTCTCCGGGTTTGAACTTCCAATGTCTACCATATGAAAAATTGATCATCACGAAATTTGGCGCATTTTGTACTAGAAGTTTTTACCTTAGCTTTCCAATACGAATCACCAGATCTACGTTCTCCGGGTTTGAACTTCCAATGTCTACCATATGAAAAATTGATCATCACGAAATTTGGCGCATTTTGTACTAGAAGTTTTTACCTTAGCTTTCCAATACGAATCACTAGATCTACGTTCTCCGGGTTTGAACTTCCAATGTCTACCATATGAAAAATTGATCATCACGAAATTTGGCGCATTTTGTACTAGAAGTTTTTACCTTAGCTTTCCAATACGAATCACTAGATCTACGTTCTCCGGGTTTGAACTTCCAATGTCTACCATATGAAAAATTGATCATCACGAAATTTGGCGCATTTTGTACTAGAAGTTTTTACCTTAGCTTTCCAATACGAATCACCAGATCTACGTTCTCCGGGTTTTGAACTTCCAATGTCTACCATATGAAAAATTGATCATCACGAAATTTGGCGCATTTTGTACTAGAAGTTTTTACCTTAGCTTTCCAATACGAATCACTAGATCTACGTTCTCCGGGTTTGAACTTCCAATGTCTACCATATGAAAAATTGATCATCACGAAATTTGGCGCATTTTGTACTAGAAGTTTTTACCTTAGCTTTCCAATACGAATCACTAGATCTACGTTCTCCGGGTTTGAACTTCCAATGTCTACCATATGAAAAATTGATCATCACGAAATTTGGCGCATTTTTGTACTAGAAGTTTTTACCTTAGCTTTCCAATACGAATCACTAGATCTACGTTCTCCGGGTTTGAACTTCCAATGTCTACCATATGAAAAATTGATCATCACGAAATTTGGCGCATTTTGTACTAGAAGTTTTTACCTTAGCTTTCCAATACGAATCACTAGATCTACGTTCTCCGGGTTTGAACTTCCAATGTCTACCATATGAAAAATTGATCATCACGAAATTTGGCGCATTTTGTACTAGAAGTTTTTACCTTAGCTTTCCAATACGAATCACTAGATCTACGTTTTCCGGGTTTGAACTTCCAATGTCTACCATATGAAAAATTGATCATCACGAAATTTGGCGCATTTTGTACTAGAAGTTTTTACCTTAGCTTTCCAATACGAATCACTAGATCTACGTTCTCCGGGTTTGAACTTCCAATGTCTACCATATGAAAAATTGATCATCACGAAATTTGGCGCATTTTGTACTAGAAGTTTTTACCTTAGCTTTCCAATACGAATCACTAGATCTACGTTCTCCGGGTTTGAACTTCCAATGTCTACCATATGAAAAATTGATCATCACGAAATTTGGCGCATTTTGTACTAGAAGTTTTTACCTTAGCTTTCCAATACGAATCACCAGATCTACGTTCTCCGGGTTTGAACTTCCAATGTCTACCATATGAAAAATTGATCATCACGAAATTTGGCGCATTTTGTACTAGAAGTTTTTACCTTAGCTTTCCAATACGAATCACTAGATCTACGTTCTCCGGGTTTGAACTTCCAATGTCTACCATATGAAAAATTGATCATCACGAAATTTGGCGCATTTTGTACTAGAAGTTTTTACCTTAGCTTTCCAATACGAATCACTAGATCTACGTTCTCCGGGTTTGAACTTCCAATGTCTACCATATGAAAAATTGATCATCACGAAATTTGGCGCATTTTGTACTAGAAGTTTTTACCTTAGCTTTCCAATACGAATCACCAGATCTACGTTCTCCGGGTTTGAACTTCCAATGTCTACCATATGAAAAATTGATCATCACGAAATTTGGCGCATTTTGTCACAGATCAAAAGGGATTTCATCCTTTCTTTGGGAAAGACGTATAAAAATCAGTGACTTATCCAAAGAACAGTCCTGATCTAAATCCGATTGAATATTTCAAAACATCTTTATGGCAAGGATCCATCCCCCTAAGAAGGTCAATTAACTGCGATTCGGAGAAGTTGGAACAAATTTTATAAAGACGATTGCTTTACATTAGTGAAAACCATACCTGAAACTAACTACTAATTCTAATTTGTTTGTCAAGGAATTCCATAATAAATAGATTAAATCTTTCAATGATTTAATCTAGTTTGTTTAAGCTATATTCTATGAAACTAGAATTGTCAGCTATTAAATTCAAAATATCTTGTGCCTTAACTGTAATTAAATTACTGATAAATGAATAAAGGAAAAGGTGAACATCCTCAAAGAGAGCTAATCTAATACATTTGCCAAGGGTAATATATACGTTGGTCTGTTTGAATTTCGCATAGGCGAGAAATAGACAGTTACCACTGACTTTATGTCTTTGCTAACCTAACTTAAATACTTATAGTCTATCAATGACACAGAGCACTCGTTACTTATCAATATGGCAAACTGTATGAATTATATATTATCCAATCCTTTACAAGAGTGCTACAACAATTTCCTTAGATACCACTAAACTTCATATAGTTCAAATAGTATGAGACCACTTACTAGTTCTCCCTAGTAAATAATTTTCTAAAACACATTCTGATCAAAATCCATTAACTTCCAAAAAATGTTTTTACAATCGAAATTAGTTACCATACTTTCCAAGCCGAAGATCAACGAATACCAGTTATTATATAAATATCCTTAGACTAATATCATTTACACAATTAATCCGAACGAAATGGGTAAGTTAACTGTATTTCTTGAATATTAGCCCATTTGAATCCTTAGTTTCACTATTCTTTCATGCTTCAATAAACACAGTACATTTATTTTTATAACATTGTCATCTCTCTCTCTCTCTCTCTCTCTCTCTCTCTCTCTCTCTCTCTCTCTCTCTCTCTCTCTCTCTCTCTCTCTCTCTCTCTCAAATTTGTTGGAATATATATATATATATATATATATATATATATATATATATATTCATAATTATAAAGTCGCTCCTACCATTGGTTTCTGAATAAAGCGTTTGACTTTTGAAAAAAAAAAATGGACAAATTGTCCATTTTTTTTTCAAAAGTCAAACGCCTCTGAAGACGAATAACACCGAAAAAGTGTTATTCAGAAACCAATGGTAGGACCGACTTTATAATTATGAATAAATAAATAAATAAAGCTCTTACATAAGTAATTGAGCCCTCTATAATCAATTCTCCAACAATAATAATAATTTAACCTATATATATATATATATATATATATATATATATATATATATATATATATATTCAATCAAACAGACTCCTCATTATTTTCAAGTTTTTTATTCTATTTTTCAAACTTTTTAATAATTCTTTTCATCTTATAATCTTGAAAAGCATTAATTTCTCCAAAAGAACCATTTTTGGCTGAACAAGTACTTTCGGTTCGTATCCGAACTATTATCAATGTAGAGTATGTGTGTCTTTGATTATTAAAACTGTTTTAGTAATGTTAAATAATGTTAATGTAACTGTTAAAGTAGTTGTTTTGTTTCTATCAGCAAGCTGGCGCTAAGCAACAGTGGAGGTTTTTTTTTTTAAATATGTCTATTAAGTTAGGTAAAATATTTAGAATAAATGTGTTCTAATTATCTATTGTAAGATCAAGTTAATTATTGAAAAAAACTTTTAAAAACTTTATAATAATAAGGATTCTGTTTGTTTTTTTTTAATGAAAAGATGCTTCCCAAACACACACACACACACACACACACACACACACACACACACACACACACATATATATATATATATATATATATATATATATATATATATATAAGCGAGCTATCCTGAAAATGCCTTAAATTCACTAAGTCACAAGTAAAAAACAAAAAATTTAAATGTATTCACGAATATTATTGCAGATGTAAAAGTATCATTTACCTACTAGAATTATCACATTACTTCAGACTATATATTTGAAAGTAAGAATGGTCATTTTATTTTCGACCAAATAATTATAGATACAGAACCAAATCTATTAATTTATAACTATTCCTTATAAGACCAACATTTCCACTTAACAGACCATGAGTTATACGAAAGGAAACATTTACAATTTTAAAAAAGGTTGAAAAATGCACTGGACAACAACACAAGGATGGAAGAAACACAGGATACTAAATGAATACAACGTCTTCAAACCATCTTTCAAAATGGCTATACTATTTAACACTTTGCCTACTTTAAACCGCTCGCAGTGGCTCTCCCACCTTTGTGATCCCAAGTACATAGAAAGTACGAAAATTGATGATCAGTTCATTATAATTGAGCAAATTGACTCATATTATAAAAGTAATATGACTTTATTGGAATAGAATGCGTTCTGAGGTGAATAGATAGTGAACTTTGAAATATCCCATCATACAGATAAAAAGTACCAAGAAAATTTGGAAGCAAAGAATATTTTTTTTAAACATCCCGAAAAACAAAAACTTCGTAGTGGGATGCATTGGGGCAGAATTGTTTCACGTAAACAAATGAATGAACAAATGCCTATATTAGAATTTCGATTGATTTGAAACGTTTCCTCTGAAAGATGGAAATATAGGGAGTACCATTCACATATTAGCCCGAAAATCACGTGGTTATGGTACTACATATATTATGATACTGATAGTTTACAAACATTTGTATATTAAAAAATCAATTCTCGTTTAACACATGGATATGGCACGTGTTGGCATATTTTGATATAAGATGTGCTATAAATACCCACTTAGATTTATAGACTAGCCAAGGTCACGTGATTGACATTTGTAACCAATCACTAGCAATACTACTGGCCTGATAGAATACGTAAACCACCCACATTGGTCATAATTAAAACTGCACCTTCTTCTTCCTATGTTTTATCTATTTATTCTACTTACTCAGTTGATTTTAAGGAATTTCAGTCGACCAATGCTCCTGTGATCTTAACTCCTCAACATGACTGATATCTTCACCACGAACCCGTAATATAAATAACTTTATGAAAATAATCCCATCATTTATTACAGGATTTATGCTGTTTTTATCTTAATTCTCATATTCATCCTGGGCGCTTATACAGATTGTTAGAATTCACATCAGATACCCTTCCCACAAAAATCTATAATATACTCCGCCTGCCTAAGCTAAGAGTGCTGTCTATGCCTTGGTTCTGGGGTAAAATTGATCTAAGGGCTCATCTCTAAAAGCTGTGACATAATTTCACCTACTCCATTAATCAGAGGGTGATATCGATTGGAGATTTGTTAATATTATTTTATTCTTTGTAAGTTTTCTTACCAGTCTGATCTGGTGGACTTCACAGAGTCTGGTTTCCAGTATTTCTCTTATAATTTTATCTGAATTTTTTTCTTCGTTTCTGTTTATTTGATGGGCTCTACTTCTAATATTCCCAAATATGTCGGTTTCTGTTTCACCGTGTGTGTTTGATGTTTTCCTCGTTTGGTAGTTCTATTGTTTCTGTTGATTCTTTTTTTCTTTTCTTTTTTACTAGCATTGCACATTTCTCAATTTCATATTATATCACTATATCCTTATATTTTGGATGGAGGTTCTAAATACAGATTAAATTTTATGCCAAAACAAAGGAAAATGAAAAGAGTTTAACGTCATCCATGTACATAAAGTGGTTTACTTTCTCGTACGATTTTGTGAATTTATATCGTCTTTTTTTTAGAATATATGTATTTATCCAACCCCCACGAAACGAACAGGATGCAACACAAGGTCAATTCTTAAGTGTATTTAAACAGGTTTCAATTCAGAGTTTTCCTTCTCCTAGACTGGTTGCCTAACCAAGGTTACAGAATCCAGTCTTCCCTACTATTTACCCATATCTGGATGGAAATTAATTGGATTCATAATTTTCCCAATGGTATTAGCTCTATGTGAAATATAAACAGCCTCGTCCAGGATTTGAACTCGGTTCGCAGTGTCCGTTTCCTACGAAAATAACCAATATCACAAACGTCTTTTTAGAATATAATTCAGCAGTATAATCACCTGATATAGGAGAAAATGCGTCTCCCTGGAAGATGTCTTTTGTTTTTTTGTTGTTTTTGTTTTTATTTGTACTAGGCGTTGTTCCCGAGTTGTTAATTCAGCTCTTAATAAAATTGATTACCTGTTCGGAAATTGTTAACATTTTAGTATTCCTGGTTGTCATATAATGTCGTAATTCTTCCTGTAGACGAACTATATCTTGGCTATATTTTTTCTTTCTTGGTTTTATGTATGTATGTGTTAGTCTGTGTATAGTAGGTTATTTGTACCTCTAGTTACGTTGCGGCATTCCTTTTGATTCGGAAACTCGGTGACTATCAAGCGAATAATAAATTTCCTCTCATATCTGAGCGATCAGAATTTTACGCATCATTGGCAGACATGTTATCGGTCTTTAGTTGCCTAGGGTGGTTATTTTTATCAGAGTAGAAATTAATCTTTATATTATATAACTGCATCTCAATCATTTTCATAAGAATTATTTACATTCATTTAAAACTGACCAAACATATAATTACATATCTTTGTATTTACACCCGCTTTCTGTCTGTCTGTCTCTGTCTCTCTCTCTCTCTCTCTCTCTCTCTCTCTCTCTCTCTCTCTCTCTATATATATATATATATATATATATATATATATATATTGATAATATAGTTTGCTATATTCATAAAAACTGCTCAATATCACTGATAGAACATATATATATAAGTTAGGGTAGCGTAGGCATAAAGTCTTCACCGCTTGGTAACTGTCAATTTCTCGCCTATACGATTTTCAAACCACTTGGTTTCAAACAACTTGGTTTGAAAACCATATTGGCGACTGTTACCAACCGCAGTTGACTTTATGTCTACGCTACCCTAACTTATATATATATATATATATATATATGTGTGTGTGTGTGTGTGTGTGTGTGTGTGTGTGTGTGTGTGTGTGTAAGTTGAGAAAATTGGAAGTAAATCCGACAATATGCTGAAAAAGTAAATAAATAAATAAAGGAAATAAAATTTTGAATGGCTAAAAATTGTTTAAAGGAGTGCCGACGCATATCAAATTCTCTGTATTTCTTACCGTTTTAATTTCAAATATAAAATATCTTGCCCTGACGACGGCCGTTCTTCTGTATACTTAATTTTTTATATATTTTTCTATTATTATTATTATTATTATTATTATTATTATTATTATTATTATTATTTTTGTATTTGAAATAATAACAAATAGAATACATTGTGTACAAGGATATCCTCTCGGCCGAAACATGTGTC